>JAOXJK010000077.1:42249099-42275907 GCA_025774025.1 Xenus cinereus | reverse complement strand
ATCTCTTAGTAAACATTATTATCAATTGCCTATTGATATATATATATGGCAGTTCGAGATTCTGTGAGCCTCCCAGCAAACGAAGAAACTTGGCTTGTCCTGACTTTTTGCACAGTGGCAGTCAATGATAAGTTATTTCTGTCGACAGCTACGACGTACGATTGCGGGAGCCCTATGCAGCTAGCAGCAAAACACCGCTGGATACTTGCGGTACGCAAGCACGCCGTAAAACAATAGCAAAACCCTGCACCTACACACCTTTTGTTTTCTAGACACACCTGCCTTTCCTACAAATATCTCCAGGGCATAAACCAGCAGCTCGACACCTGCATCTACCTGCCAGTTGTTTACGGTACTGTCAAATAAGCGGCTAGCAGTGAAATACCGTACCAGCCTTCGGTCCTCCCTTCGTCTTCTGCCACAAGCAGCACTAAACATCAGATCATACATAAAACATCAGATTATATATAAAACTCTGAGGACTTCATCCGTGCTACATTTTGGCTGGAACGGCCCCACAAAAACATGCATACACACACGCGGAGAACAAGTAAATGCACTAGTCGGGAGAAACTTTCAAGCATCTATACATCCTTTAGGTATAAAGCACACAGCTAGAATCTAGTGTAAATCAGTAAACAGTAGTGCTTGTGTACAACAGCTGAGGGATCGGGGTCCTTATTTGTACCTTCAAGACGTTTCTGCCTGCAGCCTTTTATTACTTTAGTAGTTCATTACAATTTATCTGCAGCTACTGGTGGCTCTGTTATTTAATCTGATTCATCAGATTGTGTTTATTTATTAACTGATCTGCAGGATTTTACAGATAAAACAATGTTCCAATCTGCCACAAGGGTTATAAATAAGTAGGTGGCATTTTTGTGCCAGAAATTTAACAAACAAACAAACAAACTCACTCCTGTTTCATTGGCAGAGTCATAGAATTACTGTCATTTCTCTAACCATGCAGATACTTGCAGGACTCCTGCCACATCTTGCAGCACCCATTACAGAATTAAAAACAGAAAAGCAACAACCTGAAACCTCATTTTCTTCCTGTGCAGCACAGAATACAAACAGTTCACAGAATACAAACAATTCACTTTGTGGGTTTGTGCGTTGTATCTATGTACATGTGAAAAATGAAGGAAAAAGCACCTGTCTATGTGAATCCATGCAAATAAATTACATACTAAGTCAACGAAAACACAGATATGGGCACTGACATTGCATTTAGTTCTGAAAAAGATTAAATTCATGGTTACCTGCTCCAATTCTGTGTCCCAAGAAACATACATTGCACCACGTCAAAGCTCTCCTCATATATTTCTCTTGGCTTACCTTTATTTCCTTCAATACAAGAGTTTCAAAGCTGGCAAAAGGCACCTGACACTCATTTTTTAGTTTATATTAATGGCAATGGAGCTTTCAGATCCCCCACTCCCCATATATATTTGAAAATTTCAAGTGCAAAACTTGTGCAATTTGCTCTGTGAGGCCACTGAACCGGGCATGCTGTCCTTGTCCCATACCAACATGTCCCAGTCCTCCAGCCACCCTTGGCACTGGTGGAATTTCACACTGACTCCAAAATGGTTAAGTGCTATTAAAAAGGGACTCTGATTAAATAGCACTCTGGTGGTGAATTAAATTAACAAAATACGGGAAGTCCACAAAATAACCAGGTGTTTTATCAGCTGGCTAGCTTCAAAAATGGCTTAAAGGTAGCCAGATTTACAGAAACTTACTTTTAAAGGAGGAGAAGCCCTGCAACGAATACGAGAGAGGGGACTTCGGAAAGGAGCCTCCTTCCCAGTGATGCCTCCGCACTATCTGGATGTGAGTGGGAACCGGCTCAGGACGGAGGTTAAACCTTAACTGTATGTACCAGCTCTGTACTTCCCACTCCCCTTCAGACCTTTTACATTATATTAAAGGCAACTTGATAAGTGGAGCGTTAGTTAGTTCACACAACAAACCTTCCAAAACGTACTTGTTGGCTTCTCTTAATTTAATTTTAACTCTTCTCCACGGACACAGCGAGCAGGGAAAAACAAAAGCAAGTTTAGGTTGGTCTGCTATTCTTCTCTTCCCTGTCCTGTCCGCTCCCTGTCAGTGCCACAGCTCAGCAGGAATTTAAGGAGGTGACTGGAGATTCACACATCATCGCAAGCCAAGCTCCGCAGCAACCGACTGCAGATGGAGAGAGAAACAGCTCACACAGGCAGCGCAGGGTGTGGGTACCTCGGTGCAGATCAGGAATGCTGCTGGACAAACACTCCCTTGAGAAGTGCTTTTGTTTGGTTTGGGCTGGTTTGGTTTTTTTTTTTTCCCCCCTTTGGGTAAAACAAATCTGGATGTTGGACCAGATTCGTAGGTAGCATCAATGAAAGTAGCACCTTAAATCAATTTACATCCGCTGCTTACAGTTTATATTTATTCCAAGCACAGCTCCCTTGCATAGCTTGCGGAAGCCCTTTAGCATTATAAAGCCAATAGAATCTATGAGTTATTTGAAGCAAGCAGTGCCAAACGTAGTCTTACCAGTTATTTTATACTATATAAACAACAGGAGACAGAGAGAATACATGACATTTAACTTTCACTACAGCACTAGATAGTATCCTTCTGCATAGAAACACTGAACAAACCCCCTTAACTCTAGCTCATTTCTTCTCGTCCCGTGGCAATGTGTTCCACCATTCCAACTACATCCTCCTGCACAAGAAAAAGTATTTCATTTAGCACTTGGCATCTTTCAATTTTACGTCTCGTATTAGGAGACACTAAGAACGTGCTCCAGTTTCCGTTTACGTAAGTAAGTTTTCCCTTTTCTTGTCACTATCAGAAAAAAAAAGTTTTGGAAACAGACTATTAAGAGCAAGCTGTCATAAAGATAATAGCAACACGGGAGGAATAATATTGACAGCTCCTCTTTTCCCAACCACTGAAGTTGGGAGTTTTCACTTACTTTGATCAAGGCCAGCAAGTGAAGGGAACCTTGTTTCCAAAAACAGGTCAGGCTGTGAAACTAATGGGCTCCTTTGGGACATGAAAATTTTTATACATACTTTCCTCACTGCCCAAGAATCAGCGTGGCCCTTGCCTTTGCATTACCCTCGTAAAGATCTGCTTGTTCAAGCATGTGGTCTTGTCTTGTCTTGCAGAGATGTCAAATGAGGTCAAACAGGAAAAGAGCTGACTGACTCCTTTTACCTATGCAGTTTTCCTATCTTCTCCTGTTGCTCTCTGCCTGACAACATATATATTTACTTTACAGAGGAGCTCGAAATAAGGGTGGGACTTTTCTCAGACAGTGCTAGGCCAAGCTGAGCCATGTACTTCGGAAAAATCTCGTAAGCTAAAGGCTCCTCCAGGATGAAGCTTTTTTGGGCCAGCTCACTGATCCCAAATGCTTTTCCCGACACCCAGAGCTTTTACACCAGCTTCCTTCAAGGCAAATGAACCTTCTGCCATCAGGGCTGGGCAGACACCTCCTTTCCCCACCATGCTCATCATGAACACTTGTGGTGTTCATTGCTCTATGTTCAAAACTAGCCCCAGTATTTGGTGAGGGAAGTCAGGAGGACCATTTTGTATGAAAACAACTCTTAGGACAACAAAAATTAACAGTAAAGATATCTTTTTAAAGGTGATGGAATCCCTTAACTCTCCAAGAGATGAATCTGAGATACTGGACAGCTTCTGTTCTAGCCCAAACCTCTATATCAAGTGTCTATGTCTGACACCGAAGCTAGATGAATCTTTTCTGGGTAATAAAATTCAGCAATTCTTGTTAGACTCAAAATCTTTCCTAGCTGTATGGTCTGTTTTGGGTTTTTTTTTGTAACACAAAAAGTAAATAATGACAGTTCCAGAGCACTTCTAAAAACCCAGGATTTTTTAGGTTTGCTCAGTGAGGAGAATGAGAAGGCAGGGAGAGAGGAAAGATTTGGGGGTTTAGGATGGAGGGGTGGTGCGATTAGTTTCGCACTATAAGCCCTGGATAGATTGAGAAACTGTTATCATGGCTGAAAGGGAGGCAGACAAAATGAAAGGAAATTAAATATGGGTGTGAAATTAAACCGAAAGGAAGAAAAAGAAAAGAAGGAAAGAAAAAGCAACTGCTTGGGCTGAAAGTAAAGACAGAAAAGCTGGAGAACACAAAACAGAGGACTCCAAACATCAGGCAGTACTTTAAAAAGGTTTCCTGTGAAAACAGGGAATTTAGGAAACTCTGAACATACTTAAATCCATTCCCTGACAGGAAAAAAAAAAAAAGAAACAAAAATTCATATTGAAGGTTCCACTAGGCTATTAAAAGGAGGTCTCAGAGGTCTGAATCAAGAGTGGAAGAGCGTAAAACAACTCAATTCTCAATATCTAAGAGAAGAAAACTCTTTTTCTAATTTTCTTACATCTATCTTTTTTTCCTTTGTGTGTAGAGTCTTGTAACTGAGTCAGCAGACAGGGATTTGGCACATCTGCGTTCATTTCTATCTGCGACACTGATGACTTGAATGCCTTTGACAAGTCATTTTTTGTCTATACTCCAGGTTCATCCTCTGCAGAAGGTGGTTGGGCAGTAAACCTTGCTTGTCTTCTTGTCTTGGACAATCTGAGAAATTACTGTCTCTCACTATGAGTTATATATAACCTGACACAAAACGGTCTTTTCCCTTCCTTTCACCAATGGTGCCATCCTATGCAAGGAACTGTACACCAGGCAGGGTGAACTAGTCCTTGGACTTCACGTTGATCAAGGCAGAAATCTCATGCATCTCAACCAAAATGGTACTTGCAGCCTCCTGAAGTTGGCTCTTCATTAGCCCTTGGGACAAACGCATTCCTTGTAGAAGACTAATGATATGAACATAATGGATACATTTTTCACAATATAGCTAACGTCGACATTTTACTGTGGCACATAAAAGTCAAACAAAGCACTTTTCTTGGTGGATGATCTATTCGTTGAAGCTGAGCAGCTTCATTCCAAAAAAACATGCCAAAAATCCATCCTTTGATGCTGCTCAATGAAAATGTAGCTATGGATATTGAGACAGAGCTGATCCAACAGTGTTATCTGACCCCAAGTCAGATACGATGCTATGCTTTCCTTCATCTCCAGCTCCTGGAGTCAGTTGACCAGGGAGAAAAGTCAACCTTCCTTGTTTTCTCCCTCGCTCCCTACTCATGAAATAAATATCATAAGGTAAATAAAGAGACCAATTTATCACCTTTCACTCTCCGCGTTTGGAAGTGTTTATAATCTGAGGGATCCAGATTCATGATTTTTTAATTTCTGGGGTTAGAAACACATCAATAGGGTAAATTCTGAGGAATCATGCCAATATCAATGGCGTTTCTTCACATTTGTACAACTAAAATTGGTATGAAAAGCTCAGTCATTTTGTTCAAAAACACTTTCATGAATCACCTATTTTTCTACTGGAAATTTCCCACTCTCCTGTTGTTCTAAAATCCAGTGGAGTTAAGATGAGTTTTCTCCCTAAAAGTGTTCTTACCTATGCCTTAAATCGTTTCGTTGCTCCATCCTGGTGTTTCATAGGAAGAAAGCTAATATTATATACGAATCACAGAATAAAGAGCCTTCTACAAAAGTCATCACTCTATTAGGAGCACATTCTAAGTGGCACATTCAATGTGCACTTAATTTTCCTTTACAGTATGTGTTCCATACCCACTACGCTGCCTGTATCAGTCTTTGTTTTCATAACCTATTCCTGACACCTAACAAGAACTGGGAGTGCTGCTCCAGGATTTGGCAAGAAGGAACAGGTTGTGGATGAGCAGGTTTCTCTGACTCACCTACACGGATCAGGAAGGAAAAATAAAAGGGAGAGGGTGGAGATTGGGGGAGGGTGGCTGGGGGAGAGAGAGGAGTGACGTGTTCCTTTGGATGCGGCGTGTAATGCAGCTGGCAGACTGCCTGCTCCCGGTGCCACAGAGTTCCAGACATGCCAGTCCAGCTGACTCAGCTCTTCGGAAGAAGGAAAAGGAAGGGAGAAATTTCAACAAACGTTTCTGATATCTGAGGGACGGGGATAGCTAGGCTCTCTTCGAGGATTTTCGAACCCGTCTTTCACACCAGGGACTCAAGCGGTGTCCCCAAAGAGGTATTAGAGAGAGATGCTCGCTCGATAACCTTGTACAGAACTCCTTATGCTCCTATCAAATCATGCCTCTGTGGTTGCTGGAAAATTCAGTAGCACAGCTTCATCCCACAAACCAGAAACGTCAGGCCTTTCCTAGCCAAGGCTAGCTGCTCTCAGACAAGCCACTGTCTCCAAGGAGACGAGCGAAATGCATGCACATGAAGGGTATCCAAGTGAGAGAGAGTCTATGGCCCATGTCACTTCTCTATTTAAAAATTTCATCATCAGATTCTCACTGTGTATCCTTTGCATGTGATTTATTTTCTAGAAAGAGCTTAAAGCCCTTAAAATTGTCTGGGCTCTGCCTACCTTTGAGACCAGCTGTATCCCAGGACGCAGTACTGTGTCACAGGCAGCTCAGAACAGCCCTGGTCCTCTTTGGCTGGGGGAGACTCTGTGCTGTCCCAGACTTCCACCCCAAACTGAAGAGGCAGGAGGAAGAAAGTCCATATTTCCCAGCAAAAAGAATAGGAACACAGGCTAACGCCCAGGCTGTCAAAGCCCCAAATTCTCACTGAAATCAAGCAGTCCTCAATGCTTTTGAAGATAAGGGCCACAGTGAACTGGCCCCAAAATCAGCACTGGGATGAGCTTATCTTAATGTTCCGGTCGGGATCCTCACCACGGGCTCTCGACTCTTTCGGAACATGCGAGAGCATTCACATCTGTCTCGCTGGAAGAGAGGGAAAGAGCTCTCCAAGGAATGTGCTTGGAGAGCACATTCTTCCATCTTTAATACAGAGTAGCTGCCTCTCTGGGCAGGAGTCATCTCAGGGCAGCAGCATCCCAGGGAACTCTGCTGCCTGACATGGAAAATCCTACTGAATTACACTGCCCCACTGGTCCCTCAGTGCTTCCCACAGAAGTACAGCGACTCTTGCATATTTAATATAAAAAGAATGAACAGCCTTTCGGTAGAGACTTTTCCAAAAGCCAGTGCTTTGCAGCGCACAGATAACTGTGTGGATGGGGAACGTCCCAGACCAGGTGCTCTTTGTCAAAGTTTCAATAGGCAGGGCCTCACCAGCATTTCTCCAGCTTCAGGAATGAAGATAGAGATCTCGTCTCTCTGTTGCAAGGCACAGAGGGAACTTGGGGCACCCTGTCTGAAATCAACACAGCACAAGTTATGCAAAACATGTGTGCAACTGGCATCTCTTGTGTAATCCTGGCTGTAATCAACCTCTCTAACCACTCCAGAAAGGAAGGAGGGGCAGAGGGTGGAGAAAGTTCACACTTAGATCAAATAGAAAATGGGAAAATATCCAGAGAGCTTTAGTCAGGTAAAAACACGGTTCCCTCTCATGGGAAACCTCCAGGACAAGTTTCCTTGAACTTCATACAGGGTTATAAATAGGAGGAGAGTCACACAGAGTTCAGTACAGGTTCACTGTAAAAAAAAAAAAAAATCTAGACATTCTCATTTTCCTTCTTGAGTGATATCCATCAATATCTTAGCTGTAAGCCAATTCATAATTACAGGTTGCTGAGAGCTCAGGAGAATACATCAGCAGCAGCTTTCTGCAGCTCTGCTATGGCATGGTGTTAACTGGGTTATTTTTTCCCCCTTTAGTTTCTCTTGATTTCCTTTCCAGATGGCAAAAATACCTCTCTTACACCTTAAAGCACTCATATATTATCAAAAACGTCAGTGGCTGTTCTCCATTTCGCACTGCCCCATAAAACAGCTCTGAGATAGCAGTGAAAGATGGCCTCAAACCACCGTTTGATTCCAAGCTCAAACTTTCTCAAGCTGAAAGGTTTCACAAACTCCTTCAAGAACTGACAAAGGCCAGCTCCAAATGCTGGATCTCCTTTCCTCAGAGGCAATATGCAAAAGCTTTTTGCCCTTGAAAATAATTTCCTCAGGAGAAAAAAATAAATATGTTTTTCCTCCTTAGAGCTGCTGTGGTATTTTGCTGCTCAAACCGAGTACATGCAAGAAGTGGTCTTGATTTTGCTGAGACACAGCTTCATCAAGTCAAACCCGTGTTTTCACCTCAAGTGCAGAAGAAAGCTCTCACTCAACTCTTGGCTCTCTGTTCTACAAAAACCACTGCAGCTACCTCAGAAGGCTGCCTCTAGAGCAGGAGAACGGAGGACTCCCCGTCCCTCAAGGTTATTCTATCGCAATGAGACACCCACCTCTCAAAGATGGTCCGGAGCCTGGCTCTGCAATGCTTATGGTTACAGCTGCACCTTAAATTCTGGTTTTGTATGTACATATGCCAGCTTGAGCATAAAAATATTGGATTTGTGAAACAACCCCCGACGACAAGGAAAACAAGACCAAAAGAGGCCTCTATTGCTTGAACTTAAAGGAGCAAAGGACTACACATCTTTAAATATCTAAGCTACTAGATCCTTACCTGCCGAGCCTGTCCATAGTAGTTCTGGTTGATAAAGGCAAGTGATTCACATGAAGCTACCTTGGTGCTTAGGGACCTGAATTTGCAAATTAGGCCTCATAGGGATTTTTTCCTATTTCGTTTTCCCATCACTGAAAAACGGATAACGAGGCAACAACACAAACCCACTTCACACAGGATTTGGGCTGATGAAATACGATAGGGTTCATAAAAGAAACAAGATGCAAAAATTGCAGGCTAAGTAGTAAGTCTTTTAGCATTATTAATAATCACCTTACTATTATGTCTAAGATAATCGCGCCAGTATCAGGGTATAATACCTCAGTGGTTACTGTAACAATACCAAGTTATTATTCCTTCCACTTTGTAATTATCTCATTTCACTACTGCACAAAGGCTAAGTAAAACTAAGGAGATAATATGCAACACTATGCAGCAGGGGCACCAGCAGCACTGGAATACTCTGCTACGTACTTACACGACCTTCACCGCAGCGATACGTGTGTGCCTTCAATCATACGCGCATCCTGCCCTCTCGCCATCACGACAAGATCGAGAACTGCTCTTATTTCGATTTAACTGACAGGCAACTGAGGCAGAGATGAGGTTAAGGAGTCTGCATCTGTACTGGCCCACGTTTCCAAATCACAATACGACTTTTACAATTTACGTCCCTCATGAATGAGTGAATAAGAGTAGCAAAAAATTCAAACTTCGCAATAAAAGAAAGAGATGAGAGGACTGGAAGATAAAGACAGACTAGAACAGAATCAACGCCAGACGTATGACTACAGCCTATCACAGTGTAAACTGAGCACAGGAATTACTCACAGTCACAGAAGACAGTGTTAGGAAGAGCAATAATCTGCAGCAAAAGAAAGGACAGTTTAGGTTAAATATCAGGATGAGAGTTACAGCGATAAAAAGCAGATGGGAAGTGGAACTGTCTCCCTAGGGAGGCGATAGAAAAACAGTCTCTCTGTTTAAAAAACAGGTTAGGCATGCTGTTTAGAAGGACTGCTCCTCTACATGCAGCACTCTTAGCACATTCATCTGGTTTTTTTGATGCCAGAGAAATCCCTCATATAGCACTGTGGCAGAATAAAAGCCCAGAGGAAGAAGTCACTGTCTCATTTGCTCCTCCAAAGCAGGATGGCTGGCATAAGAACTGGCATCACCCAGCAGCGGAGAATTGTCCATTTTCTCTCCAAATAGCATCCCGGGTGCTTTGTTCTGGTTGTATGTGGCCTGAGGCTACACAAAGAGGGACAGAATCTGGCTGATGATGCCAGAATGTGAATCGCTAATGTGGAGAGGAGACAGAAAACAGGACATCAGCACTCCCCTCCCAAACACACACTTCCATCTTCTGTCCCAGACAGCCCACGCAGAAGAAAGGAACTGGTCAAAATTAACGAGGGGCAATCCCCTGTGAATCTTACAGCATGCTGACGCTGTCTAAGCAAGGACCTTGTTACCCTTAAGTATTGGGGTGCTGTATCACCTTTTGGATGAGGTGACACCAGGTTCAGGAAAGGGCAAAGGACGCCCTGACCTCTCCTTGTGAGCACCCTGTTACACTGCAGAACTGAAATCTGCCCTGGGGAAACTCTCCCTCGTGGTGAAGCTGCAGTGTTGGGCCATTAGTACTCTTCCCCGTTTTGGGGTGCAGGATGTCTTGCCTTAACACAAAACTCATCCTTGTCAAGGGTCCAGAGACTTAACCTGACACCAAACACACAGTTTTGCCACTCTGTCTCATTAAGGAGAGGAAATCTGGATGATCAGGGAATGGAGGAGACAATGCAACCTCTCTCCAGACCTGCTCTCCTCCTCTCTGCTGAAGAAGGGAGGACTTGCTGGTAGACCTGCAGGTGGCAGAGACATAGCAAGGCCACATTCCACTGAGAGATAGAGCAGGAGGCACAAGACTTGTCTCACAGATACCACGATAAATCTTAGTACCTCATCTTGCTGTGAACTGATATTTAGAATGAGGATACTCCCATGGTGTTGGGGTGTCTGATCATTAGCAGGGTGGGCCAGTTTTTCTCTATTCAGCCAATTTACAGGCAGCTTTCCCCGAGCACTAAAAGAACAGGGCATCTCCTGCTTACAACGGGGCACCAGAAGAAGCAGGGAGACGCATAGTGTCTGTCATCTCAATCATCTCCTTCCTGGAGAGAGGAAGAAAAAAAAGGAAAAAAAAAAAAGAAAAGGTGTGGGGGGAAAAGCTGATACCCAGTCCTGAGAAAGATTTGTGAGGCTGGTACACAGCACATCTACCTTTGCTCGCCAGAACCACTTCTCCTGTTACTCCGTCTTATCTGTTGGAAACAGATCTCCTGGGTTGAACAGTCAAAGATTGATCCATAACTGCTGCAGATAAGAATAGGAATCTTTGTGGAATTTCAAGACTTCTAAAAGTCCAACAAGGAAAAAGTGAACACTCACTGCTTTGGGTGGAACTGTAACTTTACATGAGTTCCCCCCAAAAGCAAAACCCAAATGTACTTTTTCTGGAAAGATCATAATCCTACAGAATCTTTAAATCAAAGATGGTTTCTCAGTGATAAGTATTCTCTGTCGAAAAGGCTTAGCATGACTGAGCTTGTATACTGAGATAATTCTGAGCACGTCAGAGATGATCTTTTCATATAGCCGATACTAATACTTGTCACAGTGGTGCTCTGGAGATGAAGAGGACCCCACCACTTCAAGGATCAGGTTCAGATGGGGCTTTAGTGAAGCATGGGATACAAGTTGGCTTTACAGAGGATTAAATTTTAAATAGGGATGCCTAGGGGATGAAAGATCTGGCACTCTAAACTCCTACCCTTGTACACATTTTGATCTTACCTTCCAAAAATGCACATACAAACAATATGGAAAGCAGAATACCAGAGGTTTTAGACACTCTACAACACAGAGCGAAGGCCTCTAGGTACTGGAAGCGTTAATGAGAAAGCAGAGCTGCTGCAGAATTGTGTACATGCTAATAACAGTTTGGAACCTGGAGTCCGATAAGAAAAACACAAAATGATTTTGTGACGAGGTTAATTCCACTGAGTTTAACTGAAACAGCATAAGAAAACCTGAGAGGAAGAGCAACTCTGCCTGATTAAACAGAGCTCTAAGTATCAGATCAACAGAATAAATGCCCACCGGCTCATCACGACCGAGGGAAGATGCTGTTTGCTACCCTATTTGCAGAACTGGGATTTGTATGCAAAACATCCCCTCCACCCCTTCACATACTTGCTTCATTTTTCACAGAGAGTATCCTACTTGTTCACATTTAAATTGTTTTCCCCCGTTCCCAATGTGTTTGAGTCAGTCCAGCTCAGAGTGTAATGAGAATTTCAGGTCCCAAGATTCTTCTAATTATGATGTTCCAATCTTCAAAAACGGTTACAAAGTAGATACTGGGCCTTTTGAGAGTAGAGATGTTAATAGTGGTCAAAGTGTCTTCAAGGTGAAAAAAGCAGTTTAAAACATTGACTCTTTACTATTTTTAATAACCATCCTCGCTGTTTCAATGATTCCCTCTGGTTTTTGACAGGCAGGACTTCATGCACAGCATTGTGTTTTTTAGAACTGTGCTCGCTCATCCAATTTTTCACCTGGACCTAGACCCTCACAGGTGGAATGACTCTCCCAGACATGTACTGACTCAGGCACGTCATCAGAATTTGGATCCAGGTTCCTTCTGCCTCTGAGCACAGTTGCGCACACAGATATCACTTGTCAGTTCTGCTGACACAGCCATTCAATTGCAGGCGTGTAGGACATCTTGAACGGCTCACTACCACTCAAGAGGAGCTGAGAACAAAGTCCTCATGGAGAAGAAGAGATAAGAAAGAAAGACTCGCAAATGAAGAAACAGAGAAAGAGTTACCAAACCACCTTTCCATGAACGGGGCATTTTCCTTTTTAATTATACATGCCTTTTATCTTGTGCACTGTACATAGTTTGCTAAGATTGTGCTTTTGTGAGTTTTTGCCTAAGCCTTTCTTTTCAAAACAAATGCTTCACTGCTCTTCTTTTGCAAATAAAATGATGCCATTAGTTCAATGCTATTGAAGAGCTGGGCAGTAACAAACAATGTGCAGCAGCAATGCAAGAAGAAGAGGGGGACGAAAAAGCAAGTATTTGTTAAAAGCAGAAAAGGGGAAAAAAAAAAACCATTTTCTAACCAGGAAAGAAGTAGCTTGGAAGCAAATTTTAAAATGTGTTGTGAGGAAAAGCTTCTGTGACAGGAAAAAATAATGATGTGACCAGCCATTTTTAGGGAAGAAATAAACAGTAAAACTGCTTTCATATATGAATAACACTTACATACTCCCACAGCAAGGGAACATGATTGAAGTTGCCAAGATAAAGAGAAAAATCAGGAAATTCCAGAATTAAGGTTGCCTGAGAAGGCTTCTTGTAGCCAGTTTGTGTGTATGCATGATGAGACAGTCTTTTAATCACAAAATAATTTGCTCACAGGACCATTCTTGCCTAGTGCAAAGAATGGATGGATGGTGCTCACTTAATGAAAACCTATTCTGTGCTTTGTTTTCCCCTTAGCAAGTGATCCTATCCCTCATTTACGGCTTACTGCCCAAGGCCCGCTCGGAAAACTAATGCACTAATGTTTTCAATGGGCTCTTCCAGATTACTCATCATTGCAGCCTTGACTTTTTTAAGAACTATCAAAGCATTTATGTTTACAATAGCATTATGAGAGGAGGGCTGACTTGGCTCCATTTTAGACACAAGAGAAATTCATGTCAAAACATAACTGCCAATTTTACGTGCTCATTTCAGGATGCCTGGCTTTTCAGGGTAAAACAGCATCAGGTTGTACGTCATATCTTTCAGAGTATAAAGGTCAACATCTAGGTGTTTCAACTATCAGATTTGTCTATCAGATCAACGGTCTTCCTTAAAACTTCTGGGTTTTGTTCATTAATTGCCTACAGTAGAATTCCTCTCATCTGTTTTCTATCTGCCTTTGTCTCATTGTGCAATTCCAGAGATGCTGGAGAAGATGGGCACGTCTCAGGGTGAGACAGCAGGTACTCTGTGATTGCTGTCAGGAGATTGGGTTGTGTCTGGATGTTTTCCTCTTTAAAAAAGCAAAAGCTAGGCAAGGTGAAGCCAATCCCTCCTGGTTTGTCAAGTGCATCCTGCAGGAGGGGGCTACCAACTTTTGCCCCAGCCCTTCACAGCCTATTCCTATACTCACGTCCTGGAAGCCCACTTGGGCACATCCACTGTATTATCCGTGTTGCGGAACTACGGAGTTAATTCTGAAAACAACATCTGAAAGTCCTGTAAGTACCTTGAGGCTCATGCCCACTCTTAGTGTAATTCTGTGCATGAATTTCTCCCCAGGCATTATCCTACTGATGTCCTGAAGGCATCATTATATTCCTGAAATCAAAGAAGCTGCATGTGGGAGGAAAATATAGACACAAAGTTCATTAGAACTCCATATGTCAGTAAAAGGTAAATAATCGCAGGAGTAAATCACTGCAAGATAAGTCCTTAATTATTTAGGGTTAAACAGCAGCAGCATTACAGATGCGAAGTAATATTTTGTTAACCAGTCATCCTGGGAACACTTATATAGGAAGATATTATTCTGTACAAGAAAGGAAGGCAAAATGTGGATTGTGATGCTTGGAAACATTTGCAAATAAATAGGAAATAATATTTAAAAGCACGAAGAAAAAAATCTATCCAAAGCAAAAAAAAAAAAGAAAAAAAGACAGAAGCTGTCACAAATGATTATTTTTGAAAGTTAATAGTAGTTTCAGCTATTTCAAATATCTCTGAGATGCTTCTGCTAATTTCTCTTTGCAGTTACATTTCCTTATTTTTTCACCTTTCCTGTCTTACTGTATAAAAACTCTGCACGAAGCACAGGAAAAATTGACTAACTGGCTGTAGTGAAAGTGTAACTGACTAAGTGGTGACACAAAGTGATTTCAAATCCATAGATCAAACTATCTTGGAGGAGAAAAAAAAATGTATAAAAAAATGCTTCAATTTCTTTCTTGCATACTCTACCTTCCATAAAAAAAAAATTAGTACTTTAAAACCTTCTTTGGAAGGAAAAAAGAGTGGATATTTTTGATTAACAGCACTCTCTTATTTAAGGAGGAAAAGGACATACAACATAAAAAAGGAAATTGATCTTGCATTTATGAAATCATGTGCCAGAATCTCAGAAGGTGCAAACCAGCAGTGCTTTCCTTGCTTAGGGGATGGGTGTAATTCCAATCTATATCAGCTGACGATATGATCTGAAGAGCTTTCCTCTTCTAAATATAAAAAAAATACACAGACTCACCTCAATTTAGACATTAAGGGTACCAAAATGAAACTGGGTTGAAGTTTTATATTTCAAAAGAGTTTTCAACCCCTTCTTTGTATGCTTTATACGATATCCTGTTTTATGGTCAGAACTATCAGAAGATGTACACGTTTGATGAAGCTTACTAGATTTGCTAGACCTTCAAGGTCTACTCACAGACTTTGATGCGTGCTTGTGTATTACACTGATACAAAACCATTTAAAATGTCTAAGGAACATCTACCCATCTTCTCCATGAACCACATTCATGTACGTATGCATAAACCAACCAAGCTCGCCTACATGACAGGGACAGAAAGACACTGTAACTCCCATACTCACGTTCAGATTGGCATTTCACCTTTGTGTAGGTGGGAGCCAGATTTTAGGGCAATACCTCAGGTTAATTCTTCATCTGTGAGTGCTACCCCAAGAATTTTCTTAGAGAGTATTGCAGGAGCCCTCTGCTGAAAACTGCTGTAGCTGACTGCTTAGAGGGGTGAAACTTTCCCCACTGAAAACAAAATGCAAAATTACAAATTGAGCACAGCTGGGCGCAGCTAAGTCAGTTAGGGAAGGAGCTCCAGAGGAACTCGTGTGTTTAAGCAGCTTAAGTGCCTTCTGAAAGTCCCATACCTTTACATTTCATCTCCATGCAAAAAGCAGAAACATCAGTCATGTACTTTTCACACAGGAAGAACAAACAATCTCTACCAATGGCTGTATCTAGGTAACAAAATCCATACTCATATTATGAAAACAATCTTTAACCACAATGCTCATGTATTGTGATGTGGGCTATTTTATGTCACAACTCTCTTTTATATTTTAATTGTGAATATTTTTATCGTGTTTTCTTTTTTACTAAATTTCAAGTTGAAACTACAGCTATGGTCAGATATGTGACAATTACAACTCACAGTTCCACAGACATTTTCCCTTCTGACTTTCAGATCTAGTCTTCCCAGCTGACAACTCTCAAGCAATGCTCTCTCAGCCTAGTCCCACACTTGCACGCTCCCTTGGAAGCTCATGCTTTCTGTCAGCAGCACATTTGCAGAAATACAACCTCCTGCGTACTCCAGAGTCGACCTGGAGAAGCTTATCCTTTTTCATTCCTGGAAATGTCAAGGCAACTCCAATATCCTAAGACCAACCTAATGCTCATAAAAGAGAAACCTCTACTGAAGTGGGGCTGACCCCATAGAAGAAATGAGTACAAAGAGCCAGGAAGCTCCATAATTACATTTTCACATGCAGAGTTTCTGTCTGTGGCTGCACTTCAACCACTGTGTTTCAGCAGTCACACATTTGTTAACACCTCGAAAAAGTTCATCTGTAATGCTGTCACTTGTATGCAGTCCAATTATCTCTGCTCATTCAACAATGAAAAACACAGTCTCCTATAAATGGCCTGGACACAGAGTTGAACATCCGAGGAGATAAAAAGTGCAGGAAGTTAAGATCTTGCTCAAGAGTCCTACACAAATGAGTTAGTGGGCAGAATGCAGCCCCTTGGTGTAGCTTACAGGGACTAGAAACACATCTGATCCTGATCACCAGGGCTACCAACGTGACTACCCATGTGCAGTTACACGATGGGTATTTCTTTAGAACATATCAAGAAGCTCTGTCAAGTAGACTTGATACGTGACACTATCAAGTAGCAAGGCAACCCAGTTTCTCTCGGCCGCCTTCTGCTCCAGGGTGAGTGCTGTGGCTGCCATGAATTAGGACTTTACAGCAAGATGTAACTGAACCAAAAGCGCAATTAGAAGGTTTTTGAAAGGTGAACAAGTATGAACTCCACCAGCATATGGCATTTGTTAGATGAAGAAATGGGTATGAACTGCAAAGCAGGCTTCCAAGAGCACACAGTTATTCTTTTCAATCTTTGGAATTTCACAGCCACTTTGGGGCTGAGAGTGTCAAAACAATCTGCCAGTGAAGCCTGGATACACCCAAGGAGACATTCAAAGGGAAATGCGATAGCATCAGCAGAGGAGTTCAGTTACACAAAAGGAGAGGTGTGGCTGAACCACAACTTTTCTGATTCATATCGAGGCTTTCCCAAAGTTCAGAGCTTCGCTATCTGAAGAGGATGGTACAGACCCAGAGCCACCAGGAACACAGTTATTTTCACAACCTGCTTCCCTTGAACGGTAACAACAAAGGAAAAAACAAGAGGTACGAGAAGACAAGGTGGGCTCACCAGAGTGCGTCCTGAGGTGTCCTGTGAGGGCGTCCCTCCGTCGGCAGGCATAGCTGCAGAAGGGACATTTGAACGGTTTCTCCCCAGAGTGCAACTTGATGTGCCTCAACAGGTTCCCCTTTTGGGTAAAAGAAGCTCCACATTGGTTACAGTGGAAGGGGCGTTCACCTGGAGAGGAAACGGAAGGGAGAGAGCTGTCAAGAAACATTGGAAGATGCACGGAGCCCGTTATCCCGCTCTTTGTAACAGTGCCATCTTACATAGGCAAGGTCCCCACCCACCATCGTCTCACAGCACTTGCTCAAGTCAGAGGCTGTTTCTTTTGTGCAAAAGGCAAAGCCTCCAATAGTGATTTGGGGCTCTTGATTTCTGCAGCATCTGCTCGAGGTGATTAACAGCCTGATTTTCATACAGTTCTCCACCTCAGAGGTTTTATCCATCATAAAACATGAGCTCTGCCCAAAATTTAGATCCATAATTGTGGTTTTGTAGTATTTATCTCTATGGTTTTCCCACTTATTTTTAGTATAGGTCCAATCTGCATGAGTATTTAGAACTCATCGTAACAACTGGACTCAGACAGAAGGTAAGGTCTTTGCTTCAAACCGAATCTTTTGCTTACATTTACTTTAATTGAAATCCCTTTTTAAAGGCTGCTTTGCGTTGCTAGAGCGGTACGAAGGGAATCAATGCAAGTGAGGATCAGGCTCACAAACTTTGGGCAGTAGCAAACACTAAGAAAAATCTTACACCATTAAACTGTGAAATGAATGAACTTGTGTTTAAGTACAACTAACTGAAAAGACTTATTTGATGAAAAAGAAAATATTATCAGAAAATTGACATCTTACCCTCTTCCCTTCACTCCATGCATTCACACACACACACGCGCATAACTTGTTTTGATGCTAATCCTTCATATTTGGCCTGGACAGGGGGAATTGGGTCCATAAAGACAAATGCCCATTTTTTTAAAAGAAATTTGTTATTTAGAGGAAAACCCCTGACAAACTCACACAGGTTTTGTGAACTATTCTCCAAACCATACTCTACGTTAACATTTGTTGAGGACACTCAGTCTGTTCCAGCATTCTTGGGCAGGCAGTCAGCTCTAGTCATCTACTTGTGTCCCACCAGGTACAGTGCAAATCAAGAGGGCACAAGCATCTAATCGTGCTGGCCACTCGCCCAAGCACTTGACTGCAACTGGGCTCTAGATGCTGAAATGTTTTCACCAGCTATGGCCCCAGTTCAACAAGGTCTTGAACATCAGATTTCAGACGTATGCATTCTCATTCATTTTTTAGCGTTATCACCTATTCACGCCTTGGTCAATGAGTGGTGGGACTTTCTGAGGTTGAATTCATTGGGCTGAAGCACAGTTCTCATGAAAAACAAACGCGTTCTGTGATCTGCCACATCTTTCCAAAGCCTTTTTCAAGTGCTTTAAAATGATTACTCCCTTGCTGGACCAAATCAACATTATGTTTTTATCAAAGTAGTTCATGTGTCTAGTGTGAAGTCCAACACATGTCTGTCCATTCAAATGGAAAGAAAGAGGAAGAGACCTCTTACAGATGTCCAGAAGCAATTCTTGCTTCTGTGGTTGAAATCACTGCCAGCATTTCGGTCCTGCCAGGAGGTCAGCAGAAGGTAGGTGTGCCATATATACGCCATACCTCTGCAACTTCACGCATGTGAGCTGCAATTACATCTGAAACCACTTGTAGATGCACTGAAAAAGATACTAAGGTTCCTACAGTCTTGCCAAGAATGTTACGGAGTAATGATGAAAAAAAATCAGGGCATAAAGCTCTTCTGAACACGAGCTTATTGGAATTGATAAAGAGTTTGTGGTTTCCCTTTTAAACTCCCACACTATACTTGAAGGATCTGATTAGCCATTATCTTCTTTTCTATCATTTCAAAATGTCCATAGCAGAGATATGTAAAGAGACTGCAATAGAAAAATATATGGGGTTTTTTCTTTTCTGTTTTGTTTTCGCTGTCTTGAGAAAACAGGCAAAACCCCTTCCTTTGACACGTTTCTCAGTATGCAGGAATGATAGCTTCAGTTTCAGGATGACAACATTAAAGCATGTAGCGAGTTTCTTACCAAGTCTAAAGCCTTTCCTTTTATTCCTGCTGTATTTAAAACTATGCAGTTAATATGTTTTGCCCACTACATCACCCACTTATGTTTGATATTTTGGAAGCCGCATATGAGCGGTTATTATTCCTCAATAAACTGGCAGCTGAAGAGATGCTGAAAGCCTTTGGTCAGGAATTCAAATAGTCACTGCACTACAGTTCAGTGGCAAAGATGACACAAAAAGATTCACCACAAAGTCACCAATAGTCTGCTCCTCTTTTGCAAAAGACAGAATCTGCTACAATAGCACATCTCACCTTAAATAACCTTTGATCTATTTAAAGCTAGCATGAATTCATTTTTCCTACTGGGTTAATTCTGGGTAAATAACTCCTTTGATCTGCTTATTATACTTTTGTCCAATCATTTGATTCCTCCTCCTTGTTTAGGCTGCAGGCTTGTGGGACGACCATAATTTCAGTCACACCTTCACGCTATTGATTAGCAGCTTTTACATTTAGCACAGCTAATCTGAGAGACAATTATCCAATAGAAGGGTGCATTAAAAAAAGCACAAACTGCAAAATAAGATGATTTTGCTGGTTTTCCAAGAACTCTGCTGTCTGATGCCTACTCCAGATAGTAGCAAACCAGCTTTCTTTATCACTTCAGTGCCTTGAGAGGACTGTTTTCCAATTATTTCTCCTACTGCCTTTTCCTAGTAGGTTTGTAAGCAGTTCTCTGTATCATTATTTCTTAATAGCAAAATAACAACCCTGACATCCTTATTCACTTCCCTTACACTTCTGTGAAAAGTAAAAGGTTTTTATTGATGGGCTGAAATTAATCACACTTCAAACTAAACATCCACTCATGAAAAGTCTTTACCTAAATATATTTTTTCTCTACATGTCAGTGTCTGACTGTGTTTAAAATGTTTTCCTATCTTTGGGGGTGACGGCAGCAAAGACGTAGCAGAAACTATAAACCTATTAAACAAGTGGCTTACACAACTACAAGAGGCTACTGATAATAATACGCATAGCGTGCATTTCACAATTATAGCTAAGTATTTACTGTTTGAATCTAATAAACTTACACTGATTTATTAAAACAAGAACTCCTTACTAGAAGGACATGTACCAAAATATGACTAAGCAAGCGTTTTGCTTTTCAACACTGGAAACTATGTGACTGCAAAATATTTTTAGTCTACGTATCAAACCTTTTCTCTATTTTAGAGCTAAATCAGGGCAGAAAAACCTCAAAGCTTAGGGGTGAATAAATAAATAAATAAATAGTTTCTGAATGGGGAGAGGGGGAGGAACAGCTAACCAAACAAAAAAGATGTTTCTTTTCAACTCCAGATCTAAGATCTAAAGCCAGACAAAACCAAGAATGCCTAAAGAGCCTTTTTCTCCAGCACAGGGAATTTAATTATCTAAAGTTACTTCAGGAATGGATGAGGCAAGGTAAGCCGGAGCTGCAAAGCATTACCTTTCATAAAGGCTCAGTAAGATGGGCTTGTGCCAGGGAACAGCCCTGATAATTAAATTAAATTAATAAATAAATACAACCATGGCATTTTATCATTTCACAATTAAATAAAGTATAAATTAAAAGGTAAGGTTTGAATTATTTACCTCTAAATCACAGTAAAATACTGCTGAAACTTCACAGTTCATTTTTTAACATGCATCCATTACAGCTATGTCTCCTCCAGGAAAAATAATAATGAAATATTACTGCTCTTTAGCTACACCACTATCTAAAGTACACAAGTTAACCTGCTGTTGTGTAAACAAATACGGAGATGAAAGGTGAAGTGGAGGGTCTGAGTCAGGGTTATTAGCAAGACACGGTCATTTCATAAGTATCTTTAATATATGGGAGCTGGCTGGAGGCTTCACAGCACAAGCTACAAACGCCGTGTAGCTGATACAACCTGAAACCAGGCGAATGAACTGATTAACTTCCTACAAACAGCTTTCAGATTTTACCGTGTATATGTCAAATGTTATTTCAAAAAGCAAACCGACTCCTTTTTTCTGCTTAATTGGAAGCTTCCTCGCACAATAACTCTCCTTTACCACCTCAGCACGGAAGTGCTGCGCAGAAGTTTCGGTATGAGTTATCCTTCTTCGAATTTCATACTGCTGCAAAATACATCACTGATATTTTCTGTATCAAAACAGAAATTTAACTGAGGATAAAGAGCCCGCAGACCTCGCAACCAAAGAGACTTAAGATTTTCGTAACCCTTGGCTGCTAACTTCTGTCCCTTTGAAATAAAATGGAGCGACTCACAAAATAGGAAAGTTCTCATTAACAGTGAGGCCTGGTAATTTCTACTGCTCAGGTCTTTTCTTGGGAATGTTTTAATTACTTCTTTTTTAAAAAAAAAGAAAAACCACACTGATTTTAAAGTCTCTTCACAGTAATAAGAAAAGCCCGGACAGAATCCTTCTAAATGTAAGAATTGAGTCCATGGGATTACATTTAATATCTGTCTTAGTTAAATGTATATCTAAGATCTCAGCCTTTTTTGTTTGGCCCATACTTTTGATATGCAAAGGACAGCTTAGGTACTTCTCAAACAGTTGTGTTTTTTTTTTTAAACCTCAATGCAAAATTACTGTGCCCATGCTGCCAACAGAAAGTATTTGCTCAAACTAATAATATTGATTTTCACCGTTCTGTAGTAGGCTTTTTGTTAATATTCAGTTGAAATGAAACATTTCTCCTGATTCATCAGGTGCTGCAACTGCTCTCGTTCCGCTCTGTCCCAGGAGCACAAATGAAATATTAGCTGTGCTACCACCATTCCGACAGGCAGGGAGCTGCAACCTGCCTTTACCCGAGCAAAACGGAGCAGCAGACTTTGCTCCATTTCTGTATTTTTTATTCTGGGGACTATCTAGTCTGCATACCTACTTGCTGTTCCATCAGATTCACTTAACTGGCTGCACATCACTTAAAATCAGTGATTTTTACTAGGGTTTTTTGTTGGAAAAAACCTACTTCCAGATTGGGCAATTTATTATAAAACAGTAGTGACAAATCTCTCATGAAAAATTCCTAGGAAATCCTGGGTGATTTCCAAGTGTCCTCTGTACACAAATTTATGAACGTATCCTTTAGAGGGAGAAATCCTTTAAGGGAACTGGCAAACGCATCAGCAGAGTTTAGCCACTAAGTACTGTGAGTAAAACACATCCTTATGCAGAGACCAATTTTGAAAATCTAAGCGCTCGTTCCTTATGCTTAAGTAGAAAATGAGACTTTTGTAAAAATTAGATTTAGGAACCTAAGTAGAAATCATCACTTTTAGAAATTTGGCCCTACAATTTTTGATTCGGTGCCAAATCAATTCATATTGCAAGAGGTACCTAGCCTGCACTAGGTTACAAATTACAAATTAAACCAAATAGAACCTTTTTACTAGAAAAATAAGACAGGCAGTCCAATGGAGTTAATTGTAATGTGTTAATATGACCATTTGGTTAAATTTCTTCCTCGTTAGCTGCTTTAGGCATAGAAGTCTTTTATACTGAACAGCATGATTGAGTTTTTCCTCATTAATTAATTGGGTCCCAAAAACTTGAACTCTGCATGCAAAACAAAAATTAAATGGCATTCAGGGTTCCAGCATTGCATATGTTCAATTATAATGCTATGGATGCTAAAGCAGAACTTAAGGATTTTCCTCACGGGCCCATAATATATCTCATTTCACTGACTTGATGGTACTAAAATGCATGTGAAGCGCAAGCAAAGATCTGATACCCTCCTGCCATTAGCACCCCAAGAAAGCCTAAAAATAACCTACCAGCAGCCCAAAGAGAGAGTGGGGCAAGACTGCCATCCCTGCTGCATTGTGCCCGGTACCCAGGGATGTGGCTTTGCTCTGCCACTGTCCCTCTGCATCCCCACAGAGAAAGCATTTAATCTCTGGGCGTTCTTAAAACAGTGAGGATAATCACAACCCTCCCTTAGAAGTAAGAAGTGTGTCAGAAACCAGCAGTGGACCAGATAAAGGACTGGACGTTATGATGGAGAAAAAAAAAATAATAAAAAAATCACAATTCACAGCACAAGGGAGAACAAGACGTGGACCCCACAGATCACAGAGGCAGCAGCATAGCTGTAGCAGCAAATAGTTTCTGCTTTAGCAAAAGTGAGGAGCAAGGAAATTTTAATTCAGGGCCACTAGCAGAAGGCCTAAAGAGGTGAGAAATCACTGGAGTTCCTTTTCATTACCTCAGACAAATTGGATTATTGACCTTATCTTCTTCCTCTCCCCATCCCTCAGCATCCCCAAACACAAGCTCCCTGAGTATCCAGTGGCAATATTATGTTACCAGTCATCTCCTGCAGCAACAAAAAAACTCTGATAAAGATACTGCAACTTGGGGCATGTGCTGTGGAATATGAAGTTTGGACCTCCTTTTGGAAAGGGGAAAAAAAAAATCAAACCTGACACGTGCTATTTTTCTGACATGAGGATGTGGGACATGAGAGAGAGGGTGGGGGGTTACCCTGCTCACTAAAGCAGGGAGCGCATCGGTGCTTAATTCCCACACTGAGTATTTTATTTATTTTCTGTCAGCGATGACGAATAAATAGAAAGGCCTTCTCCTGATGCCCTGGTAGATTACAAAAACGCTACACCTGAATTATCAGTGTTTCAGAAAAATGTCGCGTTCCGTGGTATCAGAGGAGCAGGGCCCACGGGCTCCGTGATGGAGGTGCCGTGGACCAAAGCATCGCTTGCACCACGTGCACGACCTGAAGGATGAATGGGAAACCCCCAGGTCGCTCTATCACGGGAAGGGGTGACTGCAGGCACCAGAGGAAGCGGACGCTGCAGCACATGAGGATGAGAGACAGGACACTGAGCTCATCTGCTCTGGCCTGATCCCCAGCACAGAATATTTTCCCCCTCCCTATATCTGTTTGACCGAACTACCATAATGTGGCAGGGGAAGACAGCGGCTCCTCAGGAACAGATGAATAATGGCTGGAGAAAAACTGCACCCCTTTATGTGCATAATGCAGCCAAAGCCATATGGCACAGCTTCTTGCAAAGTCTGGGTCCCCAGTGTAAGGAAAGCCACACTCTCATCCCAGCATACACGCAAATTACAGCCTCTACTATGGACCGCAGAATTTCGTGTGATTTACAGAGAATGCTGTCAGTTTTTTGGGAAAGAGGAAAAGACTTTAGTTTTTGCCAATGCAAACAGCTGTCCAGACCATGCTTTGGTTTTTTACAGACAAAGAAGAGAGTAAGGCAGGATTCAGCTCCCAAAACATACTCAAATTGGCTTCGAGAGGCAAGGATTTACATGCTAGTTGCGTTAGCTGATAAAGAATATAATCTGTTTCCACTCACTAGGGACAACCTCCCCTCCCTCCACCATTCTCCCTTGGGCTGCAAAACCAGACTAGCCACAGGTCAGGGCTCATTCCAGAGCTGGGGCCAGCCCATCACACCCTGCTGCCAAGGAAGTGGCAATATATTTTAAAATACTGCACTTTAAAAGACAGATACCAGTATGTTAAAAATACTCCTTAAAATCAAGGATGTGGAAATCCAAGCAAACTTCTCCTTCTGTTGTGGACAGTGAAGTAGCAGCACGTATTAAAAAACAAACAAACAAAGCGGGGGCGAAAAAAAAAAAAATATCCCCCGCAAAATTTGCCAACTGGTTTACTGAGAGCAGAGCACCGAGCTGCCCGTTAAAAGGACTGCCATTTCTATATGCTTGAAATCATCTGTATAGAGCAGTACATCACAGCTCCTCTGCTCGGATGGGAAAAGAGTCAGAGCTCTACGAGGAACCAGCAGTAGCCTGAAGGGGAAAAGCTACCGGTTATGCAATTCCTCCCCGTACACGTGCATCCAGCCCTCCCGCCTGCACGCAGAGGAGATTCTGCTCCGTTCCTTTCGAATTTGCATGTCTTCTGGAACACCAAAAAGGCAGCTTGCCCGTGTTTAAAAGATGCGCTCGCTGTTCAGTACCTCAAAAAAGGCAGACCATTTAATTGAGTACCTAAATCTAAATATAGCAGGTGTAATTTAGCTGTTCAAGTTCAAATAAATGGACGCCGATGCACCTACAATACATATGCTCAGATATGTGCGAGTGCCAGTGAAAACTTTTAGGGAGGTTGAAAGCTGCAGACTCAGTCTGTTACATTCTCTATTCTCTTTCCCTTTCTCGGTAATAGGATGTCAAATTGTTAATCAAGATTTCAGTTCTCCAGCTAATGCTTTTCCCCTGTCGTAATCGCTGTCTAAAATCATGACTGCATCATAAACGACTCTGCAATGCTTTGCATTATACATTTATATTAAGTTATTATCAATACAACTTATATACAGAGCATTAACTATGTAATGTGTATTTATTATTCCTCTGTACAGAAATTCTATTGATTTCTTTCCCATCCAGCACACACTACTTGACTGCAAACTACCGGGTTTACAAAGGGATTACACAAAATCTTTCTTACTCTACCTTAAACCCCCACTTTTCTTTTTATATCCTAGTAGATATCTCACAGTCAGTGTGAGTCTCTCACCCCATTAAATAACAGCAGAGGAAGATAAAAAATAAAATATCTTTCATTTTGTCCAAAAAATATAAAGAACAAACACCCACTGAGGCTCCAACACAGAAACCTGTACTTAACCTTAATAAGATTTAAGTGTGTATCTTAAGTTAAGCATACATTGTAGCACTTCAGGTGACTTATATGTGCTTAAATCTCATAAAAGTAAGCACAAGCTTAAGTGTTTTTTTGAATCAAAGGCTCTGCCAGGTAGACCTCTGCAAGACTGGAGAGCATTGTCTTCTGGCACCATCTAGACTTTTATCCTGTGGGAGGTAACTGTCACTGCCACCTGAGAAGCAGCAGAGGTGAGTGAGCACCAGCCTCTCGGGCACCCCAGTTTGTCATATTAGCCAAAACCCCCCTGAAATTCCCTGTTTTGAACTCAAGCTCTCCTCTTTGAGACCCCAAAGACCTGCTCAATCAGCGTCCGGCATAGGTTTTGTCTGCCTCTTGAATTCTCAAATCCATAAGCCTAACAAGCTGGTTTGGTCTCCAACCAGCAGTAGTACTAATAGTAATAAAAATAAACGATTGGAGAGTGCAAGCATTGAAAGGTGCCACAAAAATGGTATCTGGATGGTGAGGGGGGAGTCAAGGACTAGCCCACAAGAGCGGTTCAGGTGAGGTTTCCCTCACGGAGCTGTCAGGAGATGAGCAGCAAGCCCACCCTGGCAGCAGGATCGCCGGGTAATGTGCGTATCCTGCGGGGTTTGCTAATCTCAGGTTTGCTGGAACACCGGCACCGCGCACAGCTACTTCCAAAGGAAGTGTGAGAAATCCAGGAAGCTGCTGGCGTTGTTCACCTGGGAGCACTTCAAAGGGAAGACCATCTAAGACCTGCTTTAAAGGCTCAAAAGCCTTGCACGCGCACGCACACACACACACACACCCCCCCATGCCAAAGAATGACTCTCACCATCTTGCCCCTGAGCAGCAACAATAAAAATTAAAAAAAAAAAAAAAAAAAAAGGGCAATTTCCAGACTTTT
>JAOXJK010000077.1:42227596-42248999 GCA_025774025.1 Xenus cinereus | reverse complement strand
ACCATCTTGCCCCTGAGCATCAACAATAAAAATAAAAAAAAAAAAAAAAAAGGCAATTTCCAGACTTTTGTGCTGGTTTTAAGAACGAAAGGCTGGAAATCGAGGTCAAGGAAGCAGCATGCTTGCCAGAAAAATAGCATCACCAGAATTTGGGGAGCAGAGGGAGATGCAAAAAAAACAAAACCCATCTCATCCCTCCCCAGTCTCCTGCTACCCCACGAATAGAAAGGGAAGAGAGAAGAGTTGTCAGATAATATCAACATCAGACGCCACAGGCAGTCATCAGGTTTTCTTTCAGCTGCTTACCAGTGTGGCTCCTTTTATGTACCATTAGCACATTGGGCCCAATGCAAACCATGCCACAGACGTCACATTTCAGTTTACCATTCGGAAGCCGGATTCCTCCCTCGCTCGATAGCTCCTGGATCTTTCTGTTATCCGCCATCTCGTTACTCTCAGTGAGGGGCTCTTCCAGGCTGCTTCCTTCATCATGAGCCCTGATCTCATCTTCCTGACCCAGGGGCTTCCTGTCACATTCCTCATCACTTTGCATTTCTAGCTTTACTGAATTTGCTGAAATAAAAATAAATAAAAAATAATTACAAGTGTGTATTTCTAAGTTCCCATTTGCTAATAACATGAAAATTTTCTACTATTATCAATACTAAAGCACAGCCATGAAGCTCAAACCAAGATGAGGGCTTCATGGAGATGACACCACAAGTTATGACTACATATTTCTTCATGGCTTTTTTTTTTTTTTTAAAATTCCTAATTTCTATTCCTATTTTACAGCTTGGAAACTAAGGCATGGCGTGATCCAGAGACCTACCAAAAGTTGCAGAGATGCAGCAGGCTTTAAGAACTGACCTCCTGCTTCTCAGCCTGAAACACAGGAGCCCCCTTTCTTCCAAGAAGCTCAAGTCACAAGAGCAAAGGACACAGCCAAAGCTGCTTCCTCCAGGTCTCTCCTGACTAGTGCACCAAGACATAGGGTGTCCAAAGATAGGACACTCCACTGCCACAGACTCTCAGAAACAAGTACCCTTTGCAGGCGGGATTGTTCAAAATGCAGGGACCTAGTGATGCTGAGCTTGTGAGTTGGGTGAGCGATCTCCAAATCACCCTGCCTGCACCAGCATGTTTCCCGATGGACAGGAGACCAATCTCTGGGTGAATCTCCAGTGCTTTTTTTGCTACCATCTTCTGATTCATGTAAATGGGACACTGCCAAGGCAAACAGGTCTGAAGCGAGACCTACACTGCTGGCTTATTATATATTTGCAAGTTAAATAAGTGCAGTTGAAGATATTTCACATTTGCACGGTTAGACTGACGGGCTCACAGCCGACTGCTGTGATGCTCGGGTCACGGGACAAACCTCCTCTAACTAGCAAGAGCTTGTGGGATCACCAAATCTTTAAAGAAAATGAATGAATCAGGCTTTTCCACATCGGGGTGTTGGTGCAGGGGTGTTTTAATCACCAGACACCCCCATTTCAGTGCCTCAATGGTTGACTGAAACTGCTGAAAGGCCTGTCCCAGAGTCACACTCTCCATCCACAGTCAGCCAGAAGGCAAGCCCACGTGTCTGCTTCCCTAAGCCTTGATCCTGCTGAGGGGTTTAAAAAGGAGGTGATTCAGCCTTCATATCTAAGCAGTCTTTGACCTCTGTACTAAGGCCATTAGCGTGAGTGTCGGTGACAGCAGTGGACCTGGAGTGCAACTGTGTGCCCTGGGCCTGGCTGGTGTCTCTGAACCCCAAGCGAGGTACGTTCCAGAGCAGCCACCCAAGGGGACTCTGTCCAGGAATCCAACGAGAGAGTCAGGAGTAAACGTGTCTGATCGCTGTGAGGCATCAGTTTGAAACAGAAGACCTGCTAAAGGTACAAGAACTAACCCTACTCCTTAGACTTCCTCCTTCATCCTCCTTTCTCCTCCTTTCCGAGAATTTACGGTTAAAGAAAACACAAGGTTCAGAGACTGATGTTGGTGTTGCAACTCTAAATCACTGCTGTTACTCCTAAGCAAAGCATAATAAACAGGGCAAAGGTACCAGAGACGAAACAATGGTAAGATGTTGCTTTTTAGTCATCAAGTTGTTGAAACACATCTTCCGCTATTCATCAAGGCACTAATGGGAGCTAAGGAATGAAAGTACTATTACGGCAAAGCCCATCCAGAGCAAGGACACAGCCAGATCAGATCACAGCAGACCAGTATCAGCACCGGCACCATCATCGAAATGGTCTGTAACTACGAAATGTTTGAGCTCTGCATTTATAAACGGGAATGAATATTTTTATTGCTACAGAGATGCATTTATTGTTTAAAAAGAAAACCCCAAACAACAGCACGGACTGAAAGCTTGACTGTGACCTGGCCCCAGCTGGGGCAGTGCTGGCCTGGGCGCAGGATGGCCATCCCCACCTACACCCAGTGTGGTGGAAGAGCATGGTCCCCTGGGGACAGCTCTCCACTCCACAGTGCTAACCCCGGTACCAACAGCACGCACAGGGAAATATATGGGTGAAAGCGACTTCTTGCGGGCTGTGAAAAAGATGCCATAAACTTCATGTAATTGCAAATCATCTCCCAAGGACAAGATACATTTTTCTCAATAGCTGCTTCTGTGAGCCCACCACCGCCTCAACAAGGGGAGGAATAAAGGCAGAAACCGGTCAACAGGAGGCTGTTTGCTTTGCAAGTGTAAGAGGGGAAGTGTAATGGGGAAGCCATCCTACACTCATGTGGAGCCCAAGGTACAGTGGGTGGCACAGCCTCTGTGACCAGGAGGATGCACCCTCAGCTGAGCAGAAGAGAGGAGGAGTGGGAGCTCTGCCAGCTCCACGGGCTGGGAGAAAGCCGAGGTCCTAGTCCCACCTCCCGGTAGAAAGCACGTGTTGGTGATTTATGGACAGCCCACTTTCAGAGCTAAGGAATGGCAGTTCCCTTTAATAATAGCAGCCTTTTGGGGTATTCAGCAAGTCTAAGAATGAAGCCTGAATAAATGGTTTGCTGTCTTCAGGAGCAGGATTTAATACACTTGGCCACACAAGTAGCTAGGGCAGAGCCAGAATTAGTGCCCTGAGCTCCTCACCTAAAGCCCCAGGTTGCTGCCACAAACCCGCACACTCTCCCCGCACAGTGATGCAGAAAATAACCAAAAAACCTTATACTAATGGCGTACAAGTACTAAAAAGACAGAGAGAAAGCCTTGTATCTTAGGTGTCTTCTTACATATATAAATTTTTGTTGCTTTTTCTCTGACATGGAATAATAATCACTTGACTGCAGGAAGTGCTGAGCACCATGAGTTCCCATTCAAGTCAGTGGACCTCTGCCGGCTCAACACATGCAAAAGTAAGGCTGCAAGAGCTTACAAATTGGAAGATCACTTACTTGCTGTCTTGCCCAAGCATTTCTTTCTGCTGAATGATGGCTTTCATCCAACAGGATAAACAGCACAACAAAACAGAGCGAGCTGTTTGCTGAAATGCAACCTTCCAAAACACACAGGGCTCCCAAACTCCCACTAATGGAGCTCACAAAGCCCAAGTTAATTCACGTTGCATCTTTCACGCAATCCCAGCTCTTCCGCAGTTATGCGGGCTGTTTACTCTTCTTGCTTCCCTCACCTTCAGGCACACAGAGCGCCGTTGTTGCAGTTTTGAGAAACCCTCCGCTAGCTCTTGTTGCTGCAGGAAGGTTTCCTTCAGCTGGGACTAGTCACAGGTCTCCAAGGAGGAGAGCGCTGGTGCAAGAGGGATCTCCTCGGCTCGTTGCGAGGGCTTTGCTAATCAGGTCATCTCTGTCACCTTACATCATACTGGTGTATATATTAGGCTTGTGTGGTAGCCTGCATACAAACAGGCACTTAAATTGCATATAGTTTGTTTTCCCTGTTCTCAGCCAGCCTTTGAAACTACAATCATTTTGTGGCACTGTCTTTGTTTTCACCTACAGCCACAAATTCGGAGAGCGTAAACGAACTCTGCTGCAAAGAAAAAAGAAATATTCAAGGGATGTTTATGGCTATCCTGCATTGTACACGTACACGTCAAATTTCACTCTGGGTTCCCTCCCCTTTCTCGTTCACACGCTTGCTAAAAGTGGCAGGCTTTCTCATTCCCTGGCAAAGCAAAGCATAAATAAGTAAATGGAAAAACTTAAAATTTTTGGAACTTTTCCTAAAACTCACAGCAAAAGAGATAGCAGGAATAAACTATAATCCAGCTCACTGCAAAAGCATGAACGTGAAGTCAAACCATTTCCCTCCAGTTAATACAGGTTCCTTCCACTTTTTCCCAGTCCAGCACAACACCTTTGTGGGAAAAGGAGACAAGCAGCCACAAAAGCTTCTACCTATGAACACGAAAGCTAAGGGCAGATGTTCAGCAGACCACACAGCAAGGTTTCTTTCCTATTTTTTTTTTTCTCCAGAGCACCAACCAGCTGATCCTGAATCATACTTTATCCTGAGTGGTCAAATTGAATACAATTATTGTTAATGTCTCATAAGTGCTAATTAAACTGCAATTCTCTGTTAAACGGCATTTTGGCAAGTTTTCAGTACCAGAATATTTCCTTCACCCACAAATTAGCGTAGCTACAAACCAGAAGTTGGAAGATCCACCTAAGAAAAACATTCCTAGTATTTCATCCTCTGTCATGGAAATTTGTTGCCCTCAAAAGTGAGATCTGGGGGAAGAAAAAAACTCTCCTGTCTTGCTGAGAGATTTGGTCCCCAGGTGGAGTGTAAATTAAAGCACCGGTCGTCTTTTTCTTAAGCAAGCGAGTGCAATTGCCACCAGAGAACAAAAATCCATCTGTCCAACGTACCGGAGAGCAAGCAGCAGGACTGTGCCCCTCTGTCTCCTCCACTGTCTGCTGTCCTAGGTTGTTGCTTATTTTATCTGCGGCCTTGGAAAGCCGGCTGGCCACTGTCACCAAGGGTTTGTGGTCTCCAGCTAGAGGTTAGCCTTTCCTGGCAGCAGCCATGCACCACCAAGCCTCTTCCTGCTGCCCCCGGAGGAGCAGAAAAAGCCAGCCTGACCCCTCGAGCCCTCCCGCTCCTCTTCCCCCATCCCTCTTCTCTCGTCAGCAGGAAACAAAGCTTTGGCCCAGCTTCAGGCACTCATCCTTGAGGAGGCAAAATTCAAATCTGCCGCCCCCAAAGAGCCTTGGGGTGGCTCTGTGGGCGAACACAGCAAAGGACATTCGCAGCCAACACAGACACAACGTGTTCTCTAACCAAACTCGTCTGATAACAGGGGGCAGGTGGTGCATTAGCTCTCCTGGGGTCTGCAGCAGATTCCCCGTCCAGAACACAACATAATGCGATATCGAAAGCCTGGATAATGTGTCTGTCTTTACCCCAGAACACAAAGAAATTAAGAAATTGTTACTTCCCTCTGGAAAATTAGGCCAAGCTCTTAACCACCACAGCACAGTGACAGGCAGCTACAGCACGACCTTCTGCGTATCGTCTTGTCAATGGTCAGTGGCGCCGTCTATTTTAATCATGAACTTCTCCTAGGCAGTGGATTAATGACATTGCTAATTGGCAGCTAAAGACAAATAGAAAATGACCCAGCTTCTTGCATGTTTTGAACCTGGGTACCTAGTTCTTACACATCACAAGACTCAGATGTGGAGTGTTTCTATGCTATTAAATGCCCCATTTCTATACTATTAAAAGCACTCGGTAATGGTGAGCGTAATACAGTTAATTTTCCTAGCTGGAATGGCAAACCAGTAAGTGTTTTGTAAAATGAAAATTAAGGACGGGGGAGGTAGAACTCTTCCATCTTGACAGATTTCGAAAACTCAAGGTAAGGAATGCCAAAAGCTGGAAACAATCAGCCCTTACTCTAGTTCAGTCTAAGAGCACTCTGGTAGCAAAAAGGGTCCTTAAAGAGGGTGTTTACACCACTCCAGAAGTGTAGTGAGACTTTAATGCATGTTTAAACATACTTTCCTCCTGGAATAGTACAAAGGGGTCTTAGTGAAAAGAAAACTTCATCTTTGAGTTTCTTGTTGCTGGTAGAATTTGGCTCTTAATTAACCAGGCTTTCCAAGTCCATTTTGGCTTAATTGTGAACTATTAAATGTGTAAACAAGGGAGCACCAACAAATCTTCCTTTTTTAAAAAGGCAAGCAAAAAAAAAGGATGAGAATGCCAGCAGAGCAGCGGGCAAGGAATCTGCTCTGTTGTCGCCTCACAGCCACAAAGTACTCGGCAAACAAGTTAACATTAAAAAGCAGATTAGCTGGAAATTATATTTAGTTCCTGAGAAACGAAGAGGCCTCCCCTTCTCCTCGTGCTGGGCTGGTGCGAAGCAGGTATCGCTCCAAAGCTGCGTAGGTGTGATGCTGAGGAATAAGGAGAGTCAGGTCTGCTCAAGGCACTGGCAGCGGATCTGCTGCTTCGGGGTTGAAAACCGTGATCTTGAAGATCGTGAAGATGTCTCTTAAATGACACCTGTGGGCAAGGCTGCCTTAACAACACTGTAATGGAAAATGTTTCAGTTGGGGGTTAAAAAGGTGTATTTCAAGGGAGCCAGTTCTGCTTTCACAGTAGATTGAGGCTTTCTGGAGGCTTAGAGAGAAGTGAAGCTGTATCTGGATGGAACAAATGAGGGTGAATGTCACCTGCAAAGAAAGGGGAATTACCCAACGCCTTTCTCGAGTCAAGTGACAAAAGCCTAAGCAGGGCCTCCTACATTACACATGGACATCCCCGATGCTGGGTGTCAAATTTGTTTATCGCAAGCTGCCAAAGATTTAGCTTTTGGCCACTGAGCAAGTGTGAATCTTAGATGGTGACACCATGTTGTCATGGTGACCTCAGCAGGGTTATGTGCATTCGTAGCAGTTAAATGAAATCAAATATTTCATAACTAATAAAAAGGAGGAGGAAAAGGAAAGATTTAGAAGCTTTGTGCCGAGTCCTTGTCTGCATGCTACAAACGGGATTCTTCAAGCCCACACGGAGGTAGTTAATACGCCAGAAATTCAGTGAGAAATGATCAGCTTATTTGGGCATACTTAGAAATTTTTAGTTTTCGCATTGAAGAATCTCAGTGTAAGCCTGCTCCCTCTGAAGACAATTTAAACTCTCACTAAATGCAACAGAATACTTACTTCATATCTTCTGGAGGTGGTGTGTGCAGTAAGTGTAGACTAACAGGTCTGTTACACCCAAGTTTAGTTTATATTAGGATGTGGTTGCATAGCTAAGCCAAGCTTCAGTCAGGCTTTAGCTGACACAAACCATGGTTGCCATCCTCTCGTTCCCCACCCCTTCCATCTTTTATACCTGCACCAGCGCTCATGGAACGGGGTGGTAAACCAATCTGGTTGAAAACTAACCTTCCTGAGAAAAATCAACCATTTTCAGGTGGATCAGGCCCCTGACAAGGCGTACTGTGCCCTCACAAGGACCTGTTTTGGCTGCTGTGGAGCAGCACCCTGGATGTCACTGCATACTTTCAGAAGCGATGGTTTTAAATTACCAGGCGGCTTCTCCCAACCCGGCTGTCCATGGCCAGACACAAGGAATGAAGACTGCGGCAGTGAAACCTGTGGAACAACTTTTATGCTCAAATTGCTATACAAGCTTATACAAATATTAAGCTGAAAAGACCACAGTTACAGTTGGAAGGGCTCTGATTTAAGCACACGGCATCCCAGCAAGTACAGGATTTAGACCTGAAATTTCTTTTCTATCACAGGACCAAACTCTGATGCTTTCAATGATTTCTGAGCCGCATTGAGTGAGAACCCTGCTGAAGCCCAAAGGCTGAGACGCTGAGTCAGGAGTACCATGGTAAAAGTAAGGATGTCAGTATCTAGACCAGAATTTGCCCCAGATGCCCAGCCTTTAGGCATGATTGTTTGCTCACCCCAAGTTACCCATGCTGCATACCTCCATCTGGCAAGAGCAAGAACTCCTAATTGAATATATATGATTGCTCAGTGTCGCAAGATTCCTTTTCAGAAGGACCTCAGGCCAAATTTCACCCACAAATGCATAATGCATCCATGCAACTTGTATTTACACAAGTGAGAGTCATGTATTCATATCCCAGGGTAGGAAAAGTACTCTGGATGACCCATCCTCCCCCTCCTTTTTTGCCCATACTTACAAAGTAATTATGGTGCAACAAGTATTGTGCTTAACATAATACAAAGTTTGGGCTGATTCCCTGTAAGTGCAAGGAAGGGCTTCCTCACTCCCATGTCCCCCTATCCATTTCCAATGTCAGAACCTGGTCGCCGCTAAAGACGAGTGGCAGGCAGTAGAACTCGGCTCCTAGCTGCTGACCCCTCTGCTGATGCTCAAGCTAAGCCAGTTATTAGGCTTGGACTCATGGATTTTTCCCTAATGTCAAATTAGGAGCAATTGTTGGATACCTCTTCATTTGTTCTGCTGCTTTTTGGGCTGTTTCCACGGGGTGAGAGGGAGCAGAGCTTTTCTTTTTCCTCTCTTCTTTCTGTTGCATGAAACGTGCTTTTCTGGGCAAATATAATCTAGCAAACTTTCTACCTTTATGCAACATCTGGTCAGCCCTTGTGCTCCCCTGCCCTCTCCTGCCGCATACCATAATCACTAAGATTTTCTGCCTTTGTCTTAATGACATTACGCTTGCTACAGACAGGCAGGTGATGTTGGGGGGGCTCTGGTGTAGCAGGTGTTCTCCAGGGCCCCTTTTCATTGTAAACTTTTATTTCACAGCTACCGTGAACTGCAGGAGGCAGGGTTCAGTGATGTGGGTGGTCTTGCACGGCCCCGACCCTTTCCAATCTAAAGCAAGTCTCCTACTGTCTGCAACACGTACATTAAATACTGCCAGTCTCCTCTCCTACCACAGCTCTTTTTCACTTCAATAGAGTTATTTCTGATGCACACCGGAAAGTAGAGAGGAGGAAAAATAAAATCAGGCTCAGTCCTGTAACGAAACACTCTGTCTCTCAAAACATTAAACCATTAACACCTTTTTATTTTTAAAACCAGTTCAAATTCTAATAAGGGAGCAGATGAAACATATACGCATCGAGCAATGACACAACATTCACCTCTACGGGGATTTTCTAAGAGGCTGCTGAGAGCTCTATGTGGTACCCAAAACTAGAAGTTTGCAATGGAAAATGCTGACAAACTACAGCTATATATGGATCATCTCTTATAAACAAAAATAATGTGATTTATAACATCCATTTAAAGTGACCGAAACCTCATTGCTCACTCATTGTCATCTCTGCTTCTTAAGAAGTGCATGACTTCCTAAAATGCTTTCCAAGGTACGCAAAGAGTAATAATTATAACAGTAATGATTATTTCATTTATAAGGAACTTTCCATTAGGGATCCGCACTATATTTGAAAATACACCCGATAAAGTTGTTGAAGCAAATGGAATGACTTCCCTGGGTCCAGACCAAGTACTTTGCTTCATTTTCTGGCAATTTCACCATTAGAGACATTAGACATTATTTTAAATAAGTGAAATGCTTTCATTACAAAGTTACACCTTTGGGTCATTCACAGCTTTCAGGAAAAGATGTATTTATTTTTAATTATATAAACTCTAAATCATCTTAACACAACCTGACCTAGCCATGTCCTCCTCCTCCTCTAAAGGGAGGCACCTCCCCTGACTCATCAACCCATGGAAAACTATAGGATAAGCACCTGCCACAAAAATATTTTCTGTCTTTGTCAGGACATTGTAAAAGGAGATTAATAATAAAACCTCTTTTGTTTATTTATTTGAGTCAAAGCCTTGTCTGCACCCTTGGAGGCAGGTGGCTGATGCAAAGCAATGGGCAGATCCCCAGGTACGGGACCATTTGCAGCCCTGGATCACTGCAAACATCTGAGCATAGGGACTTATCACCATGCACTTCACAGTCACTGCTGCATTGGACTCCACCGTGATTAAAAGAAAAAAGGAAAAGCAGTTTTGCCTAACCACGGTACGACTGCATAAAGTTGAAGAAAAGCTCTTAAAAGCCAGTGTCTTTGAAAATGCCGAGTTCTGTCAGCACGGTGCTGCTTTGAGACATGTATTTTTACTTGAGACAGCTGAAAAAGTGTATTTGCCTTACATTTATTTTTGTTTTTTCCTTTACTGATTTCAGATGGCCAACGGTGACCAGGATTTGGGGACCTGGGATCTAGAGAGATGTGCTCACAGTTCAGAGATCCCAGCAGTACTGGGTTCAGCATGTTAAGGTAGGACTTAGAGCAAAAAAATTCACCTACATCTAACGATGCACATCAAAGGGCCACTCTGAAAACCAGACACTGATGGTACGTTACAAGGATGGCAGAATCTGGTTTAGTCCCTTAGCTTTTCCAAATTTAAAAGACAGAACAGTTTATAATCATTTTCTACTTTCAGAAGTCACTTCAAGAAACTAAATCTGTTTAAACCCAAAATCTAACATACTAAAAATGGGGGGAGGGTATCTCTGTTGCCTCCTTCCCACAATTTAAAACACACCAGCTATTAAAGCAGCGAGATATTTAAATGACTATTCATTCTGATTATTTTTTTTAAAGCAACGCTAGGCTTTCACCTGTATCATTATTATGTAGGCAGTGACAGATGGCAATGGAAAAATATAAAATAACTCTTAGAGTATTAACTTTTTTTCAGTACCGTATGTGTCAGATTCTTTAGCATAAATAAATGGCATTACACAGTCTCATTAAATCTATACATCTGTGTAGTAACTTGCAATTTATGGATATTTTCTGACACAATGTTCAAACCAACAGGTTTAGCTCACATGTTTCTTTTCTCACCATGCCATCTCCAAGTCACCAGAAAAGCAAACAAAAGCAAAACCCTACAGTAAATATTCCTGAAGAATTCTATGAGAAGATTTGCTATTCATCGTCTACACATATTTAAGGGAATGAGAAAGAAAGAGGGTGGTGGGATCGTGGAAGAAAGGGGCTGGAGGGAGTTAGCAAGTAACACACATAATTAGGTACGTAAAAATTTACATATCTAACAAGTAAGGAATTCTTCCTCAAGTTAGATTAAAACACGGGGAGGGGGACACATTTTCTTATACCACTTAAACCCCAAAAGCACCTACCACTTTTTCACCACAGGACCCAAGTGCACTGAGCAGGCACCCCCATCGACTGCTCAAACAAGAAAGGACTTGGGATTGCAGGACCGAACCCCAAGCTGAAACATTTCAGACCGCTGAGGAGGTCATACGATGCAACATCCCCGAACGAGCCGAAAGATACTGCAAGTGGCTTTGAGCACCACTCGGTATTATTCCAGAAGAGTCAAGAAGATGGAGACATAACAGATCCATAGACTGCTAGATACTTCTTCAGCAGATACATACAGCGCTCTCCTGAACTCACCCCATAAACTCAGCTACTCCTTGGAAACCGCATGCTCAACCACCACATACAGCCGTGCATGCAGCCCGACGGGCGGCAGAACTATTGCATTTGTCTCCGGTTAGCTGGAAAGCAGCGTGTCTCCTTTGTTTTATTAAAGGGCTGAGACCGGGCAGCATCAAGGAAGGTCCTTGTTTGCCTTGTTCTAGCTTCTGCAGCCCAGGTTACACAGGGAGAGCAGGGACGCTGCTCCTCCTGAGGCACAGGGCCACAAGGAAGGTGGGATGGGAGAAGAGGACTGGCTTGTATGCCTTGTACATACAAACCTACCCTGGGAACACTCCCAAGTCCACCTTCATGCATCCTTGAGCAGGAGCAGGGCAGCTACAGGGACCTTGTGGCTGCTACGGTCCCAGCTAAAGAGTCTCTTTTTGGTCAACAAGTTGTCTTTAGGAGCCTGCCCTTTAACACAACAGCCCACTGGTCAAGGCTGGTGGAAAGGGATGCAGCACCACTCTCCATTACTAAACATTCAATTAAAGATGTCAGCAAAAGATGAAAATCTGTAAACATAGCCACCGGGATGGTCAAAGAACAAGTGCCTGCCACAGCAGTCCTGCAACTTCATTCCCAACTGCTTTGTTTCAAAATGTACCTCCTTTTTCAAATCCCTGGATGGTACCTTTGGAGATACTCTCCAAAGAGCTCCAACAGATCTGGAGAGCTGTTAATACCTCCAAAATATCACAGAGTATCAAGAAACACTCCTGCCTGAACGTCAAGTCACATCTTGTAGACAAATTGAATCCTCATGTACACAACACATTCCCATTGGAAAGCTTAAATTTGGCATTAGCAGCAACTTCTGCATGTCAACCTTTTGTCTCCTTGGGTAAAGGATCTGTTGGGTGCTATTTACGTACTGGCTTTTTTCCTCTAGGAGGAGCTGGTATCTCTGCCTAAAATTAAGATTGCTTGACACTTCCTACGATAAGGCCCTGTTTTTCACTTGCTTATCATTTTGCCAAAAACAATTTAGGCTGAAATTTGTGGGCAATATTTTAATTTTTTTATGTGAAACTGCAAATCAAAGCAGTTCAACTGACTCTGACAAAGAGGTCGGAGAAGCCACCACCACTGGTTCTTAGCGTTCAAGTAAGGTGATCCATGACAGTCCAAACTAACAAAGCCTGCTTTAATACAGATTTGTACCTTCAAGTCTCTTTCAAGCCCCCTTTCCTCACAGTAATCCCCATTGAGTTACCTGCTGCCAAACAGGTAACATCTGAGTTCCACTTGCCTTTCTCCTCACTAACGAAGGCCGGCAATCCCAAGTTCTTCTAACCATGCCCCAAATTTCATCTCATGGGTACGCTCCTTCGATTGTGTCAGTTCAAGAAAAGCGAGACCCAGAGAGGCAAAATATCACTGACATACCTTACTTCATTTTTGAGGATGGGTCATATGCATTTAAAAATCATTACTCACTGCGATGAAAAAAAGAAGAAAAAAAAAAAAGGAAATAATTTGGCATCCTAAGAGCTTCACTAAAGCCCTTCAAAGTGCATAATTCCATCACTGTACTGTACATAGCACACAATCTCTGAGGGGTAATTATCCATGGATTGGAAGCCAGTGTGAATATACACACAGTCAGTCAATATGATGTTGTGCTTGCTGCTGCTGCTTCTCTTTTTTTCTTTTTCTTTTTTAAATCAATTTTAATTGTCATGGATCTATTTCTGCTAATAAAAGAGAGTGAACCGATTCTGGTCGGATAGATTTCTGGATACGGAAAATGAGTGAGCAAAACATGTAAGAGTACTTACTGTATTACCAGAAATATTTATAAATGGCTCTTCCCTCCCTCAGCTGGCAGAATATCAAAGCACTGAGGAAGCAGCACGGATGGCTTCTGAAGGGATGGAGAAAGCAAAAGTCCACTCCTTCACCACCAACCTGGGAAAGCAATGCCACAGAGCTCTGGCAGAAGCCCAGACCGAACTGCTCTAACAGCAACATCTCCCCTCTTGTCAAAGGGCTGACGCTATTCTCGGCGCAAACTGTATTAGAAAGGATCGCAAATGAGCCTCTACGGGGAATACATACGGTGTCTACTGGGTTATGACTACATATGAACTGGAGACCCACGTTGTTTTGTAATTCAGATGTGATTCCTGGGACTGTCAGTCATTTCAGCTGAGGACAATCATATTCTCTGAAGGCTTGATGCCCATGCACACAAAGACCAACTTAAACTCTTGGGGCTTGACAGCAGTTCAGCGTTCTCTGTAAAACACAGCGCTACCACAATGAATTAGGTGTATTTAGACCATCCAAATAAAAATGTGGAGACAAGCACATTTTCAAGAGGCACAAAGAAAATCATCCATATCCATGTGTGAGAACTTAGCTGAAAAAGAAAGGACTTTGCACCATGAGCTCCTGCAAACAGGGTTTCTGCAGAGGTACACACACAGAAAACTACACCGGGATGCAGATACCTGGCACAGACGTGTTTTTGCGTAACTCATACCCGCACACAGACTACTGAGGCTTTCTAGAATTGGATTAACCCAATACCCTCTGAACTTTGTCCAACGTCATGATTTGTTTCCACATATCTAACGCCAAGGCATACAGGCACACTGTGGTCTGCAGATTTACCTGGGGGGAGATGATCTGCCGTGCTCCCCAGCTGTCCCTGGGCACAGCCAGGAGCTTGCAGTGACAGCCAGGCTCTGGGAGTGTCCCAAGCCTGCTGTTGGTTCCCATCGGTGGAGAACTACAATTTCCAAGTTAGCTTGTGCATGTGAAAACGCCTGGGGGTCCTGATTCAGAGCAATACTTAAGCAATCACTGATCTTTAACGTTAAAGTCAACAGGACTTCGGTAGGTACATAGGTAATTACATGAATTCATCATTGGGCTGAGCAAGCATGTTCCAGCTCACAAAAGCAATGAAAGGACAACGTGCAGGAAGAACGAAAAGCCTTCAGGAAAGGATTAGTAGTGTCACAAGTTAAACATCTCCTCCCTGATGACATACAGGATCGGGTCAACTGTGCAGACAAGCGAGAACGCTGTAGCATGAAGTTAGAAATGGTAATGGCCTGCTCAAACTACTGCCTGTAGTAGCTTTTCGGGTAAAAAATGCAGAATGCTAAATGTATGATGATGAGTAGTTTAATAGCTCTCCTGTATAGAAAAAGTAGAGATTTTTCAGTGTTTAACTGCACACCATTTCAATTCCAGATCTCCTACTTGGCTGTTTTAACTTACTTGGCAGATTTAAGTGTAAGAAATAACAATAAACTTATCTCTGTAATCAACCTCTGAAACCCTGCAACTCTTGCTTTACGGTTCTAAAAATCATAACCTAGGAGGGCTATAACCTAATAACGATATGCTGTCATTAACAGTCTGCTGAATTACAACAAATAATGTAGAAGGACCTGAGCAACAACTCCACCCCACTATTTTAAAAATAGATAGCAGGGGTTTGGTGACAATACGAACACATTTCAGTTACATAGTAATAATACTGAACTACCACTAGTTACGACCAATCTTGATCTTTTTAAAAAAAGCATTATTTAAAAAATTGTCTTAATCCACACTAACTATACAAGTTCCTTGGATGATTATGTATTCTCGTAAGTACAGGAAATATCAAGAATTTACAGTAGGTCATTTGAGTACCCTCGCTCACAGCAAGCAGAAAGTAGTTCAGCACCTGCTGAAATAATTGCCAGGCAAGGAAAAGATAAAGCTATAAACCAAATTTATTGGCTGTCTAGCAGACTTTACATTCAATTTTCTCTTGTCACATTCTTATCAAGTGTATGTACCCGCACAATTCTAGTTGCAAAGGTTACGATCAGAACTGAGTCAGATTCAACTACCCTGGTGCCAAATTTGATCTGAAGGGTTCAGGAAGGCAGTATGCATGCTCCCAGGTAGGACATATAATTTTATATATCACATGTGATGCTTCATTTATCTGCTTTCATGTACATAGTGGATCCATTGATTTCCTTTAATGTTCCTGAACATTTAAAACCACCATTATTCATGCATATATGCTAAACAGGCTTTGCAGAAAGTGACTTACTCATATAGGCAACCCCTCGTTACTACTCTGTTGTCAAGTTTCTGACCTGGGCTTTGAGATCATTGGCTTCCTTAAAGATGTTATCAACAGGGGATTCTCACTCTAGGGAAAGAATAAAGCATCTTCCATGAGGCAGAACCTGAGATGCTTAAAGCTTGGAGATTTATTTTAGGCAGCTGCACCCCGCACACATGGAGGTGGAATATTCCAGTCTCCAACTTTCAGTTCTGGTGGGAAACATAAGGCAAAAAGAATTTTTGCAATGACTACTAAAGACAAAAAGAAAGAAATAATCATATGGGTCAAACAAACAGAATAATTTCATTTGCTATGAAAATAATTTGAGTTGACTCCAGACGTTTATTTGAGCAAAAAGAAAATACAACATTTCTGAAGTTGTATAACCTTCCCCTTTCAAGTGCTGGCCTTTTTGAGCTGAAATACATCATTTTGAAACAAACATGGAAATGTTTTCTACTTTCAAACATCAAAAGGCATTTCAATGTTGCTGAAGTGTTTTCTCCCCCTACATTTTCATCTAACTTGACTCAAATTTCATTCTGGTCCTGCTCACAAGCTGCCTTTTTCAACAAATTTATTACTTGTCATTTCCACCTAGCGATTTCCACAGCAAGCTCGTTCCCAGCAGGCTGTAAGGATGCAAACCAGTCTTGAGCTAGTCTTCTGCATCAGGAACTAGGGAAGCACTGAACTTATTTAAATCAAGGAATTTCTGGAACAGGCGTTGCTTAAAACTGACTAAAAATAAATAAATAAAAATAATCCCCCCCAAACATTTGCAACCTCTATATGTGCTTAACTGTATGATGGCATAGCTACCCAATATTTGGAAGAACAAAACAGCTGTGCCTCCTATCCCTTTCTTTGGCACAGATGCTCAATTCAGAAGCCTTCACTGTGTTCCTGGTTGCCCAGCCATGGCAGGGATATAGGAACTCCACAGTCGCTACACATCCATGGGTCCTGGAGCCATACCCTCTGCTGTGTCTGGAATTTATCCAGCTGAAAAATAACCCGAGATGGGAAAGGGGTTGCTGACAGAAGTTCAAGGCTGAGAACATACAGAAAAGGGGAACAGTGGCTGTATATGCCTGCGTGAGGAGTGCTGTCCCCAAACGCAAGCCGCAAGCTCCTCAAGGACCCAGCTTTCACCTCCTGCACGCACTTTCTGCCTACCACGAGGTGCAAGTCTTGCTTCAGCTCTAGCTCTGCTCCCAAACGCAGGTGAGACCACGGAAGTCAGCACAAGGCTGCAATAGATACTCCGGTGCCTGGCTGAATTTATAAAAGCCCCTCACTTCTCTGGGCCCTAAACTTCCACTCAAAATCAGTTAAGGCACTTTCATAAATCTTACTTGGCATCTAGTTGCATCCTTAGGTGCCTGAACACACATTTAAACAGGAATCTAAATCTCTTTGCAACTCAGTTCATCCACAAAATAGAAGTTGTAATTCTTTATCTTATGGGGGTTCGGCGACAATAAATTGATTAATGTTGGAGATTAATGTTCATGTGCTGAAGTCAATGGAAGCAGAAACAAATCCTAATTCAGCGTAAGTGACATACACTGCTTACGGGAATCCCAGCATTTGTAAAGCCAGTGCCTTCTCTATCAGGGACAAGATACATCTGCCTGCGAAGAAACTTGCACAATTTTCACCCCGTATATTTTGGCTCAAGCTAGTAGTAGCAGCCTGCCTCTTATGAGCCCTTCAGAAAAAATATCTCTGTACATCCTTTAAGTTCTCTACTGTCGGGTTCAATGAAATTGATGCAGAAAAAACTTGGAATGTAAATTCAAGTGACAACTGAAGTTTAACACAGGCTGCAAGAAAAAGAAAGGCACATAGGGCTTTGCATATGTTTGCACAAAAGAGAAATTGTTCAAGCGAGTGGGAAGAAATTTCTAACGCTAATGTCATATAACATGACCCCATGCCAGTTGAGATGTCTTTCACAAAGACCACATCACGTGCCGTTGATTCCATGACTCATTATTTCCAATGCTAAAAGAAAAGCATGGTTGGATACTATGCTAAGAAGGAAAATTAATTTGTATCTCTACAGTAAGTTTTTCTTATATTGCAAACAGAACAAATTGATTTAAAATAACCCAGAATCTGGCTGTTAATTTAAGGCAAAAATAGGTCATTAATAGTAATTTGGAAAGAAAAAGTAACTACATCTGCTAAAATAATATCTACTTGAAGAGACACAAACAAAATCCTATCTAATCTTTAATATGTATTATTCTCTCCCTCTGTTAAACACAGCGCATGACAAGTGCTGGCTTTAAAGAGGGGTTGCATTATACAGAAAATGTCAAGGCTATCATTGAGAAAGTCAGGAAGACAAGGCAGACTCTGACTCAAGCAGAGGGAAGAATCCTACCCCTTTGGGGTCTACAGCGACACTTCAAGTACTCGCTCAGGTTGACCAAGCCCGGGCTCTCTATGGCACTGCTACAGCCTCTGCCTTCTAAGCTGGCAAAGGTGTTGATCACGCCTCTGTTTTCATCAGAAATTCCATCTGGATTTTAGAAATCTTCTCAATTTAGATCTCATCAAGACTTGCACACATCTGCAGAGAGCTTTGATTTCCAGACACCAAAGGCTTCCAGCGGGGAAAAAAGCTTCTCTGAATAGTTTTCCCACCCACTCTTGCAGCAAGACTGATAACAGTACATTTGTGCCTGTGCTTTTGGATAGAAAAAGTACACACACATATATGTACACACATGTGCTTCTGCTGGCGAAGCTATACTCTTTTCTTAGCTTGGGTTTGGATGTTTTTGCTTGAAAAATATCACAGCCTCCTGAACTCATCAGAATACCGTCCACCTTAGAGGTTTTAACGGAAAATTAAACCACAGGCTTTAATGGATTTTTGTTTCTACCACATCTTTACCTGCTGGCTGGAGATTTTAGGCGCAGGAAAAAAACGTGGATGTCAGCTGGACACCAAACATCATTGGCCACTGGCGAGTTAAGCAAACGGCAGGACTGAATGGAACGGATTTGACCCAGAGGTTAGCAACCTTCCAAAATATTACACGTGACCATCCCTTAAATAGATTAGATGACACATTCTCAGCCAAACACAAACCAGAAAATGGGATTATTATCCTTCTATTTGCCCTCTTTTTGTTAAAAAGGGACGGCAAACTTTCAACCTTCTTAAAAAGGCAGTGAGCTTTCTGCATTCCTGACCTTTCACTTGCAGAGGGAATGCTGATTTCTTGCTGAGCTATGGCTCTGATCATCCTTGCCAAAGCTAAGATGTACACGAGCTGGCTTACCCTTGTTTCCACCGGCTGCTGGAGCACGCCAAAGAGGCTGTGTGCCCTATTGCCTTAAGCACCGAGCCAAGCAACGTGATACTTTTCAGAACCTTATATAGCACTTTAAGAGCTGTATAGAGGAGCTCGAAACAGGATGACATAGAGGGCAGTGGTGCAGGGAAGTTGAGAAATGTCTTCTACTTTGGCCGTCGAGCAGATCAAATGGTCAGTTCCAAAGTGGGGAATGATAAACTCCCTAAATTTTTGGAGTCAAAAGTTAGTTGAAAGACTAGAATAACACACAGTAGGAGGGGAAAGTGGATGTGATCACCCACATACAAAAAAAGAGGGTTTATTCAAGCATTGCATTGACGACCGTGCATTGCAAATGCCCCAGTGAAGTTAAAATTTGCAGGCAGTACTGGAGGCCTGAAGTTCCAGCATTCACAAGGTAGGTCAGCTAACTCAAGCACTACATTTGGCTGTGTCGTTTCTCCCAGTAAGCCCAACAGGAAACACTTGTGCTCAACTACTACGTCTACACACCCAACTTACTGTTTGAACAGACTTACTACTACCCCTTCCGTCAGAGCTGTGCCTACAGATCCCAAACGATGCCAGGGTCCCTTCCTGCCCAACGCTCTATTTTACCCAGCATAAGAAAAAGGTGCAACAGCAAAAAGTCAGGAGGTCTGTACCTGCAGCGCCCATTTATCTATCCTGTTATTTAGTGTAGTGCCTAATACATGCCACGGTCCTACGATTCTACTTCTGAATGAATAAAAAGAGACCAGTCTCATTTTACAATTATTGCAGCATATATCTGGGGTGCTCTCTACACATATGTCAGCACAGACAGACTGTATCTTCAGGCCTGAGAAGAGAATTTGGCCCAAGATGTTAAAGGGTTATTTTAAGGAATGCTTTTTTTTTTTTTCCCTCCTCTCTCTCTCTCTCCATTTGTTTGTTTTGGAATTGATACCAGGAAAAAAAAAATGTAACTAGGAAACAGAATACATAACCGCCTGAGGTGATGTACAAGAAGTTTCTTCGCATTCTCTGACTTTTTCCTGGTTAAAACCAGTTTGCCTGGGGATGGGCCAGCTCGGTTTCGGCTTCTCCTGCTTTCCCAGCATTCCACAGACTAACATGACCTTCATTAACTCAACACAGCAACTGGATCCAGCTAACAAAATCCAACACATGTAGGCACTTGTCCCCCTCGTCCTCAAGGGTAGAGAAACAAGGATACAGTTGTTCCAAAACTGGCCTTGCCATTTCCAAGCCTTATCCTTGCACAACAGATGCTATCAAGACTGCTTGCTGCTGGTCAAAGGCTGCAGCACCTTCTCTGCACCCTTTCTGCTCGCTGGATTAGCCCCCAGTTGTTCTCTTAAGGAACTGTGGATCTAGTGAGAGAACTCCACGAAGAACAGTTTACAACAAATGATAAATAACTAGTAGCCAGCTCTATACTTGTGTTGGCTGGGCATCAGGGTATTTGTTACAGAGAATATGGACTTGTCCCAGTTTTAAAAAAACAACAACCAAAACCAAACCAAGCAACAACAGGAAACCTCAGAATTGTAGCAATCTGGACACGGTTTGATGGATAAGGGAACAGGGAGAAGGGAAAGATCTAGTCAGTTTGCAAAACTACGTATCTGGAGATGCAACAGAGATAGTGAGGAATGCACTGAAGATAACAGACTGGCCTCATATTTCATTATTTATTCAAACTTTTCATGTTTTCAGCAGTAACTCTACTAAAAAAAAAGTCCAGTATCTTTCAGTAGCAGAAAACAGGACAATATTACATGCTAAAAAAATTAAATATAAAAATATCTCTATATACCATTCATACTCAGGACCAACACTCACTGGCCCAGACTCCGCAGCGGCAGGTCTTATATGCTGCCTGCGTCCTGCTGCCTTCCACAAAACTGTTTTTCTGAATTTACAGGTTAGTGAACAAGAGAAGCTTCAGACCTAATAATGCCAAAATTGGGCTCTGCACCCCATCTAGAGCAGAGAACTGCAGTACATAGAGGGACTGCATTATTTTATTGACTATGCTGTTTGTCAGACTCTACTATTACTTGTGACAACCTTACAAATGCTAAATCGGATCTTAATCCACAAAGGCTTCTTCGGTAAAACCAGCCCTTTGCAAAGTGGCTGTGCTGAATAGCTACAAACCTAGAGGTAAACATGTAAGCCTTGCTCTAGATGAAGCCCAAAGCCATTCTGAATCAATTCAGCTGTAAGTGGATATCTGCTTTATCTGAGACAGGTATCCAAAGGCAGCTGGGTGTGATGCCAGTTGGTCAATTCCTTGAGAAGAGAAAAACTGGCACACCTCCTACTCAGGGGCCACGTAAGGACAAGGAAGACCCTTGACTTATTTCTGACCACAACATATAAGTTTAAGCCCTTTGCAGGCTGGGACCCAGAAAAGTTGTGGCTGCCCCATCCCTGGAAGTTCAAGGCCAGGCTGGATGGGGCTTTGAGCAACCTGGTCTGGTGGGAGGTGTCCCTGTCCATGGCAAGGGGATTGGAACTCGATGATCTTTAAAGTACCTTCCAACCTGGATCATTCTGTGACCCTCTC
>JAOXJK010000077.1:42187246-42227496 GCA_025774025.1 Xenus cinereus | reverse complement strand
CCCATCCCTGGAAGTTCAAGGCCAGGCTGGATGGGGCTTTGAGCAACCTGGTCTGGTGGGAGGTGTCCCTGCCCACGGCAAGGGGATTGGAACTCGATGATCTTTAAAGTACCTTCCAACCTGGATCATTCTATGACCCTCTCCCCCATCCCTTAAAAATCACAGAAAACTAAAGTCCACAGGCTCAGCCTGGAGAAGAGAAGGCTCTGGGGAGACCTTATAGCAGCCTTCCTGTACCTGAAGGGGGCCTCCAAGAAAGCTCAGGAGGGACGGTTTGCAATGGCATTTAGCAATAAGATGAGGGGCAATGGTTTTAAACTGGAGCAGGGTAGGATTAGATTAGACATTAGGAAGAAGTTCTTTACAATGAGGGTGGTGAGACGCTGGAACAGGTTGCCCAGAGAGGTGGTGGAGGCCCCGTCCCTGGAGACATTCAAGGCCAGGTTTGATGAGGCTCTGAGCAATGTGACCTAGTTAAAGATGTCCCTGCTTACTGCAGGGGGCTTGGACTAGATGACCTTTAAATGTCCTGTCCAAACCAACCCACTCTATGATTCTATGAAATAACCTGAATGGAGATGGGCAATGGGAGATGGTGGAGGAATAAGCCTGAGGGAAGTGTTGCACAAAGAGTGTTAGGGTTTTAGTGGGGTTGGTTTAAACTGGGGTTGGTTTGCCATCTCAGCAAAGTAAGCAGAGAAAAGTGAAAGTGTTCCATATTTATATGGAACATATATACAACATATATACAAGTTCTATAAATACTTCTCAGGACTTCGCTCCTCTGTAAGGATTCCAGGTACCACAGTAATACCAGAAGGAATAAAAAGTATCATCAAGCTCGTACACCAGTTGCTACATCTCTGTTATTTGAGTAAATGGAGAAGTCTGCCATTCTCATCCCTAGTTTAATCTCAGACATAATCATCTGGTTGTGCATGTATTTAAGCAAACTCCCCCTCATTATAGTGCATATGAGTTCCAGTAGCAGACAGCACCCTAGATGATGCTACAAAGATCATTACTGTTATGGGCATATACTATATCAAAACAACCACTGTATTTAAAGTAACCAACATGAGAGATGTCCTCACCATACTCAAATTCCAGGACGGTTTTGTGCACGCATTCCCATCTGTCTTTGTCCTTCCCCATGGTGAGTTTAACTACCACCTCACCATTTACTGCTGTGAGGGTAAATTTATGCCACCTAGTTTTACACATCTAACAGCTAGTTAGCCAAGTCCCAGCTAGCACAGTCTAGGTTCCCTGTGAAGTCAATCCAAATAAATAAGCATGTCCAGAGGGCAAATAATTTCATCCCACCTGTTCTGTGAGATGATGATTTCTGGAGAAGCCTATAGAATACGATGAAATTACTGGTTTGGACTAGCTATCTTGCTTCTACAAGGCTGAAGTTCCTCTAAATGAACTCCACGTGGACAAGACTATTCAGTGCAGTACTTCACAGATTTTTCCACAGAAGATGGAAAATCTTTACCAGCTATTTCAGCTGAAACCACTTATTACTGAGACAATAATCTTAAGACATCTTCAGAGTAAGTCATCCTCATGAGATATCAAGCGAAGCTGGACCGTGTTGCTATGCCATCCCAACTTCAGAAGGTACACTCAGATTGTCCACCACCACCTCTGTTCTACTTTCTTGCCTGTTTTGTCCCTTCAAAAATCCTTACCCATGCCTTCATTTCCATGTTTTCCACGTGAAGTTGAAGTCAAGTTCTTACAATGTTATAAACCCCGTCTAGATTTGACAAATTTTTAATCAGAGTCTTTTGTGTTACTGGAATTTCTTATACCAAGTTCTGTTTTATAGATCATGGATTAACTTACGCCAGAAGAAAATCTTGTACTTATTTTAATTACTTTATTGTGTCTTGGAAAAAGAAATACAAACTCAAATTGGGAAGGGGGAAAGATAACACGTACTTGTCTTCCACTCGTCAAAGTCCTTCCAATGATGCTGGTTTTAATAATGCCCAAGATCTACTCTTCTGCTCTACAGTGGTAAAAACCAGATCCTTTTCTTTCCCATGTTCCCATCGGGGAAACAACTACAGGGAAACAGCAGGAGTGAAAAGACATGGAGAGACACACTCATCTATGAAAGCTTTCATATACTACAATTTAGCAATGAGGTTACAAGCATTCATGCAAAGCATCATGTGGTGAGAACCTACCGTTAAGTCACTGCGAAACAATGAAAGGAAAACTATCAGTAACAGAGGGTAGGATGATTTGAGAAGCCCACAGTCAGGTAGGATTCAGACACATTAAGATCAGAAGAGGTTGCTATGATTTTCTAGTCTGACCTCTCTACCCACAGAGTTTCTCCTATCGATGCCTGAACAGAAGCCACAGCTTGTTGGCTGTTATCTTTCCCTAAACCACTGATGCCGTTTCTCTGCAGGTGCCAGAGGCAGGTAGTTCAAAGGTTTCTATCAACTTGTTTCACTCCCTTGTAAACGAGAAGCATATTATGTACACAGCTTTTCTGAGGACAGTGCTGAACTCTAATGGTGTGACCAATGGATTTAACTCAGGATTCATTACAGGCGTGCTGTGATCCACCCTGAAAATACCGGGACACGTGGCTGCACTTGGCTGTCCACCATGGTAAGTCTTCCTTTCCACCAAGCTTCCAGCCAGGACACTGAGCAAGGCCAGGTTTAATCCTAGGTTATAAGCGCGTATGAGAGCATACCGCTGGAAAAGAGCAGATTAATAGAAGCTGGAGTTCCTCCTAACTTCACAAGTATTGCTAGGGCAGAAGTCTTGCAAGCTGACTCACATAGTTCCCCACCCTCCTGAAAGAAGCAACCTTGTCAGAGACCTATAAACTTAAACAGAGAAGAAAATCTACGAATTTTCTCAAAGGAAAAAGTACAGACACAAAAAAATGTTCTAAAGAAACGTTTCTAAAGAAATTGTATCTACACTTGGATATTTTCTAGGAAATTTTAAAAAGAGTATTGGAGAAAAATAACTTCTTTCTTAAAATTAAAAAATTCTTATTTTTTTAAAAATAATTTTTATAAAAGCTTGTAAGCGCTCAAGACAGTTGTACCGGCTACGTTCTAAACCAGATCTGCAACATGAAAATTAGAAATGAAAAAATATCCTCTCCCAGAAAACACTGTTTTGGATTTCACACTCTGTTTTTTCACAGCTCCAGGTTTTCTCCTGATTTTTCAAGCACAGTCCAGTCACACATAACCAGAAGAATAGGCAGTGCACCGCCTGCAGTGGCACGGATATGAGAAGAAGCAGGCAAGGGATGAGGGTCGTATCCTCACCCTGTTGCCAGCAACACTGCTGCTGGAACAACAACACAGCAACACCGTGCGAGCCCTGGTCCTCATCTGAGAGATGGAAAAAATAATCACTTCTTCCTACAGTGAAACAGCAAAGGATCAACAGGTTTTCTGTGCTATTTAAGGGGGGGAAAAATTGACTTGTTTGGCTTTTATTAAGAATGGCTGCTCTCAGGTTAGAGATTATTCTAATAGGCATTATCACCAGTTGGTTTGAGTTCTTTGGTCGCTGCCTGAGCAAAGCTGGAAAACAGATTTGGACTCCCTGCAATAAATTATTGACTGCTATGACTCTCAGGAAGCCCAAGGTGTGGTCCTTGCTGGCAGGTGTGAGGGTGTGTGTTTGCCAGCCTTTCCCCCAACTGGAGGAAAGGTGCTCATAAAGCAAAACTGCAGAAGAAAAGCAAAAAGTGAGAGCCAGGATTCCCCTAAGTGACTTTTCGGTGTTCAGTGGACGCCCACATTTTGACCACGTCGAAGAAGCAAAGCGTACATCAGAGCACAAAGGCACCCCACACCAGAAAACTGGGGTTTATATTGGTCTGTACTAAAATGCATGGAGATGGCTGACCTTTGGCTACATCTCCTTCTTCAGAGCCACGGGTAAACGTGGTCAGTAACGCAGCAAGCACTGATCACGCACGCACCACACCGACCAACTAAAGAGCAAATAAGGACAGACCACCGCTGTCTACCAGACCACTGTTAATAGCCACTAAAGGATATTCGTGCCCCCATGGTGATGCTTCCAAAGATTCAGGTAGGGTTTAATTAACTATTCTGCCCGACACCCATCCTGGGAGGCAGGCAGGGAAATGTCCTTACCCCTTTCCTTGCAGAAGGTGGAAAAAATGAAACAGAGAGGTGAAGCAGCTTGCTTAAGTCTGCCTCATGAGCCAGAACTTGATTTCACCACCTCCTGCCTCCCAACCCAGTTTTCATTCCTGCAGATCACACCACCTCTCAGATCTGCTCCAGGTGAGCAGATAACACACATGTACTTCATACCACAGAGGAGGATAAGTCATAGTGAAAAATGACTCAAGGATTCAAAGGTTTGTGTGATTTATAACTAAGCACTCTGAGAACAGTGGAGGCTGATGGTACTCAAAAACAAGTAGTTAAAAGCATAAAATTAGAACTGGAGTTAAGGTGCTACGCTAAGCACGACAACCTGACTGCAAACAGCAACTCCTTTTCCCCTTCTCCAGTGCCCTCAGAAGCCTTCAGCCACAAGGCAATTTGGGTTTCATTCATGAATCCCCGATACAACACCCAGTTAACATCTCAGCACCCTTTCCCACATTGCTTTTCCCAGCAAAAGATTAGTTATCAGTTTCAGGAAAAAAACTTTATCAATGGTATCATTCCTTAGGGCGCTGCCAGTACAAAAAAACCCAAGGGATGTAAAATTAAATGCCTTGTGTCCTTAAATCTTGTAAAGTGTATTTCCTAGGTGCTTCGGTTGCTGAAAGGTTCAAATGACACCAGGCTGTTCAGAGTTATACTTTGTGGGTGTTTTCGTTGTTTTGACCTCATATTCTAAAACAAAACTGCTAATTCCTCCTAGTTAGAAATAGGAAATTTTAATAAACCAGCCAGCTCTACCTTGTATCATTATAAAAGTAATGCTCCTTGCTATCTCCCTGTTGTAAAAAGTTGGACTTTAAAATAAATCTTAATCTCTGGAAAAAGAAAGATATCATGCCTAGACTTACAGCAGTTGGAACAGTACAAATATTCCAAGGTGAAACGCTCTATGGCCAGAGGGTCTGAAAAAAAGCACACTTAACTTAAAAGCCCTGAAGTTACAGGCTAATTTAAGTACCTGGTGAATCTTAAAATAAAGCCTCCATGTACACGTTTTTAGGATTGTGGCCCTCATTTGTTTCTAACTGAAGAAACGAAAACTGTCATTATATAGCTCTGGAAAAGGCTTATTCCCAAATGGATCCTATTTACAGGTCAAATTCTACACTCCCATGTTTATATGCAACTCCCATAAAAAAAAATATTAAATAACGTCTCCTGAAGATCGTGAGATCGTGCAAATACACACGGGCTTCCAAGCATGTTCAACCTAGCCAGGTTCCTCTAAGGCAGCATCTGTCCCTCCCTCGCTCTCGCGGGTACCAGCGTCACAGCCGCGGTGTCCGTAGGCTCCCCTGGTGCCGCAGCCCAGGGTCGGTACCCAAAGCACACTGAGCCCGCATCGGTGGGGTCCAGCGCTGGCTGGCCCTCCTTACACCGACACGCCAGCTAATTTACAGCCAGCCCAGGTAAATCTGCAGAAGCTGCATCCACACCTCTGACCAGGCTGTAGATGTAACGTCGAGGGGGCAGAGCGACTCCGAATTCTCCTGAAAAACTAGCCCTTCGTAGTCTAATTTCAAAGACAAGCTTTTTTCACCCATCACAGACCTGACAAATTTATGGTTAGAGAAAAAGGAGTTTCCATAAACATAAGAAAGGTGCTGCATTTTTGCTTATTTAAGAATTAAGACTTTCAAGATCACAAGCATTTTCCCCGTCTCCTTGAAAGCACCGCCTCAGCCATACCTGGGTGAGCCAACATCGGCGAAACCAAAAGGGCATGTCAAAATTTTAAATCAAAATCACCACCTTCCGGGATGAGGGATTGCAACATTTCTTACTGAAAATCATTTTCAGTTGCTTTTAATATAAAATACATTTGTTTTTTTCGGAATGCCCTTTGTGAGTAAGCAGATCTGCCTGGCAGCCCCCTCTCCCCGGTGCGGCTGAATTTTGACTGTGTGGGGAAGACGGGCTGGCTGTTAATCTCTGTATCGTCAGGTCAGCATCACAACAACACGCTCCTCCGACAATCCTACACCTCCTGTAAGAGCATCCCTCTACCTCCGCTTGTTTTTCCAAGTTTAATTAAAATCCACCACAATTTTTTCCCCCATCTGCTCTGCGAGGTGGAGCGCCTCTGCCTCATTTCGGCTTCTGGAAAGCAGCAGGAGCGGAGGGGTTAACGCTCCGTATTCAGAACAAAAACCACAACGCTGAGGCAGATCTGCACTCATCCAATCCATTCCCTGACAAAACTTGTTGCTAGTCCTGTCTGCACCATCCTAGATCTCCCAGGTTTCACTGGCCTCTAGCCAAAAGTGTCGTTTTACTCTCATAATGAAGGGGGCCAGAAGGATTTATCTTTCCCAACCTCTCCCTACATTATGTCCATCCCTGCAGAGCAATCTTCTTGTTTTTCCACATTTTCTTGCAGTCTGAAACCCTCCCAAGGGCATATCCCCAAGGATCTGCTGAGAAGGAGGGCTTCTCAGTTTACAGCTTCTGCCTACAATGCTGTATTTAGCCCATTAAAAATCCCAATAAGGTTATACATAAAAGCTCCTTGAAAGTTTTGGCCCTGACACTTTACTCCTTGCCTTCTAAATCAAGTTATGCCTTATTTGAAAAAATCTTTAGAAATTGTTTGGAGGAGTGAATGACCTATTCTGAGGCTTTAAAATTAGATCAAAAGTATAAAGTTGCTTCCTCCCAAGCCACTGTATTACTAAACAAGGAAACGGTCACACAATAAAATTTCCACAAGAAGAATGAAGTCTGTAAACTGAAGCTGTCACAGGTGAAGTAATTAAAAAAAAAAAAAGAGAAAAGAAAAAAAGCAAAGGCTGATGCTTTAGCATTTGTTAAGGTCCTGAAAGCTAATTCAAATATATACAAAATGAAGTTCCCATCTTCCAACTTGCATGGAGACCTGCCTCCCTCAAAAGAAGCACCCCTCCAGAAAAGCAAACCTCTGGGGTCAAACGTTTTCCATAGAAACTAGGTGCAGGCTGAGAGACTCAGGTTAATGGGGGAGATACCAATTTTACCTTTATCTCCTTGAGTAGTCTGCTACTCTGCCGGAGTCAGAGGATTACAGAAAAGGCCAAAGTCTGCCCACTGGATCCCTCCATTCCCTTTTAGCCTCTTTTCTCCCTACGACGTATCATGACCGGGTTAGTCACAATATTCCCAATGACTCACGAGAGCCCTCACAAAGCACTGAAAGCACACCTGAAAAGCAACCAAAAAAATCCAACTCTGCACAATTAAGTGTTAGCTTTCTCTGAAAGGATTTATTTTCCTGGGCTTGGAAGACTAATCCAAGATTTAAATTGTTCTCCTCCTGGCCTGTGAAGAAAACCCAACAGTAAAAGTTCTGCAGCTGGAACTTAACGAATAATCCCATTGACGAGGCACAGATACCTGTTCTAACGCGGCAGTTGTGACTCCATTGGCTCAGTCAATACTACAGTTGGAGTAGAAACCTCCCTTATTTTTAGGCTAAGTGAGCAAATACAAGTCTGAAAGCAGGGGGCAGGATCCTGAAGCCAGTAAGTGCTATTTTTACACACTAATCGCCGATAAAACCGCACTTAAGGGAAGAATGAACTTCAGCAGCCCATGCATTGTTCCCCATTGCCATGGTCTACTGAAGGGAATCTCAACTAGATCGAGCCTGCCTTGAGTTTTACTTTGTGTTTTGATTCCAGCTTTGATAAGGTCACACCTTAGAAGAGCCATGCACAGTGTAACAGATGGGAATAAAGCTTTCAGCTACTCCCAGACTCTGCTAATAGCATTTCTAAGAGAAGAAAAATAAAGAAATTTTTATATCTATATAAATAGGTACGAGTTTTCAAGTTACTTTTGCTCCCACCTCATCCCACCAACCCACACGGGGATGATTTCTGCGGCAGTGGAGGCTGTAACAGCTGAGAGTGCAGAGGCAAATACCCACTCAGGCAGGAGGAGCGTCTGCAACTGCCTCCCCACAAGGACCAGGATCGCGCCTGGCCTTCTCTCTGCCCAGCCACGGTCCTCAGGGAACCAACTCCTACCACGAGCTCTGCAAACTACCCAGATCCCCAAACCCAACCTACTCCTACAGTGTCAAAGAACATCTAACGCTCCAACCTTCCTTCCCAAATAAACCAGCCATCCTCCACTGCTGCTTTGCTCCTGGCACTGATTTCACATTCTGAATTCACCCCTCTGAAGCCTCAGACCCTTCCTTCGGTCTCCTTCCTGCTGCCAGCTCGGGATCCAACCCATCTTGGGTGTCATTGGTAAAACAGCAACAGTGTCAACTACAGGATTAAAAAAAATAAATTTAAAAAAAATGAAATAGTGAGGTAATGGTGACCTAATTTCCTAGACTGGCTGTCTGCTAACCACAACTTTAAGGTTTCAGAGACTTTGGCTCACTATCAGCTTGCTCTAAAAATGCCTTCTGTGCAAACCAGAAATAAGCGTATTACGTTGTTTTCAGATAATACCATCCAAAAAAAATGAAGGAAGACCACAAACTTGCATCCCCATGAGTAACTAGGCAAAAACTTTTTTATTCATGTCAAACTTTTAAAAGAGATATGAACTTTTATATAAAAAGTAGCTTAATTCTAGTCCATCACAAGAATAATGCTGTCACACAAATGGCCCTATACCAAGATTTCTACAACACAGGCTTAATCTTTGAATTATGTTAGGAAAGCCTTCAGTATAGTATCATTTTATATCAGGTCAAGAGATAAGCCATAACATCATTAGCCAGAATGCTGAAAATCAGCTGCGGGGAGAAAGTTTTGGAAACTGCATGCCATAAGAATGAAATGCTAGGAAAATGTGGAAAGCAATGTGCTTATGGCTGGGGTGACCGGGCTGAGGCAGAAGAGGTCATGCTTAGCAAGGCCTCAGGAATTCCCCAGGGACAGCACTGCAGTGACATGAAGGAATTTCGGGGGATGTTGTATACTCAGAGCGCAAAAAAGCATTTCACAAGATTCTGCACCAGACAGCAACAGCTAAGGTGAAGAGCTTTGGACAAAGATCTAAAGTAGGAGCCTGTACAGTAAACAGAGTTAACAACAGGAGCCAAAGGGTACCAAAAGTTAAATTATTTCAGGTTAGAATGAAATCAAAAGATCACTCCAGAGGTCAGTTTAAACCTCTTTTAAAAAAATACATAGGTACTCATTTATTTATATGGGCTCTTCTTGCCTATTTGTGTGTTTGACAGAAAAATATTAAGTCCATAATGTGGTTCTGGTTCACTCTTCCCTTCTGTGTTCCAGTGCATTACATTTGCATATCATGTTACAGTTGCTAAAGAGCAAAAAAATGAAACTAAATTGAAATGGGACTAGATCAGTGAAGGAATAGAGGCATCATACATCAAGTGATGTTTGATAGATGTGAGCCTGAAGTAGCTTCATCAGCATATAGCCATGTGTCCCTAAATGCTTCATGCTGGGGGGTTAGTACACACAGGTACTGAAAATCACAACCCAGTACACCTTGGGGGGGAAAAAAAAAAAAGATTAGACTGCATTTACACAGATCACAAAGACATTTTTTCTGGAAACTAGAAAAGATCTTGAGAAGCTGGGGAGGGGAGGGGACAAAATCCATAACCAAATTCAAGGTCAACCTTTAGGGAACTGAAACACAGTTGCCTCTACCAGAGTTAAAGACAGTATTTCGTCACTTAAAGAGCACAGAAGACACAGAGAGAAGCACAGAGAAAAGCTCCTCCATTCTTAACTAGGGATCACAGCAGAAACTTGGTTGAGAAATTCCAGTATCGCACACAGGAATCACTAAAAGAGCAAAGTATGTGGTTATTCTTCTAGGAGGCTTCACTCAACAAGGCTCTTAGTTGCACACTCAAATCCTGTACCAGCCAAAGAGGCTTGCTAGTGTCTTCAGACCCCTGGTGCATGGAGAGAGGATTATTCAAAGCTAAACAAGCACGTAACTGTTTAACTAAACATTGTGCTGCTGAATTCCAATCTAAGACATTTGCTAAATACCCATATTGATTAACTTGTATAAATCCCAATTCAGGTCCACAAGGACATACTACTACTATCCCAGAAACAGTTCAATGAAAAGCAATCAGGAAGATGCCAAATACCAAAACTCGTACATTATGAAGAACCGAAGGAGGCAGGTTGATTCCAAGTGGAAGAGACAATTTCTGGAGACCTTTTCGCAGTTTTTTATCAGTACAGGAGGGACAGACATCATTCGCATGCCAACTGTTTCACAGTGGTAAAAGGTCCAGAAATGAAGGAGCAGTGTAAAAAGAACAGAAGTAAACAGATTTGCTTAACTCAGGCAAATATAACTTGGAGAAGAAAACTGAAATTTTTAACTGAGCTTATGGAAGACTTACTAAATAGCAGTTCTGGGTCAATCTACCTAAGCTCCAGGACCAACTGGTTTATGTTGGACCCATCTCTGCTGAAAAGCCAGCCAACAGCAAAAATCCAGCTGCAGGAGCTCAGAAGGAATAAAAGACAGTGAGCACAGGCCACCTCATACTTTTTTCAGGAAAAAAGAAAAACGAAAAATAAAATTATTCCAAAGACTGTCTTCCTTTCCCTAAAGCGTACTCAATTTTGCCAGTTCCATCACCATCGAGTAGACAAGAAGATCAGCTCTGCTTATTTGCACTGAACTAAGTACCTCAAATGCTGCAGATCACTGACATGGTTTAAGAAAAAGAGAAAACAGTTTTCTTATCACACAGCATTTCTTACATCCAGCTAAATGATAGCAAAGCCTCTGGCCTCTCAAAATATCCTATACCTAAACTGCAAGCGTGAGGTTCTCTAACACGTCACGGCTGTTTGCCAAGTTATTATTCAGCAGAACTACCATTCAGCAGAACAGAGTAAGACGTTTCTCTGCTTCCTGGCTTTCAGACAAACATATTTCTGAAGTTCACTGTTTTGCTTTTCTCCAGCTTTACTGCAGGCCAAGCACATAGAAAAATCCTGGACCTGTCTGGTCTTACTAATATTGCTAATGCAAAGGATCCTGTATTAAGCTGAAGTCTAATTGTGCCCATAAGTCCCAGACGCCATTTTTCAGCTTGTTTCCAGCAAACAAATTCCTTGATAAAATGGAAATAAATTATGTTCGCATTTAAAGGAAATGGGAAAAAACTCACTCAATGATAGTTTTCGACTTTGAGCTTTTCCTTCCTCTTGTCAAGCAGCCCTTGTCGAGATAGTAACCCAGAAGTGGAAATAGGTGTAGACACAGAAACAAATTTGCAAGAACTGATCCCTATTTGTCACATTGTCCGTGAGATAATGAGTTATCACATCCCAAGAACCAACCTCAGAGTGAGCAGGTACTAATCTGTGGTGAATCCTACCCCCTCAAAAAAAACCCGCCAAAACACCAAAAATATATTCAATGCAGATACAGGCACAATTTCTTATTGTTCAGGTTTGACAGACAACCACCCTGAGGTAAGGGTGGTTAGAATAGCTTTTCTCCTGAATAGCACTATAGATACATTCTCTTACATAACTATAATAAACATATTTACTCCTAGAAAAGCCCAGCTTCTTTCATTGTCATATCAGGCAGCTCAGAAACATGAAATTTCTGCATTAAAAGATAATTTTGATGTAGTCCATTATTACTTTTTTTTTTTAGGAATCAATTGCAATTTCTTCCTGTGTGTACTTCAGATACAATAAAAGCTTAAAGCACTGGGAAATTCTTACTTTTAGTCTTTGAAGAACACAGTGAGTTTTAAACATGTGTCCAGAAAACTTCTGACACTTAAAGGTATGTTTCAAAGCAGCTCATGGGAGGTACATGCACAAATCCCATTATTTGTTAACAGGATTAGTGAACACTGCTTTGAAAATATATCTCGGACTGTATTGGCATTAGCATGAACACTTGCAAATCTCAAAGACATTATAATTTATCGTTGGTAAGAAAACACTGGCCTACTAACTGTTGTCCAAAAACTCCAGTCAGCCAACCCCAATTAATCCCTTGTCTCGTTTACTATCTGGGCAGCATACCTTGTTTGTCTGGCAGAAGTGACATTACACCATCCTATTTCATAGAAGAGGAGAGGTAGACTGTAAAATTGAATTTTGATCATTGGAGAGAATTAGTGATTTCAAACATCCTACATAAGAATGGCATCCCTTTTCTGCATATGATAAATATATGGGAAAGGAAACCAAACAATAGTTGACTATGGAGCTTTATGACAAACAAAAACAACGGCACATTTTTTAAAAGGAAATAAACTATTTCTGCTGCCATTAATTCATTTAAAATTGAAGATGGGCCTAATCTTGCTCTCAGCAAAGTAAAAAAAGGAATGCACTGGGTGTTCAGACTCCACATCTACTGTCACGTCACATGTCCTCACCGGTGAGGAACACTGAATCCTCAGTCTTACTCTTCCCATCTAACTTTTCCTTTGTACTCAAGAGTAGATTCTGAATATAGGAGCATAGAAAATAATATTAAAGTCAGTTAAAATGCACCAGGGGTAAGAAACATAATTTTCAAGGGGAAAACGTCAGACTAAAAACTATGTATTTTGATATTTGTTAGAAGTAGGGACATATTGTTTAAAACATTCTTTTTCTCTGCTTGTTCTTCCCTTCCTCAAAATATTTAGCTTGCTGCATGGCTGGCCACAAGTTTGGATAGCAAGGGTTGTCATAGAAAAGTGAAGTCACCTTGCTCCCAACAGCTAATGAAAGAGCAACACTGAAGAGTGCCAGAACGTCACATCATTTAGACTTCTTACACAGTTGCTCAGAGAGATGACTTTCCCTCTTTCACCTTTCTCTCTTAAGGAGAGAAGGAAATGCAAATGTCTGAAGACCTTCATTTTTGCATTGCCTTGCAGCATACAAAAGGGAAAAAAAAAAAAAAAAAAAGAAACAGACGCTTAAGTCCTCACTACTCCAAAGTCCCCCAGCTCTATAGTAAAATATGGAACATCTCATCCAACCACACCTCCAGGCATGTTGGGGCTTCCTGTAGGCAACTGCTTCTTTGCTGTAGACCTAGTACAGGTCTTGCCAAAGAAAACCTTGGGCTTTTCTACTAGAGCTCACCTCAATCAACAGGGTAGCAAATTAATGCTGGAATTGCAGAAAGTCATGGAAAGAACACGGCAACAATTTTTCTGCTGCTGTACAACTGAACTTAGGCCCATGAAAAGCAAGCCCTTGCGTAAGTGCACAGACATTGCAGGCCTTGGCCTGGATGTTAAGAGCAGAAAGGGACTGACATCAGCCTCAGAGTGAAAATTTGAGAAGATGAGGAAGGAGTCGCTTATGGCTCCAGACAGGCCACACAATTGGTGACCTCTATAAAGTGAAAAGGTGCCTGGCTGCCCTACGTGACTTTCAGCCCTCCGCTGTCAGGCCGCCATGCCATACGATCCCATTCAGAAATGTGTCAGACGCCTGCCCACATTCTAGCAGAAGCAAAAGGGTAACTTTGCTTTATTCGTTGTCTGCTGCTTCTCATGACTTTTTTTTTTTTTTTAAGTTTAAATAGCTTGCCACCCTACCTGATATTTACCCCTTCCTGTACTTTTCAATGGGCCCAATGACATGCCCTTTCAAAAGGTTTGAAAGTTTTACCGGACTGACTAGACTGTGCAGAATTCACCTTCATTTCTTCACAGAGAGGAGAGATTCCTGAACTAGTTTTAAAAGGGAGTTCATGAAACGGAAGACGTCTAGTCGATGAAGTGCAGACCTCTGCGTGGGCTTAGCTACCCTGATTCTCAGGCTTGTAAAACAGCGTCAACATTTCCCTTCTCCACTGGAAACGCTTTACCTGCAATATCACATCATGGCATGTGCCATTTTCGTAACTTTATCCTGTTGGTTCCTGACAGACATCTTGTGTCACCTAAAAAAATTCAGATCTTTTTCCTCCTCCGTCATTTGCAGGCATTCAGGCTACAACAGAAATTCTTATTAGTCCCTGTGTGTCCGACCGTGCACGATCTCATTTTCACTGCTCCAGCCCAAGTGTCTCAACTCTGTCTGTAGAATTTTCTGATTGTTTTTCATGTTGATATCGCCTTCTGATTTGACTTGGAAGATACATCAGTACCTCCTCACTTTAAATGGCATTTCATTAATGAATATTTGAAACAAAACCATTTTGAGACTGAATCAGAAGGAGCTTGCACCCTTCTTGTAGCCTGATAATTCCGATCCACTACAGCCTGTCATGATTTTCCTTTTAGACATTTTCTCATGTACTTTATAATAACCGTATAATTTTCTACTTTCTTAGTTTAGCTAACAACTTTCTCAGTAGTAGCATATCGGTTGCTCTACCAAAATGCAAATAGATTAGATATACTGTGTTCCTTGTTTCAAAGATAAATATATTTTATTAAAGAGAAAGATATGGCAAATCAATTCATAATCAAGTGATTTAATCAGCTTTTAGAGTTGGGGTTTAAAAAAAGCAACTAGGAAACTTCAGTTGAAATACTGTAGCTTAACCTTGTCTCCCATTTTGGACTTCTTTGTTGTTTTCTAAACAAAAGCTATTAGGCACAGAGACCAGTGATTTTGCAAATAAATGTAAACTTTATAGTAGATCAGGCACTTCTTTTTATTGCCTCAGGGGATGTACCATGCACTTAATAAAAAAGCTTAACATTCATTTATTCACACATTTGTTTTACATGTTAATATATTAAAGATAATTAACAGCTTCATTTCCTAGATGATTTTAAAATTCATTATTTATGTCAACCTTATCCTGAATGCAAATTGGAATTGGCCTCAACCTCTCAAGCCAGTTTTTATTCACCAGCTTGCCGAGAAGAACAAATCTTTCTGCTATTTAATCTCCTAGCCATCTTACCCACTTTGAACTCTGAATAAACTGAAGAAAATAGCCCTGTACCAACAGAAAAAGCAACAACTATAGTAATAAAGCACTTTCAGCAAAAATCTCTGCTTTTAAGTGCCGATTTTGTGACACCCCCAATTTTAGTAGCTAGACATTCTTTAACTTTTCAGCAGCAAATATTTAAGCAGCACTTTTGCTGTTATTTAAGTGATTTTTCTGTTACTGTCGACTTATGTTTTAAAATAGGTTTTCTCAATTTCAAACTTAAGCAGGGTTTCAAAAAAGTTATTGGATCGAACCTGAAAATCCAATTGACATTTTAAAGCTTCCTTTATAAACTATTGGATATTTACATACTCTGCTGTTCAGCTTGCTCAGCCTGCCTTTGGACAACTTTGGCTGCACATGTTCCTGAAGGCATCTTAAGGCATCTTACCCCTCATACTCTCTTCTTTTCTTTCCTCAATTCTTTGTACTATTGAGGTCACACTAATCCAGCTATAGCTGCTCACATGACTTTTGTCCTGAGAAATGCCAGTGGCTACTATGCTATCCCTGTGAGTGGTATTTATTAAATTATGCCTCTGTGGACATTTATTTATTTAAAAACCCCAGGCTTGTGCAAAATAGTGTTAGCTAAGAGGAAGTACACAGAGTTTAATAGACAGGGATGGGCATGTTTTGCTAACTAGCTAATCAGACTCAGAAAAGCATAAACCCATTTAAAACTTCCTGGTAAAACCTGGTGCTGTCACAACCAGCCAGTCACTGGGGTAGAGAGGAGTCGCCCTCCATATTGTCCTCCTCCCTTCATTTTCTGCTCCGTTCACTCTGTGGGTTCCTGCTTTGAGCAAACCAGTATTTAAGGCAGCGTGAGCTGCACTTGCCTGCACCGGCTGGCCAGGTCAAATAGCTTCACAGGGACACTTAACATCTACAAGCGCTATAGGATAATCCTGGAGTCCTGCCCAGCATTCCTCCTCTTGCTTTCATAATCGTACATAAATTAACTGGCACTAATTAAATGTTCATAACTGTGTGTGGAATATGATTGCGTGCCTAATGCCTATCTTCAGGTGCATAATTAATTGCTCTGTGAGGCATTTTGAGGCAGGGGGAATAAAAGCTCAGCATAAATGTTGATACAACAGTCTGTAAAGCCAGTGGACTAGAACAGAAAGGCCTCTGAGATCAGTAGCTTTCAGCTAAGACTCCCACTATCGTTATGCAGAGGACTAATTAGGATATTATTTGTTACCATTTGGAGGAGCAGCTTCTCAGTTTGGTTAGAGGTGAGCACTAATCAGCTGCTGAAATCTAAACTGATTATGTCTGAAGTGTCGACAGATGCAGAACTCCCTGAGTGAAGAATGAACATGTGTCAGCTTTTTGTGACAAGCTAAGGGAATACTTGTTTAACAGAAAAAAAGAAAAGCACATTATTTAATACTGTGCAACAGTTGTGTACAAATAGAATGAATCATATGGAGAACAGTGGGATTGAATGTACCAGTCTAACACATAAAAATAATTATATAAAACGTCCTTTTTCTTCTCAACATAACCAAGCTCTTTCCCCAATGATGCTCTTCTCTTAATAAAGTTGTCAGGGGCAAGAGAGGGCAGAAAAAAAAAAAAAGCAAAACCTCTCAGACTTGATAGGAAAGCATCCCGGTTCTTTGTTCTGTAGCATGTGCATTAACATGTTGTTTAAACAAGTGTTAAAAATAATTTTTCCATTCCTCAAACACTAAACTCAAATCCTTCCCCCAATCCCAAAATCATCTGTGTACTTACGTTTTTACACAGTAACCTACCACCACCTGATATATCTACACACAACAAAAGAGCAATCTTTGCCCTAAGGAATTTAGGAGGGAATTTAATAGTAATACTCCCATCCATGCTTGAAGGCAGTTCAGAAGTAGCAGAAAGGTCCTAGCTCTAACCAGGACAGTCATGAGGGCAGCCAGGGAGGACTGTCTTACTTGGGAGGCCCTGAAAATTTCTTAAATATTGCCAGGGAGGTACTCTATCCTGTTTTCAAAACGAGATGGGACTGAAATAGAGTAAAACTCAACCGATTTCCTTTGATCTTCTCCCCCAGGGCACGGGGGTCTCATTCAAAGTAGTTTACTGCAGTCAGGGCTGAACAGCTCAACACCTAGGAGGAACAAACATCAACACTCCACTTGATGCAAGTTACGCGAAGGCATTAGTAGTTTCAGGATTGGGGCTTCAAAGACAAGATTTGAAAAGTGAAAAGAACAGAAGGATACAGTATCAAAAATGGCATGATAATCACCTCTTCACACAATCACCAGATACAAGACAAAGCAGTTGCAGCTGTCATGCTCATCGCAGTGAGGCAACAACTTGCACACTTATCCTGCCTGCGCTTTGCTGAACCAGGTATACGGCTAAAAACGCACAACCATTCAAATCACTCATTCTTAAGTAATATGATGAATTATAAAGACACTGCAAAAGCATCTAAACTACATAAGGTGCTGAGCTTATATATGGAAAGAGACAGCCCATATCCCAAAAAGCTTTAATCCTCCTGAAAATTAAAATCCAAATGAACGTGTGGGTTTGAAATGTCATTGTTCAGCACCAGCCAATGAGATATTCCAGTCTGAGTTTCTGAACCATCTGGTAAAGAATCACAACAGCTTTAAGCATCCAAGGATCTGTCAGGGGCTTTAGTTTAGAAATACTAATAATCCCATCATGTGCAGCTCCTGCTGAATGGAAGATAGACCTACTCAATGATTTACTCCCCCCTCCTTTTCCCAACCGAGCTAGGGAGAATTAGCCTGAACAAGATCTGTTAACATTTCTCCGTTCTCCAATTGAGCATTGCTCAAATGATTTGAGAACTATTACCCTTCTTCAGCTTTTGAGTCTCAGCGATGACCTTTGTGGGCCAAAAGGGAAGAAAAATTTCAAGGAAAAGCATTTAAGGAAGAGAAAGCATTTTGCTTTGAACTACTTAATTCTACTGATTTTATGTGAGGAATTTCTTTCTTTCTTTTCTTGTCTTTTAGAGGTGACATTTGGGGGAATTAAAAAAAAAAAAGGAGGGAGCTTCATTAAACACATTTAATACTTCTACACAACCCACAGAATGAGAAACACTGGTCTGGTGAAGTGAACTCCAAGCTGAAAGACAGGCATTTCAGCTTGTTTTTTGACTCACTGCATGTCATCAACCAGCTCAGGACCAACTCTTGAAGGAGTCCAACTTCATGTATTCTTGACCCATTTTCAAATGGTCTAGCAATCCATGCCACCTCTAAAAGTCAGGCCTACAATATCCCAAGTGGGGCATCCCAAAGACATGCGGCTCTTGCAAAAAGAGAGGGAAGGTTTTCTACCACCTCCATTCTCTGAAAGTAGAGAGGACACTGCTTGTCCATTGTTAAAGAGGGCTTCGAAACTGTTGGATGAAAAACACTTTCTGAACCTTATACACAGCCTGCTAGCGCTAACAAGAGGGCTTGGTGTTCTTTTTACCTTTTAATTCCAATAGGGTTTTAAACCATGTCTACCAGCATAAAGTTGAACTAGCAGTTAAGGACCATTCGCCTTAACATGTGGCTTGTGGTCACCGTGTTGCACTTGGAAGAGTTTGATAATGCTCACAGCAGTAGAAAAAGAAAAAAAAAAAAAAAAAGAGGTGACACAGAGACCTGAATACAATATGTTTGCAGCACTTATTACCCAGGGGCTGAGAGCAGCTGGTGACTCTTTTCTAGAGCAGCAGTTTGCAGTCACAAGATCATGTTATGTGTGCAGGGAGGGCACACACACACACAAAAGAAGACATGCAAAGCTGTTATTAAGCAGTCTTAAATTCACTCAGGGAGACCCGAAGCTACAATGCAAAATGGTTTGGGGTCTGGAAATTAGAAGAAAAAATAAATATTGAAAATAAGTACTTTTTAGAAGAAACTGGCCTTTGAAAGTAGCCTCACAGTCTAGCCTCACTAGAAAGGCACTCTAATGTGCAGAATCTTCAGGGAAGTTGTTTAAAAATGCTTTTTACCCAGCCAATTAACTCTATACTTATTGATTAAGATGGCATCTCTTAATTGTTCAATTTGTTAAATATTTCTCTTTGAAGAATTTTCTTTCCAAAGAGCCGCTTATGCCAATTTCTTTAAGTTGGCTTTCAAGCTATCGGTGGACACATACACATTCATAACAGTTACATAGATGGTGATGAGCTTTTAGTAGTTCAAAAAACCAGCAGCAACAACAAAAAGCAAAAAAAAAGGTTTGTCTTAGAAAACCACACTGGAAAATAACCACTCACAGGTAATTCTAAACAGAGACTTGTGAAGTAAAGACAAATGCAACTGAGAGCTAATAAAGCCCTATCTGTTAAACTCAGCATCCTGTGAGCAGATATTGGGCTTTTAGCGCTCACCATTCTGCAAACCACTGGAAAAAAATGGTAATGGGTAAAACCCCAAAAGATGTGATAAAGTCTTCCTATTTCACTGAAAAGCCACATGCCATTTGCATGAACAATTCAGCAAATCATTGCAGAAAAATCAGTTGTCAATCAGCTGCTGCTTCTATATAAGTTAACTAGAGGGGAAAAAGAAAAGGCGATTTTCAAAATTAAGAATTGTGTTGACGTATTAAAGCCATTGATCAGTAACACGGGCCAACAGAGAAGTGACGCAAGTTACAAGGTATTGAATTAAGAGGAGTCAAAACCCACAAAGCATGAGCTCTTGCCTACCAGTGTCTGAGCAAGAGGGACATTTTTAGGTAAATGAAGAAGTATTCTTTATTGATGGCAAAGCAATCCAGTATGGGGTTTGTGGCCTTAAAGAAGCAAAATAGCAATTCACCAGACAAAAAGTCAATGCTGAAAGGAATCCTACAAAACACAATTGACAAGACCAACTTTTTTTGCTGGCATCTGGGCCTTTTCCTGTTAGCATCACAACTTCACACTTTCCAAATCAAACTAGTAGAAGTCAAGTTGCCCCAAAATCAAGCCACGCATGAAAGTTTTAGAGCAACTACACAGATGAGAAACAGTGTTTGGCTTTTATGCGTCCAGTTTCGCTCACCACCATCTCTTCCACACCCCCTAAGAGACAAGCCTGTGAACACTGAAATACATGAATGATTCTACTCATGTGGGCATTCCCACGTCTGCTCTTTTAAGCCAAGGTAGACATGTGCTAAATCACAAGCGAAACCTCACACTTTACTCTTGCTAGACCTCTGGACATAACCTGAGATTCTCAAATCTCAAAAGGAAAGATGTGATGAACACTCTGGTCTTTTTTGCCCTCTCAAAGCTGAAAAGGCTGGTGAGCATTCACACACTAGATGACAACGTTCTCAGAAGAGTAAAAGGCAGGTACTGAGTTACACATCTCAAGCCAAGCATGCCTTGTATTGGGGCAGATGAGAAAACAGAGTGAAATTAGGCCTGGACAACAAATATCATGGATGTAAGATATAACTCTATCCTTAAAGAATGCCCCATTTTTCAATCAACACCAGAGTTGGCTAAAAATAATAGTAATTTAAATTCAAACAGAAAATTGAGGTATTTTTCATTAAAACTGATCCTTCAACAGGCTTTAACAAAAAGGAAGTAGAGGAAGAATGAAAATAAAAGACATGGAAATGTAATATTAATCATACTCAATTTTTTGTGGTTCTTACTACAATAATAGCATCTCCCTGCCCCATCCACAATTTTCTTTGCAAGATCAAAACCAGACTGGCCCAGCACTTCGCTCCATATAATTTAGACTTCCACCGAGAAACATAAATAATACTCTCAGTCTCCCTCATACAGTCTACTATTTATCAGCTACAAACACCTTTACTGAGCTAAAGTAGGTTTCCAGCTCTCTAGATCAAGGGATAACTTATAGCAGCATTTTGAAAGCATGTTTGCCCAACTGGGGAGAATTCAGAGCAAAAAGGGAAGTCCTGCAGGATGTGCTGGCTTCTGATAGTCAAACCTCTGTACTGTTGCATGAAGAACCAAGCCTGAACGAGGAGGAGGAGTGAGGAAAAGGAAATGTACACATACCACGACTTTGCACTCATACAACACTTTATCTCCACAGTCCTCTATAGTGAAACAAGGCATGAATCTTCATCATCCCCATCTACTAGGGATGAAACCAAGGCAGGGGAGAGGGGGATTTCCCCGAGTCTGAAAGGGTACTGGGGAGAAAGCAAAGTTCACACTAAAAAGTTTTACTGTTTCTCAGGATTATGCTAATACTACCACCCTTGTTTTTTTTCCAACAGAAGAGTCCTACCACATAATTGCTTCTCCAGCACAGCAAAGGACATTGAACTTGGAATTCAGTGAAACGGGAGGAGGGGGCAGAGCAGGGGAGACAAGCAGAGTTTCAAATCTTTGGTGTGTATTTATAATGTTGCAGAGAAACTGCATTTCAGGACGGAATGATTATTGATTTCTTAATGGATTACTGTTGCACAAATTTACACTCCCTCCCCAAAACATCAATCTTAGGATAATAATTATAAACCTATCACAGTGTGTAGAGCATTCTGACTGAGTAGAAACTTATCGCTATCTGCCGGGAAATGGTCAGTTTTCTACCTCTCCCACTCCAACCACATTACAGCATAGCAAGGAGCTACTGAAAAATACATGCTATTATAAAACAAAGTTTGTAATAGCCACAGGACATACCTCCAGTCAACTTTCATTAAGCGGACTCTTTTAAACTGCTGCCCTTAAGACAATGCTTGATCCATTAGTGAACAAGTTAATTAGTTATTAGAATCCTTTTATGTTATTTTTATCACAGTAATGAAGCAGCCCCAATATAGAGTGAGACTCCTTAATGGGCAACATACAGTCACAAACCCACACACCCTCACTACTTCTGCTTACCAGCCTACAGTCAAATGCTTCTGTAGCTAAGTAATTTTTTAGCTTTGCTACAAGCAGCATCACATTGCAAAAATGACTGAATTACCACAAGGACTCCCTTTGACTTCAAGAAGCGTCAGACCAAAGCACTGGAGATGGGGCACTATGAAAATTTAAAATCATTCTAAACCAAAAAACCTCAATACCCTGAAGTTGGTACAAGGTACAGGAATGTGGAAGATTCAAGTCTGGCTCTGTTTAGTGGTTCCCACCCATAACACCACCTATCTTCAGCCCGCTAACTAGAGACATTATATGAGGTTATAGTCCAACTGTGAGCCATGAGCTAAAGGCGACCTGCAAAAGGTCACTGGTTGTGAAGCCAGTGCCTCTGAGCTGCTGGCCTCCTTCCTCTCTGCAAGAGGTGACCACCCTCTGCACTGGGACAACTCGCTGCCTCCTTGACCAACACAATTCACACATTTGTTAGCGCCAGGCATCAGCACAGTTCAGCGTACCTTTGCCTCTGCAAAAACATCAGCACCAGGAGCTCCCACCCCTGCTCAGACACCACCCTCTCACTGTGTGAGACCATGAAGTAAACCGGATCAGTGAATCGATCCAGGCTAAAAATACTCCATTTTGTTGTTTAGTTTTTCTTTTTTAGAAAAACTGATGGCATTGCCACAGAGAACGAGGCACGTTGAACTCTGCTTTGAATGCTTGCCTTAGGAATAGTGATCTCTGCTAGAAGGGCATGTGGAGTACTTGCCAATCATAACATCTTTAAACAGTCCTAACTAATGACAGCCCACACATCCAGTGCCATTAAAATACGTGCAGGTTAAAACCTGGCACACAACAGATTTTCAAGTGCCTGCAGCGCTGTTTGACTGCAGTTTGCTCCGGAGCAGAGCTGTAGTTACACCCTGCTCAACACCAGTCCCGCTGTACCCGGTGCTGTGTCTCGCTGTAAGCAGTGGGTAACAGAATAGCTCGGAGAAGCCAAGAGTTAGAATTTAAGTGGAAAGACAAGGGACAACTTGACTGTAATGTCTCCTCCCTTACATGCCTAAAACAATTTCATATACCAATGCAGCCAGTTGATGTTCCTGCAGAGTAAGCTTGTCACTACCTACAACTTGCTCCCACTATAGTGGTCTGCTCCGGAAGTGTGTGGAATTAAGATGGAGAATCTCCCACAAAGTGCAGTGGGCTTTGGATAAGTCCTAAATTACTTCTGAGGAAGCTCTCCAACTACACATCACAGGATTAGCACCTAAACTCACATCTCTCTAAGAGGCTACAATTAAATTAGTGCAAAAACTTCTCCCCTTTCTTATAACCTATCATTCCTCCACTACCCTAGAAATTAGTCTTAGCTGCTCCAGGACAGCAAGAGCATCTCCAAAAAACCTAATCTACTCAAAAGGTGGTTAACAAAAAAAGAAAACAGCCAAAGAAAGAAGCATTCTCCAAAGTACACAGGCCACACAAAATAAAAGCAAAGGGCCCAAAGCGCAACACTTGCCATCAGCTTCAATTAGCAGCAAAGTGGGGTTTGGGAAAACAAGGGCCTCTTCAGAGCTGCTATAGGGCAAAGATGAAATCCCAGAATTAAAAACAAAATCCCCACATGCACATTAATATTCAGAGGCAATTACCTTTCAGCTTAAAGTCAGCCAACATGCATCTTACTACAGCAGCTCTTAAAGCAATCTTGTTTACAATTGGAAATGGATTACATTATCTCAGCTCCACCTATTCACATAATGCAGAGCAAACTGTCAAACATAAAACTACAAAATGGTTATTGTAAGGTATCCCCTTCAGCATAAGAATTAATTTGACCTATTTTATTACTAAATTATTACTCCCACACAAATTTTCTATCATAGATATCTATCAGCGCTGACATTTATATTCCAGCGAGGCACTCTCAGATGCATATTTTCTTCTTCTCCATCTCAAAGGTGTATTGAGCAGATTTGATGTAAACAGCCTCCTGCCAAGCTAGTTAAAATCTTTAAACTTTATACATACAATTAAATTGTGACAATAACTGTTTGCTTTAAAAAAGAGCGAGCGAGCTCTACACAGAATTTCAGATTCTGAAACAAAATGCTTTGCAAGTTAAAGAAATGATTAATCTAAATTTAAGGAGGACCTACAGATATTTTTACTACAGCTCTGGCAGGTTGTTCCGATTGTCACCAAGAGACATGATTTGACACAATGGCCCTGATTAAGAATGTCCTTAAGTCCTATTAAAGCCAATGGAAGTTAATCATCTGTTTAAGAGCTTTGCTAAATCAGGACCAGAAGAGAAGACATTTCCAAAAAATCTAGGCCTAAATTGAACACGCACTAATTAGCTACACACACCAATTACATGATTATGGATAAAACACAGTTGTTTAGCATTTACAACAACACACTTTGTGTGGAATCATTTAGAAACAAGGTCCAATTATCATTCTGTAACAGGTCGCACAATGCATTATAACCCACGTATACCATGTTAATTTTAGTTGAAGGAATCGCTTAAAAAGAAAATAAAAAAATAGAAAAAGTCCTTCCAGTAATATTTGTCCAAATTCTCACGTGGAGATCTGACCCTTTTGGAGCTTCCCTGTGTTCACAGTGAGAGTATCTGAGCACTCCAGCTCAGCTCTCTTCTCTTATTGCTACATTTTGCTTACAGAAAATATTCACTCTTGCATTTCAAAATGTAGCATTTGTACTCTTTGCCGCCTAACTTTAAGCCCTGCACTCTGGAAACAAACAAATTGGCACAGATTTGCATATCCAGGATTACGGATATCAGCAAATTATTTCTAGCAAATTATTGTGCCTACAAACCAGGAGCTGCTAAAGTATAATCGTGAAGGATCACAACCAGTTGAACTATTTGACATTAGCCCGGATTGCCAAGTCTCACTTTTATGTCTCTTAGCCCTGTATTTACTGTTTTCCCTTAGCAGCAAGAGCTTCAGGTAAGCAACTACAAGGAAATTAAGGAAAAATGGCATTCTGCTTTTATTAAATTAAGGAAAAAAGGCATTCCCAACCCCAGAGGTGGCTGAAAAGCCATGCTTCAGTGCAAAACACAGCTCAGAAATGAGAAGGTACATTGAGAATTACATTTATTAAACAAACACACACACACAAAAATAATCTCATGGCATGCAAGGCAATCTTGCGATTTAAAATTTGACTCATGATTGTGAAAGTTTAGAGTTGGCATGCCAACTTGGTGAGCCATCTGCTCACCAACAATTTATAAACGAGTCTGCTGCCAAAGCCACCCGATTACTCAGTTCTAATATTAGTGATGTAACTAAAACACGCTCGTAGGGTTTTTCTCCCCATGAACCAGGAAGCACGAGGAGAAAAAACTTGAAAAGTTAAAAATAAAATAGGTAAAATGTATTTATGCTCAATATTCCCTTCAAGTCTGATTAGTACGAACATTCAAGATAAATTCAATGTTTCAGTTCTGTAATTCCCCCTAAATCAAGTCAGAAGGAAAAAATCAGTAGTGATTATAAATGATGAAACAAGGTGAATCATATATTCTGTATCCAATGCCCATTTCTTTGTTAATGATCCCAATGGCAGTTTGTTAAAATAAAATATGCTATGCTAAAAAAACCCCATACTTCATAATAGCATTTAATATATTTTGACAACAGATTTAAAAAAAAAAATAAATCAATAAACTATGCATACAGGCTAGCAGGTACAACTGCTGATTTTACTACTGATGCTAATTTTACCATTAGAACTAGGCAGTTTGGGATAAAAACACTATCCTATTTAAACAATTCCTTTCTTATTAAAATTCTGGATTACATACAGCAGTGAAAAACTGCTGGAAGTTGATCTACAGTAAATAATCCTTGGGGCAAAAGATACTGTAATGAAACTGCATGGAAAATTACTCACTCAATCATTTTTAAAACGTTGAGTCACAATTCGGTTCTGTTGGCTTGAAACTCCAGATCTATCTCCATGGCAAGTCAGCAGCAAATCCCAAAGCATTGCCCGTATTCCCAGAGCTCAGACATGCGGATGCGCTGCTATAGTAAACCCAGGAGTGTGCAATGCTTTACACTAGCACTTCCATGTAGCATCTTCTTCCAATAGAAGTAAAAAAACCAGTTTAAGTACTGGCTTCAATGTGAGCAGAATTAGGACATTTCTGAGTGCTCTACAGGGGACACTAATAAGACTGAAAACACAGACAATCCTGGTGGTATTAATTAAGAGGACAATGACAGCAATAAGCATCCCGCTTCATTTCAGAACACCTTGCTCTATCATTGCCAAAAGGAGTAGCTTTTAAATTGGCATTTTGAAATTAAACGCATCGTCATTACACAATTACCATTCTAATTAGCCTCCTCAACGACAGATCAGCTTTATTTATGATTAATTTTGGTTAATGAGTTAGTTGTAGTTTTATCTGATGGATAATGGATAAGAATTAATAATTGCTTAATCCACACAAAATTTTGTTATTCACATAGTGCACAAAATTTTGACAAATGTTTCTGAATCCTAGCCAACAACCACCAGCACATTTTCACTATCTGAAAGCAGCCAAAGCACAGCAAATGTTACCATATTACATTATAGTAGATTAAACTGTTTATATATATATAATTAAAATTATTATTATAAACTACAGTCATAATTATAAATTGAAATTTTGCCACCAGCTAGTAAGGAAGCTTTCCCCCTTCCAAAATACCTGGGCGGAACAATTAACTCAGGTCATCTCCTTGATTGTCTACCAAGACCTATTCCATTTAGAGTCACACAAGAAAATCATGCAGAGACCCAAGTTGGAGAAGAAATTGTCCTGTCCACATGTCATTTGTCCTGTATATTTCATACCTTTGTCGATGCCCCTCTAATGAACTCTCGCCTGCCTCTGAGGCCTGTTTAAGGTCACAGTCCTATTTATTAGCTAGACATTGGCTTTAAATGGTTTTAAAACCATCATCTGCAGTTGTCACATTGCCACACTCTCTCAAAAACACTTTCCCCTTCCCAAACACGGGGCCGGTTTTCAGACCCAAGTAGTCACCTCACAACAGGAGACATGTCAGAAATTCCTCAAAGGGACTCTCACACACCACTAGTTTCATAAGGGCGTTCAGATGCCACAGCAAAGGCGAGGAAAACATGACAAACTGGGGCACCGAACGACATTCACGTGTTCGAGAAAACAAATGGATGACAGCAATCAGCATAAGCAAAGCAGAACCGATACCTTAGCACAGCTCTCTTCTAGCACAACTGTCTGTTGCTGGGGTGCTATCAGACACCACACAAAACTTAAGGATCTCCCCACATACAGTCACTAAGGAACCTTTGATAATTATACTGCAATTATCGTTCACATTTCTACAATGAAAACACTATTTTTACTCTTTTGTTAAGGCATCACACTCTGTTGCTTAAAGCTATTAAAAAAACAACCAGGGTTCCATTGCAGAAGGGGCTGCAGTTGGGACACAGATAAAGCATCTTGACATGAAGATGAGCAAGTACTTTACAGAGCATCATTATAGATTATTTCCTGGAATGCACTGCAGTTTGCTTTGGTTTTGAATACATATGTGATATATATTTACTATAGCAAAAATCTCACTACTATCGATTTTTCTATAAATTTTTAATGGTTACCAGTCAGAAGCTAAATTTGAGTAACAATAGCACTAATGACATTAAATAAACGAAGCACTTTAAAAGTGTGAGAAAAAAGCAAATGCCTCTTTACAGCACTTTAATGCAAAGTAAGACAGCAGCCTGAAACCATGTTACGTGCTGATAGCCTGAGTCATGTCTGGTCTCACAGTTCGACCAGCGAGGTGATTTTGCACAAACATCTAACAAAAAGTAGGTTCTTCGAGCAGCAGACTTAGCAGAGACTGGCTTCCAGCAACTTTTTCCCATGCATTTGACATTTGAAGAGGGTGGCGCTTAATAGTTTTTCCTTCAGCAGAGACACAATTCACATACCTCTCCTCTTTCTGGCTTTCTAATTTCATGAGACTTGCATGATTCTAATATTTTTCAAGCCTGTACATCTCTATTGTATGTGACCGAAACTCTCTGTAAGTGCCTCCAATTTGTATTTACACACATCACACATGTACAGGCTTGTCATAAGCCAAGGCTGGACACATTTTCATATTTTTTTTTTCCAGCTGCCAGCTTTCTCTACTCAGTATTAATTTGGGGGCAGCTGACTAGTGATAACATTTATACTCCAAGAACACTCTGGTTTGGGATTCACATAGGAGTGTACGGGATTTTGGAGAAATAAAGAAATTGTGCAACTGACAGAATACAAATTTAAGAGGACACAAGAATAAACTCACAGAGCTGTCATAGTCTGCTAACGTCATATACTACTTGAACCTTAAATACACAACTAACATATAATTCTTCTGAACTCTTAAGAGCTACCTATAATCTGACATTTTGAAGTCACATACACAAATGATGAACCTGGCTGCCTCCCACCTATAGGAGCCGAATTCATACTAATATTAATTTCTCTAATTTTTCTCCACCTCTTCATCCTATAATTTTATTCATTTGTATCTTTTCAACTGGCATCCTTTATGAAGCTCTTAAAGATTTATTGTTGAAAAAGCATGATATAATGAGGAGATATTATTACATTACACTCTAGAAGAATAGATTATCCAAAGGATAATGCTTAACAGTGATAGAGAGGCCTGTGTCTTTAAGCTAGAGGAAAAATTTCAAATGGGGAGTTTTGAGTGAAGCTGATACTCCAGGTTGTTCCACACAGCTGCATGGAGATGTATTAAACCCACCCAGGAACCACCTGCTCTGGTAACAAGGTCAAAACAACTGGTAAAGTTGACCCAATTTTGGGAGATTAAACTGTAAAACTATTACACACATCTATGTCTAGGACATGCCTACATCTGAAAGATGATGAGGATTAAAGCACTGAGTGAATTTAAGGCACAACAGCGTATTCTAAAATATTTCTGTACTTGGGCAAACTTTACACACACGCCAAACCAAGCTCCAGAGATGTAGTGAGAGAGGCCCCTTACCACAATACTACAACATGTAATACAAAGGCCATACCTAGGAGCAGACAATTAAAAGCAGCATGCAAAACCGTTAATTAATAAGATTCGTTACCCTTCAGGGGCAATCATCTGGACAAGGCAAAACGCACACTACAGGATACCAATTTCTCAAGAAGTAAGATTAAAACCTACCAAAACCAGACACCGTTTTCTTCTTTTGCCTGAGCCTTCTGCCCTTTGTCACAGACCTGGCTGCTAACCAGAACAAGGTCTTCAATCTACTGCAACTCTTTCCTGGAAACTTTAAAACCATCCATGACTTAAAGAGAATAGCTACTCTTCCCCAAATGAACAGACCTCATACCTCCTCGGTGTAAAAAGACTTGCTGTTTTCATACAGAAAGAGACAACTTCTTTCATTTTCAAAAGAAGGGAATTCACATCATCCTGTTTGCTGCTCTTTGGACAAAAGCGGGTGTTTAAATCACGCTGCTGGAGTTTAAAGGATGCACATGTACAGTTACCAAAAATCCTCTCTGTTTGTGTTTTATGGCAAGGCCATTACCTATGAGAGCACATATGCTTGCAGAGGAAATCATAAAATGTCCGAAGGCTGAGCTGGGGACTAGGAAAGAGTAGGTGTGAATTCTCATACGACTGCACACACACACACATTCCCAAATCTAACAGTAATTAGAAGAAAAATGAACACGGGCTTGGGCATATGAGAGGCCTCTCCAGCCACCTTTCTGAGCCACTCACCAACACACTTTCATCGACTGAGGGAACACATGTCCCTTCAGAAATACCGGAACATCCCCTTCTCCTGATGGAATTCGGAATTTTTGGAGACTTAGCGGAGTGCAAGGGAAACATGACTAATAAGAAGCTGAGAAGACTCCAGCCTACTATTGAATGTCACAGCATAGATATCTTTAGGATAACACTTGTTTTGTTCAAGTGGAGGAACAAAGGGAATAAACAAGAAAATATCCCTCATCGGAAACTCAAGCTTTGTCACATACGTGGTTTAACCGCAAATGCAGCACCTCTATTGCAAGCTCTGCCCAGATCTTCCATTACCTGAAGATGAAATGTGGACTGTCTAATCTCCTCACATAAGAGGAAACTTCATGAGAAAAAAGGCGATAGACAAGACAGGCAGACAAGGTGAATGCATTTTCTGTGCTTCAGTCTGTCCTATTGTCTTTGGAAACTAACTGTCTCAGACCTCTAACCCCCCAGGACAAAGGACCTGACATCAGCAGCACCAAGATGTGGCTGGGTGTTCTGTCCCCATCACACAAACCTTCAAGGTAGAGAGTAGAGCTGAATCCTCAAAAGGCCTTCTCCTGCACAGGGAAAGGACTTTAATATTCCCACTAGTCTTCCCTTACTGTCTCCCCTGCTGCAGTGACTATACCAGTGCCCAGAACAGCCTCACAGGTGGTACCAATGCCTCAGCAGAAAGAGGGGGTGGGAAAAAATAACCCCAGTCTGTGAAGTTTCTCCAGGTAACACGAAGCCGTGATGGGGAGAGTGGAGGTAGGTGTAGAGTGAATCAGATTCCTCGGCCCATACCTTGCATAAAATCCACAGCCTGCTAAGAAAAGGGACCCCTACCTGTTTAGGGAGATGATGCACTTAAACTCCGCCATCTTTTTCATTCACCACTGTCCGGTAGATGCAGTTATTCATCCCCTCCACACCAGGGATGGGAGTGCAGTTTGGCCCTAGGACTGACCTCCAGCAACCTACAGGTGTTCCCCGCATTCCTGAGGGGACACAGGGATCCAACAGGCAATCTCAGCTTCACCAGAGGGGAGACCGAGCACCCTATGACCTCTCTGGACAAGCCAAACAGAGCGGCCATAAGCAAAAAGAGCAGGTACAACGCACAGGGAGCCCACCACCTCTGTCATGCTATGTGTTGGACACACGGTGTTAAAGAAATAAACACAAAAACTGGAAAGCAGGGTCAAAAATAAGAGGTGTGAAGAAAGCAAAAGTCAGTTAAAAGAAATAAATAGGAAGTTCTAATTCACAGAAGTTTAAATGACCTATCAGAAATGAGGCGGCAGAATCAACCCCAGGCTTTTCCAGTAACAGTGTCTGATGTTCTATGATATGCTCCAGTGTACCACCTGTAACACCACTTGCAGGTGATCCTGCCAGCCAGGGCTACGCTCATAGGAGTAGCTTCTGCCAGCATCACTCCACCTGTGAGGGATTACAGCTCTTCAAAGCCACGGGCCGACACGATGGTACCAACAGAAGTAATGTAGGCTTGGCTCTGGATCAAGGGCACATTTTGCTGGGCAGCGTAAATAGGGGTTTGTCCACACACGGACTTGGTAATGCTCAGCTGTACGGGAAGAGTTAAAATGCTGTGGTTGCTCTAATGTAATCACACCCGACCAGGGTGCTTTAGGACTACCACAATTACTCCTGTGCGGAACAGGAAATAAGCTACACCAGTATTAAGGTACTTCTGAACATGTCTCATTATGGGGCTGCAAAAATTAAACATAAAACAATGCCTAAGCAAAGCAGTTACCATAATAAAATTCCTACTTTTGACAAGGCCTAACGTGTGCCATCTAAACCTCCATCTTGAATGATCGATGGCCTCTGTGATTCAGAAAAAAGGCAAAAGGGGGAAAAAGCAGCACAGAAACTTGAAGGGACTCCCCCCGATGACAAGAGTCAGGAGAAAAAACTGGGCCTTTGGTCACCTAGCCCAGAGCCATACCTGTCAAGCCTCATTGCTTCTCAGGGATAATTGCAGCTTTGCTTCCTTCTATTGAGATACAGCAGTCAGCTGGCTAGACCCCAAACAAGCGTTCACTGCTCTAGGCAAGGGACACCATGCCATGGCACAGGTTCTCCACCCAGGCTGGCAACGGGTCTTGTTACTACAGAGAGCAGTGGCACAGCCTTCTCTTACATTTTCTACAGAGCTGCTTCAAGGTGGATCCCCCAAGGACTTTCACTCACTGAAATTACTGAGGAAAAAAAGCAGAAGAGGGCTATGCCTTCTCCTCTTGGCTACAATAGCATCACTCCTCCAAGGTGCCCTCTTGGCACTGGAAGAGGAATGAGCACTAGACAGAGCCAGTAGCCCACAGGAACGGCAAACAGGCCCTCAAACCCACTTCCCAGAAAAAAATACCCATCAATTTCAACAGGAATGGCACCTTCCCCCAGATTAGGGATGGGAAAGACAGAGCCCTCTCTAACGGGTATCTCATCATCCAGCTGCTATCAAAGCGCCGCATTTCAAGGAAGATTAGGATTGCTCTTTTTGTTGGCATGTATGAGAAGGAACTGAAATTCCAGAAGCAAACATTGAAAACTTGCTGACTACAAAGCTAGCAAGAGCACCGAGTGTTGTAACAGGGTGTGTACCAAGGAAAGTTAACTGAACCTGACAGTCCAAGAGAATAACAGAAGCTCCCTAAGAAAGGTGTGTGCTGCAACAAAGCCCTGGCAGATGACCTCTCAAGAGGCTTCCATCAGAATGAATAAAAACCTATTTAATGAGATTAACTGATCATTTCGCTCCACCCTCGTTATAACACTCACCGAGAGAGAGGAATGTTTTTGCAGTCGAGTGTCTGATTCCATAGGGATTGCCAGAGAGACTGTGACAGAAGATATAAAAAACACACAGGGGAACCCTCCACCATTGGAGTGTGAGCTACAGAGAGCAGTTACTTAAACACCTAGTCGTTTCAGGGGCTACTTGGTTTTCTTCTATGCATAGACTTTGTATCAGAGGAACTACTTCATGATTTTAACTATACTACTGTGGAAAATATAAGGTGATATTTATGAAGGTACAACAATCCAAGGTGCATCTCAGCAGGTATTTCATTTCCAGGTAATTTTTTTTTTAAGAAAAAAAAAAAAAACAAAAAAGAGTGTAACACTATTCTGCAGAGCTTTGGTTTCATACATGTGGACAAAGCCCTAGACCTTAGATTTCTGTTATTTTATTTTTATTGTTTGATTTTTCCTCCTTAAACTTCAAGAAAGCTAAACCCAGTGGCTAAAACTTTCACGAGTATTATTTCCCCAACAATACTCAGGGAGCCTGAGGTTAAAATACTGAAGCAAAGTCATTGCTTCTGTAGGTGTCAAAATAGCTTGCTTCGACCAGTTCCCTGCCACACTTTATTGAGCTCATCCCTTATGTCTAAGCTTGTCTTGGCATAGTGCATCTTCACCACCCATCAACTTGTAAAACCACGGGTAGTTCTGTACCGGGCATCACTGTGAAATTCCACAGCTGAGCTCTCTGAACATCAAACTGTTAAGCCGGGAAAGCCAGACACAAAGGACTGGAGGACATCTCAAGTGACCGTCAAAAGTCCACCTCCTTGCACTGAGGCAGAATCAAAGACACCCAGGCCAATAGATGTTGCCTACCCTACTCCTTAAAGTCCACTGAGAAAAGAGATTCCTCAGCATCTCGAGGTTATCCAGTCCAAGTTTTTAGCACCATATGCAATGTTTCACACTTTCAAAGATATTTGGAAGAACTGGAGACCTGAATCTCCACTTCAGAGCACAGCAGTTTGGCTGCCAGAATTCTTCATGCCCCAGTGCACGTGTCAGGGGAGTGACTGCCTCAAAGCACTAATTCAGTTCCCCCCCTGCAGCCCAGCCCAACCAGCTTCAACCACCCTCTCTACATAAAAGCCTCCTGCAGAGGCTCAGCCTCCAACACTTCATCCTACTGAAAAAAACACATAGTGAGCCCAAAAGAATCCCAGTGCAAGGTCCAGCCTCACGTGCCTGGGCCATAGACCCTGGCGATGGCAAGGCTTGTTTGCCACATAGCTGAGGCATGAAGCAACCTCTAATTTTATGCATTTTCACTCCAAAAGGCAGTGATGCACAGTTATGTTTCTTTATCCATACAGATGTGGTGCTGATACAGCTGTGATACGTGAAACTTTCTGCTCAGGGCAACACAACTGTAACAAAACAGAGCCTGCATGACAATTTAGCATTGAAAAATTAAAGTAATCAAGAAAGATTTGGGTCTTCAAAGTTAACCAAAAAAAAAAGTGATAGTCCACCCCAATCACTGGGAATATAGTATTGGCTATATTATAATAAGACCTTGCCCGAGTTCTCTTTAAATACTGCTGCTGAAATCGCTCAAACTTAATACTGTTGTCCCAACAGTTATCTTGTCAGACAGCACGATCGTTCCCCAACACGGAGAAAATGCAGTTGCTTCATTATTTTCAGCAGAGTCAGTTGACAACGCTTATTTTCTTAATTAATTATTTCTCATAACTTCGTAACAGTTTAAGCTACTATAAACACATCTTGAAAGCATACCACAATTTTAATCAGTTTCTAACATCAGATGTTGAGTTTGATATTTATGATTGTTCTGTTTCATTTAATGGCTCTTTTTGTCTATGAAAGCAAAGATAAGAAAGTTATCTAGGACATGCACTGTAAAGTCTCTAATTTAAGAGGAAATTTCCTCTGTCACTGACTATCAGATACTAATAGCTGCTGTTCCTATTTTCCATATAATATCAGGCAAGTGGTCTTAGAGAAGCATCCTTCATCCTGTACAAAGTAGTCATTGAGTCAACTAACCGAACAACTGTGTTTCCAAAGGGGACATTCTTTTAAGTCCATTTTAACTTACAGGGAAAAAAAGTAATATATTTCTCAAATAACTACAGTAAGAACTCAGCATGGTATTATGAGGAGGAGACTGGGAATTATTTCTTTTTAAAGCCTCTTTTATAAGGATTCCCCATCAGGCTGTAATTAGCATGCCAGTTCCTATTCTGAGGTTCCTGATCAGTTACAGCCCAATTCAGCATTCACCAAAGGCAACCAGACTGGCTCCCTTGAACTCGGTGGGGTCTAGAGGAGGGCTTAGGGCCATGCAGGGAACTCTCTAGTACTGACACGAAGTTAATTGAGCAGGTCTTTGACGCCCAGCTCTGCATGTCAGCCCTTGGAAGAGTTTTCCTACCAAAGATCAGAAGAAAATCTGGACTTCCAGATTTGGGGCTATGTAAATGTAACATCTGTACTCAGTAGGTATAGCACTAATTTGTCTTCTGCTGTAGAAGAAAGTGAGATGATCTATCAACCTATTCCGTTTGACTGTTTACATGTATCTTAAATCTTTGCTTACATAAAACTACAATAAAGTATTTTAGAACAGAGCATCTGCCAACATATATACAGTATTCTGCTAAAGGCAGATACATACCATAAGGTACATGTAAGATCATTAGTTAGCTATGACAGGCGATTTACTGTGATTTATCTTTCAGGATCATCTCATTCACAAGGAAAATTGAGCGTAAGCTCCATCCATAACCTATACAGCCCATCTAGATACTTGAAAATGATAATATGTTAAAGGATGCAGCAGATAACTCTCCAACACAAGCCAAAGTATTTAACCTGAAAGCTTTTGGAATAGAACCTGAAAATATCAGTAGTCCAGCCAGAACTCCTACTAGCACGGATTGCCAGGGGCTAATGAACATAGAAAACTCTTTACCTAGCACATAATTTCACTGTTGCTGGGAGAGCACTGCTCGGTTGTTTCGGTACAGATCCAAGAAATTTCCTTCTTATGGTTTTGTCTCTGTTTGAGCCAGACACAAATTAAGGCTAAATTAAGAGCTGTGGTTCAAAACAATTCAATGGAACGCAAGAACAAAGGTCAGAACTTAGATTTCTACCCTGCAGGTGCATATCCTGAGCACACACAGCTAAATGGGGCCATCCACCTTCTGGGGACGACTGGCAACAAAATCAGGAGGGAAACATTTGGGGTCTGATCAACATACCACCTCCTTCGTTAGCAAACCCTACCCAGGCAGAATGACATGCCCTGGGTTTCACTATAGCGGCAGGCCAACAGTAGATCAGTCTTCAGTGACTCCACCAGAAATTAAAACCATACCAAAATACAATGCAGCCACTTCCTCCACTTGCAACGATGGATCAATCCATTGGGAGCTACCAAATTCATACAAAATATTTTGAACAGCTATTCTTCCTTACTCTCCCACCTCTATTGCTCCTAAAAAAATATTAAAAAAAAAAAAGAAGAAAAAAAGAAACCTAAAAAAAGGAGGTTGTGAGCGCCCGGGTTACTGAACCTTTAAAAGGATTTCCTGTACCCCACAAAACAGGTGGAAAGCTCTAAAGCACAGCCTGGTGATTTAGTCTACACATGCCAGATTCAAGATTTGGCCAAAAACCTTAAATGAACCAACATAACAGCTGCCACAAAAGCCGACAACCTCTAATCAATACCTTCCATGTTTAAGACAGAACAAACCACCTTTCTGCAAAACATTCTTATGCCTGCAAAGAGTAAATAAATTACAATGAATTTAAGACGACTGAGTTTTGCTTGGCTTAAGAAACCCAGGCAGAGCCCCTAATTTTTCAACAGCAGCACATGCTTAACACAGAGCAGCACCAATGAAAGCAATTGAGACACCTGTGAGAGACCAAAAAACACATCTAAAAAATTAGATATTCACCAAGGCTGCAGATACACGTGTGTTGCAAGAATTAACGAAGCTTAAAAATCATTGAAAATGTTAACAAAATGAGCATGAGAATATTGAACGCGTTAAAGTATTTTTGCATGACTTCATCCTAGATCTTTTTATTCCCTAATTTGACTTTGGTTTTTAGTCTAGATTATAAAGAAGATTTAAAACAGGGAGCTTTTTTTCCCCCTTCCAATGAAGGCTTCCCATTAATAAAAAGGAAACAAAGAAAATGAAGAAAGTGAGTAGTAAAACTTTTACAACATAATAAAATATATCAGAATCCCAGTGCAGCAGGATTGGAATTGTCTAAAGATGCTGAATTATGATCGGTTGTCATATAAAGTTCAGTCCGGAGTATTAGCAATCATACTCTCTAGCAACATGTATATAATTGGGAGATCTTCATAATAACCCTCAGTTTTAAAGGCTCATAAAAACTGTGTTTTACTCGTAATTTGCAGGAGGAAAGAAGAATTCTTAAAGGAAAGTAACATCTTTTTCTCAGTAAGAAAGACTCTGAAGGCAATACAGTGTGTATTTTAAAGCAAGCAACCCTAAAAGCCCTCTTTTTCTTTCACCGTTTTCAGCAGGGTATAATACAAATACTAGGTTTAAAAAGATAAATATGGAACTATAGTACATACACTAGAAAGAAAATTAGTATCACATAGAGAGGAACCCCCTGAAAGTATATTGGAAGCAAAGCATGTTACCTTATTTTCGAATACTAGGACAGAGGTACTTTAAGGTAAATATCTTGATGTAAGATTGTAACCAACAGTAAAACAAGCCATGGCACTCACACGCAGGAAAGAAAGGATGTTGGTTTTACAAACGTGTGTAAACTACGTTTATTCACCTCCAAAATAGAGTATGAACATAATTATAAAAATACTATCAGCATGTGACACTCAGCAGACTCCTAAATATCTACATTTTCTCAATTTCTCCCCTGACATTCTAAACCAAAATCCTTTCAGTTTGTTAGAAAGTCAACTACCGAGTGCCATAAACTTCCAATTACCCCAGCCACTTTTGGACTTGCCAAGGCAAAGCTAGGGTAATGAATGGGATGCTGAAGTTTCTATAAGAAATAGCAAAATACAACCTGTCATCAAATGCAGACACTTTAACTTCATACTTTTGCCAGAGTAAAGCCTTTTTGTAAATAAAATGTGTTTGTTTTCAAATAAAGCTACTTCAAGCTGTTTTGGGAAGCACAGTAAGTAATAATAATAACAACAACAACAATTTCCATTTGGATTTCAAAACCTGATGAAACAAAACCAGCACATGTCAAACCTAGTGTTTTCCTACCTGGAACAGGTAAGGACCAGCTCTCAAATGCCACCTTGGGATAGTTCAGACTAGCAATCCCGTTCATGTTTAGATGAGACACCAGCATGAACAAGAAAGGAAAGAAAAAGAAAAAAAACAAAATCTACCCTATCCTTCTCTTCTTTTATTAGCAACTCCTACAGCAATGCTTAAGACCCAGTAAGCAACCTGAAGACCCGGAGGACCAGACTAACCCAAAAGGCGCTGCTGGAGAGAAAGAGGTTTAAGAGGTGACTTACTGCTTGCCATGTGACTGGGGGAGGTATGCTGCCCATTGGGTGTGCTGGAGGTGAGGTCAATGGCCATGCCGGAGTGCTCCCTTTCGGGCGAAAGCTCATTGTCACCTGCTTTCACAAAACAAGTCCCCCGTAAGTTTCCATCCCCTTCTTCCGCAGGGCAACACAACAATTAAAAAAGTAGGACTCGCTCACTCCCTTCGGCCCTGCCCTTCCCTCCTTTACCAGCGGGGTCTTTCAGAGCCTGTAAAAACTGGACTCTCGGTGGCCACAAGTAAACGTTTGACTGACTGATTTTAACAGCCCCCTCAAACCTACTGTCACCAGTCTTCTCTGCACACACCTGTGACAAATCTTGCCTCGGTTGGGATTACTTTTCCATTAGCAGAGGCTGAGAACTGGGGCTGGGCAGAAGACTGAAGTAGCACTTTACCAGACAGACCTTCCCCCCAAAAGGCTCTCAGTTAACTGACAGTTAAACAAAGCACTGAAACTAAGACATTTTGCCGTGACACAGAAAACAGGAGAAATGCACGGTGAAAGGCACAAAAAGTTTTTGGCTGCAATTTTAATTTCTGTAGATGAGCTCTCTCTCATTTGCAAAGTTCATTCATCCTCAGTAAATATTTAAACCTAGAGCTACTCACCCATGCACTCATCCCCGTGCATTTTTCAGTCATACACAAAGTTTATATTTAAACGCTATTAATTCAGCATCATCTCAAAGCAAAGACCATATACAAGGAAGCTAAAGTTTCAGGCACCTGCGTTATAGAAAGGGCAGTGGGAAAAGGAAACTAATTCAGAATAATCAAATGAAATGACTACTTACATGTTATATATCCATCAGCAGCCTCTGCTTCCATAGTCAAAGTGCAGTGCTGCAAGGCAGAAAAGTACACCCTCAAAGACGCCTGTCAGTATCAACCATTAAATGATTAAACTTACTTAAAGCCCTAAGTAGTTGCCCATTTTACTGCTGTTGCAACTATTGCCTAGAGAAACACAAGTGTACTGCATGTGCTCATTTGCAAAGCACTGAAACTCTTCCTGCAAATTATCTGAGTAGAGAAATTCAGCCGTCTCCTGGGCAGGCAGCACTGGGATCATCTTGGTCTGACTGTACCCCTCTCTGTCCCCCACTTGCGTTTTCACCCGACCTGAGAGTTTTTTTCCCCCCTGACTTTCCACTTGTTTTGTTCAAGCCAGGATGGTAATGCTTTATCAATTATCAACTCTCACAGCCAGAACAGACTTTGAAGAGATGGATACAATTAACAATTGCTCTTTTCACACACGCGCTCCAAGAGACTCCATCCTGATCTAAACAAAATAAAGCCCTCCCGCGCCCGTTTCCCTTCCAGAGAGTTATTACAACTCTTTGTCTCACACCACCGAACGTGCACACACACACACACACACCTGTACACGCACCTGTTCACTCTAACCCTATTTATCTGCCACAGCATGGGGCCGAACGTCACACTTAATACTCTCAGATCATGCATTTTGTGGCGTGAAGCAATCTTAAAGTTTCTGGAAGCACTTTGCTGACACAGAACAAGCTATTACTTTCCAGAAACCCAAGTAACTGTATAGAATGACACCCCCTAGCTATCATTTGATATATATTGAGGGAAAAAAAAAAAAAAAAGAGAGATAGATCAATAATCATAACTATGTTCTTTTAAGTGGAAAAGTTAAGAATCTGACATGACCAGAGGAGAATTTTATTTCCTCTCTCCCTCCACGGCCTCTTTTTTGCCTTTATTTCAAAACTCTCACTGCACCAGGCAGCTAAATTATTCACAATGAGCCATTTCTGTATTGATCGCCAAGTATATTTAGCCCTGGCTCCTGGAATTTCTCCATTACTTACTGGAAAACAGGCAGCTTCACTTCTTGTCTCCAAAACCACTTCCCTCCCCCCCCAAACTGCTCTCTCCCCACATGGGCACTCTGGGGGGTGGGGGTGTGTGTGTGTGTGTGTTTGGGGGTGCTACTGACACCCCCACACACACCCCCACACACACTGACCCCTCCAACCCTTTCTGGGGACCCCCCCCCGGCCCCCACCCCCTCAGTTCTGCCGAGCC
>JAOXJK010000077.1:42162437-42183926 GCA_025774025.1 Xenus cinereus | reverse complement strand
GCAGCCAGCGGGAATAACAGGGAGTTGTCCTTTATTTTGGCTGGTACGGAAGGGGAATAACTGGTTGGACTCAATGATCTCAAAGGTCCCTTCCAACCATGAAGATTCTGTGATTCTGATTCTGTAACACACATTTTGCCAGTGGGCTGCACTGATGAGAGTACCTTCATCACTACATACCCACATTCTCTTGTGTATCAAGAGCGTGCAAAGGCTTTAGGGACTGTAAGTTTTGCTTTCAAGCAAAATCTTAACTACACCCTTAACTCTTGCTCCAGCTACACACGAGAGCAGTTACTCTAAGAGTAGTACTGTTATTAGAGGCGGTAAAGTAAACCCCAGGTTTTATTAGCTCAGGCCACTTCACATCCAATGACATTCTGCTTTGTAGTGGCAGAGCCACCCTATCCTGAGAGAGGGAGACAAACTCCACTTCAAAAAATACATTAAATTATTCAGCCAGCCAAAGACACTGAAGTTGATAGACAGCTTTCTCTCCAGCGCTACAAATTTTAGCCAATTAGTCATTACGCCACATCTGTGAAGTGGGTGAATTTAACTCTTCTTATTTTGCATAGGAAGAAGGCAGAAAGGTTAGGGGACTGGCCCAAGGCCACAAAGAGCACTCAGAGCTGAGCCTAGAAAGCAGACTTCTTGTTTCCCACGCCTACATTTCAACAACTAGACTTGGCTTGCCTACATCAGAAAATAGACTGGCATAGCTATAGCTGTGTAATTATACCATAACAGTTTATCCTGGAATAACTCTATTTGTGGACATTCTCCTCCAGATGGAAAGTGACTTCCCAAAAGCTGTCCAGATGAATGCACTCAACGGCACACACTTTGGGGTTTGGGGTTTGCCTTCCCCTCGCCCCTCATCTTCATTTGGGGGGGGTCAAAATTCCAAAGATATGGGTCTTGGCAGCATTTTGAAGCCTTTGATGACTTTTACAGGCCATTGAAAAGCAGGGAGAAATGCTAAACATGTCATTGAAATGCTACAAGTCTTGTTGTCAAGATTTTTATGGTGCTTTTTATCAAAATGTTGAAAACTGAAAGCTTCCAGCTGGCTCTCCTTACAGGTAATAATTTAATAGCTAACAGCTTTTCTCCCAAAGCTGCTGGAACCTGCTTGAGCCACGGAAGCTGATGGGAAAAGCCAGACCCATCCTCTACAATAATTATTTCTGATTTTTTAATCCTGCTGCTCCATAAGCTTTCAAAACCAAATGAAGCTGTGGAAACAAGGAGGAGTCACCAAAGGAAAAGTAAGAGACGGGGAATAGAGTGAAAGGGTTTACCTTTAAAAATAGTCTTGTTAACTCCAAGGACTGCAGAGATGAGCGCATCTTCACTACAGCAACCCACAGGTGAATCACTGATTTTAGTACAAAACTCGGCTCGGGGGCTGCAGCAAGAGTTCCACAGTGATTTACATCAACCACTCACCTGCCCCCAAATTATATTCGGCAGAGCAGCTGTCTTGATGTTGAGGACCAAGCGATGGTTTGGGGACCAGGAGACAAGGGTGCACATCCAACCGTGGTCAGGGGTCCTCCTCATAACTTCAGCCGAGTCATTGTTTCTCTCTGTTTCAGTTCTCCGTTTCTAAAACACAGTGAACAATGCAATGAGAGTTTTTATTTTGCCGAGCAATGGCCCCAAGAGCAATCCTCCGCTTTGCCGCAGACTGCTGCCACCTTATAGAGGTCGCTTCAGCACATCTGTGAAAGAGCCAGCTCTGGAGCTCCTGTCAGTCCAGTTGGCAGCCTCTTTCCCCTCCATTTCCATCAGCAAGACCTTCACACACCCCTGTCAGCCCCGGGACAGTGTCCAGCCACACAAGCCCAGCTGCCCTGGGCATCACAGGCTGTGCAGACAACCACCTGCTCTTGGGACCCGTGATGTCCCTCCGGGCACTTGCTCAGTCTCCAGGGGCCTCACACAGGGCCCTATGCACTTCCCCCATATCACAAGGACCCTGGGAGGAGAATTTAATTCCTTCTCGCTCGTCAATAACGTGCTTTGATAGGTCAGTGAAGGGCTCAGCCTGTTTTCATCAAAATATTTAAACTATGTATGCATTTAACCCATGTGTGTACGCACATGCATGTATGTGAGAATTATTATTCAAAACCGCCATCATGCTTTTATGTAAATTCTGCTTTAAATTATCTAATTCACCTTTTCTATATGCCTGTATAAGATCAGGTATTTTAGGAGTTCACTCTCAAAAACCTTGTATTGGGTATTTACATAAATAATAGCCCATCACAAGCGAAAGCTCCAGATTTATTTATAATTAGCAAATTAAAAAAGACATGTCTAACTGTTGCCTTGGTCAGCTATGAACACCACAGAGCTGCAGACCCCTGGATCAGCTTTCTTGCCTTTAGACTGAGCCCTCTTTTCTCTACCCATAGAAATGGCACTTTGAAGACAAACTGGATCAAATCCCAACATACTTTGAAGAGGACAAACGTAGACCTTTCTTTACTTAACTGTGCACTGGGCAATCTAAAAACCATATAAGCACTAATCTATTCATTATTCCATCTCCTCCTCTTTACTACAATAAAGCACTGTTTTATGCTTATATGCATCAATAAAGAGACCTATAAAGAAAATAATGAACATCCTTGAATATCTTCAGAGCATACCCTATTAATTTTAAAAGGGACACAACATACTGTACCCCTTGTATTTCACCAAGATAAAAGCCTATAGATTAATCCCTATTAAAACAGTTGGTATTTTCAGGACATGCAGATGTAATTTATGGAGAGGCACAATACTCATAATAGCTCAAAGGCCACAGAAACTGTAGATCTGTGTCTGTTACTGTAGTTGTACAGGCATTCATTGTACAGAGAGCAGTTGAAAAGGCAGAGTATGTAATCTGAATACTAAATTTGTGAATAGTTTCTCACTTGGGCTGGTGAGGCTTTTCAAGAGCAGCGGATGCTTTGTGGGGGACTTTGTAAAACATTCTGCTAATATATCACATGGTTGCTGCATTTTCTTCTCTTATCTTTACTGTTAGGGCTTTATTCATGAAGACACAATATTTGATTCTTAAAAGGAGCACCAGCTCCTTCTCTGTGCTCTTCACCTGGATTTGGTGTGCTCGGTGTGAGACAATTTTCACAAACAAATACTTCTGCCTTATTCTATAAAGTGGACAACTTTAGATGTATATAACCCAGAAGTATACAAGAAACAAAGATCTTTCCCCCACTATCGTGTATTCCAATTGCTACATCCAAGTTACATGGAAAAGAGTATTATATTTTCTGTTTTATTATCAATAATAAAAGTGTACAGGTTTTCTCTTTTACTATGGAGATATAAATGTATATGGAGATATCATTTATGAGGAAGGGCAATTCTAAAGTGTCCTAACAAAATTTAATTATGACACAAGTTACTAACAGAGAAGCCTTGAGCCTGGGATCATTTTTATTCTTTGCTTGTACAGCACCTAGCACAATGAGGATTTATGCATGACCTAGCTTCCCACTTAGTGCTTCAACAAAAATAAGAATTAACTCTTGCTTTGCTTATGGTTGGAAATCACAGTATCAACATAATTAAATGCCTCCAATGCTGAACAGTGAGCAACACACAGAATTATTAAGTTCACGAAGCAGCGGACACAGAAGTGTGCTGGATTTATTTAAACTACTGGAGTCGGTGGGGGGATTCAGGCAAATAGTTGTTACTTGAGCTGAAATTTAGTAAAATTATAGGTGTCAATTACGTGGAGTATTGCAAAGTACCAGGGAACATTCAGTGACAAACAACCAGGTTAATGGCTTTGTAATATCTGAAAATTTGGTGGGAATGGAGTTCTTCCATTTCTCTATGACAGGATTAACATGAAGGTTGAATCTCAAAAGGTCAAAAGTTGCCATTTGGGTTTGAAAGGGCTTCTACAATACAGAAGACTCCTACCAAATTAACCTGCAAACATCATGGGAACAGGTCTTGTGACACCTTCTGGGTTCAACCTGATATACTACAGCTGTATTCATGGTTCTTATCCTAAGTGAAATACAGAATAAACAAGGCCACCTTATGCATATATTCCTGAACTTGAAAAGAGTTTCCACTACAAGTCTTTAAAACTTGGGAAATAATTGAAGGATAAGGACATTTTTTCTTTGAATCCAACCTACCTGTCAGGGCACGGTATGGCCCAGTGGGTCCCTGGGGGCAAGGAGCCACATGGGTGCCCCAGGCCAGCGTGGCAGGAACCTCACCAGCCAGGGTCCATCCCACAACCGCCAGCGAGGGAGTAGGGCAGGCCAGAGATGACAGCCAAGCCTAACCAAGAACCCTGATCTTCAGGCAAGCCTGCAGTAATGAGGCAGGTCTGAGGTGAAGCCAAGAAGTCAATCTGCAGGTCAGGATCAGCAAGGTCCATGGCTACACAGGGGCACAACTGTGGCCAAGTAGAAGACCAGCACTCCCCAAACGAAAAGCAAAGCCTAAATGGGCTCCTGGCCCAATGGCAGGAGTGTGGGTGGAGGCCCCAGCTGAGGCTGATCAGGGTCATTAGGGTCTGTTAGTGCCTTCAGGGTCCTCATACTGCCAACCCAGCTTCAACTCTGAACTTCTACGGATAGAGTTTTCAAAGGAGGAAACAAATAGATGACCTTATCACAAAGTTAGATAGTCTCGTTGACTCTGCACGCTTCTGCTCAGCAGCAGCTGTTAGACCTCTCACTCCTCCTCCTTTGCTGGAGACTGATGCTGGGTTTGAGGGAAATAACTGGTGTGTTTTAAGTTCGTGTCCCGCTTTACCTTGCGGGAGCTTGCAGATCTCCCTGGAAGTTAAACAGGCTGTTTTCCCTGCTTCTACCTGGGTGGTTGCATGATTTCCCTCAGAGTCCCAGGCCTTTATTCAAAACACATGAAGGATGTCCTGTTTATTCATGTCACTCCTCACTCGCCGCATTTCCAAAAACAACACCACCCCTATTCATCGTGCATCACCACAAAAAAGTCAGCATTTTACTGGCGTGTACTTTACCCTCCTTAGTCCTTGTCCCTATTCGTGCTGATGCTTGTAGGGAGACGGGGAGGGGCAGCGGTGCTGGGTCAAAAACTAGTTGCTGTGGTGGTCAGGGACTAAACAGCGAAAGCATCTTTCAGGCTGACGGCAGCTCCTGTAGGTGTGGGGCTCTGTAACATGACCTGAACCAGGGGACAGGCACTGCCGTCCCCGGCCAGGGGAGCAGGGCAGGGATTAGTTCCCTCTGTGCTGCTCCATGCGAGGCATGGGCTCAGAGGACCTCTACAGTGAGCGCTGGGGGTGAAAAGCTGCCATCCAAACCAGTCCTTCGATCGTTGCAGAAATGCCGTCAGAGTCTCACGAGTGATGAAGTCAGAATGTAAAATTGCCTGAGAAAACAAAAACGCCCAGCCCTCCACCTCCAGAGGTGGCACAGCTGAGCCAAAGGCTGACACTCTGTCATCTCAGAGGTGAAGGACAGCCTAGGGACTAAGCCTAAATCCAGATTGTGGATGACTCACTTTCGGTGCCTCGCTTTGGAGGAGGAGATTCATTTCCCCCTCCATTTACAAGGGGTATTCTGCTTAGCACCTGGTTCAGCCTCCTGTTCCTTGGCTGCTTCTGGAGTCCACGAAAAAGACTGGTGCATCCAGATTGCAACTCCAAGCACTAAAATTCGATTCCTGCTGTAGTCACTCTCAAGAGGAGTGTTTCTTTCTCTGTGACTACACAAGGGGAGGCTGGAGATACCAGCTGGCTAAATTAGTTACAGTGGGTGAATATCCTCGCTCATACTTCCGTTCTTCACCTAGAAAATAATTGTTGAGAATAAATGTTGAGAACCATGAACGCCTCAGCAAGAGGGGCAGGAAGTTGGATAGAGCTGTGTTGGAGGCTGTACAAGTATGCAAGAGAGAGGCATTTAAAAAATAAGGGGTTTGCATGCCTCCTTTGTGTCCATTAGCGAAGTGTCATCATGGAAGTTTCCTGGTGTTTGATTATGAAAATACAGTTGCCTTAAATTAACTGGCCACATAATCAGTTTTAAAGTGGAGCCAGGTTAACTTTGATTAACCATCAGCAACAATTTAGATCGTAAGAATAAAACATTAGCATCTTTTTACGCTCCTGCCAGTGTTACATGAAACAATGTTTGACCACAGCCTTTTAAAGCTGCATGTTAATTTTTATTGCAAAGCATTTCTCTGTCTTGCTCCAGCAGCAGAGCTGATGGAGTGCTCCACAGCCTGTTTTTAGGAGACTGATTCATTTAGCGGTAGAGGATTTCTTCATTTTTCAAAGTTTTATTTATTGTTCTTATTTTACTCCAGGAAAAGAATAACATTTCTCTGCATCCAGGCATTACCCACACATAACTGCGCAAGCAAAGAAAACATAACTTCATTCTTGTGGTTTGAAAATGCCTCCTTTTTCCTGTTTATTTGTTTGTTTTTAAGAGGGAGGCGTTTCTATTTTTTAGTTCTCCTTTGAGGATTTAAATCAATGAAGACATCATTTGGTCTCTATATTACAGTGACAATCTTTTACTCCCGGCTACTGCCAATTCACTGTCATTATTTTCTGAGATCTGGAAGAACAAATGCTACTTTCTCTTTATTAGCAACATGAGGGATTCTTCTAATTAAGATTTTGGGTGATGGAACGATCGCTAAAGAAGATGCCATTTTATCAGATATCTTTTCTTCACTGCCGAGGCCTGAGCTTATACCACTAATATCAATAGGAATTCTCCTGCTGACTTCAGCTGAAAAGAACCCCTCTAAAATCTACAAAAGTAAAAAATATTCAAATGTTACAGCATTATGAATGAGGACACAAATAGAAAAACTTTCGCATGTATTATTACCATCTTTGTCTTAAAAATTCTTCTCTGAATTGCTTTTGCTGGTTTATTGCATCCATACACTGCTGAAGAATGTTCTTCTCATAACAAAACTCTCCTCATGCAAAACACTCCCAGAGTTTCTTATGAAGCCCTATAGAAGTACCAGCTCACAGCTTACTCATTGCATTAGAAAGGCAAATGCTTTTCGTAGTGGCTTGCTGCTGGTTTGGCTTTGTTGGGATGGTTTTTTAATTCAACAAGGCTATAATTTTACATTCGCTTCTGAAGTTTGGTTAAAAATAGCTATTGAAAATGTTCCTTAAAATCTGAAGATGTTTTCCATGGAAATTGTATCCAAAGCGGCTATAGGTCTCTAGCATTGACTTGATATTTAAATGATTTCTACAATATATTGAGCTGTCTTAACTGGCTAACAACAAAATCATGGCCCTCCAGCTAGGTTATCCTAGATAGCTCAGGAAAGGCTTTTGCACATATGGCCTTTTGAAATAAAGTGTTTCTCTATCTGTAGATGGTGGCTTCTTTTCTTTTTCAACAGGAGAGCTCTGTTGAAAACCCTCACTTAGTTGTCATCACCCTAAAATCAGATACCAAAAGAGGAAAAACTAAGACAACGACTTCTCTAAGAATTACTACCTGTGAATGCTCTTAAAGTAGACAGAGCTATGAAAAAAACAAAATGCCAAACTGTGGGGCCGAGATCATATTTCTCCACGGGAATGTTTTTTTCCACTGCCTCCTTTAAGAGGTAGTTTCTTACTTTAGATAAGGGAAGCTCCATCAGCTGCTTCATAGAGCGAAACTGACACCCACTGGCCACCCCCAGTACTTGAAACATTCTGAGCTCTTGAGCAATCCTTGCTTCAGGGCAGAGCAGGAGAAATGAGAGGTGGATCAACCTTCCAGCTCATCTCAGCCCTTCTTCCTTACAGCGCATCACCTCAGCTTTGTCAGTGGTAGCCCCAAAACCCCACTGCCGCAAAGTGGGATGATGCATAACATAACGCTCAGGGCTCCCTCTCACTCCTCAGGGAATCAGTTCTATAAACTCCTTTTACATTACCAATGACAGGGCTCCGATCCCTTTCTGTAGAAAGATGGACCAGCTTTGCTGACTGTTTTTCCCCTGAAATTCAAGAAGACATTTTATTTGATCAATCTTGGGCTTGCTGTGCCCATGGTCCACAACACTTCCCTGCATCAGCTGTTTGCAAGCGACCATCCATGTTCTGGTTGCCTCTCAGCCAGACGTACTCAATTCTGCTCCGGCTGAGGTCCCGTCTCTTCTGTGTCCCACATTTCTCCCTCATTCCTCGTCACGCTGTCATTTCCAATCACTGGGGCTTTATTATCAAGATTCCCAAAGATAATGTTTCCTACCAAGTACTGTCGCCTGTGTGTTGTGTGGAAAAGTGTCCCTTTCTGCCTCCCTGTCACAGCACAGGCCAGGTTTTCATTGGCATTTATACATTTATTTTTCAATCGCATTGCATGCTCGTATCTGATTTGCTATCCACTTAGGCACTTCCAACTTGATTGCCTTGTAAGTAGCTCCTTCCTACCTAATATTTTTGTTTTAGATTATATTTATCTCCTCATGGAGAACTTCAATCTTCCCCGAGATTCAATCTAATTCTCTTTTTTCCTCCACATGTCGTATATCATCATGTGCTACTCTCTGGTTTTATTCCTTGCTCCGGTCCAGTCCTTGAAACTGTTCTCCACTCTCTTATATGTTACTGATTTCATATAGTACATTATATTCTACATGGAATATGCCACTTTGTTGAAGGGTACATTATTATATTTTATGTAACCAGCGTGCCCTTTTATGCCTGCCTGATCAGTTTGAACTGTAGCTATTTTAAACATGCCGGTAGTACATTATTCAAAATTTAAAGCATGGTATCGCTAAAGCACTGTCCTGTTCCTTATCACAGTTTCCAGGCAGCGTAGAGTAACTTCTGTTGTTAAACGGGGAAGAATGTCTTTTAACACGGAGCATCATCATCCATGCCCGCTCTCCCTGCCTGTGCCACTGCCTGAGATGCCTCAGCCTCAAGGGAAAAAGGAAACTCTGCTCTCTCTTTCTGAACACTCATACATTCGGATCATCTCAAGAGGGTTTTCAAGAATCGGCAAGGCACTCTAATATTTTAAAATTTTTTTTTTTTGAGACTCCCAACAGAAATTAATACTCTGACTTCATTTTACAGTTCCCCTTTTAGCTTTTAACTTCCCCGGGTGAGCAAAGCATCACCTTGCATTGCTTTAGAGGAACTTGGGGAAGTTGCAAAATTATATGATGATGTTTAATAGCTGGTTGATTAATAAGTTGAAGGCAACATGTGGTAGCAGCCTCTCTAAGATGAATAGAGGCCACAGTGTTGCTTTGTATTTCTGTAATGCTATTTATATCCACTTCAGCCTCAACAAATTCCTCTCATCCATGGTCTGACTTCAGGGCAGGTTATACCCCAGGCTGGGTCGTCACAAACACCTCTGTCAGTGCCGTCAGGGGGAACTGGCCAAAGATTTTAGGGCCACTCATTGCCACATACCCAGCATCAATATTACAAGGGAGAAAGATCCCACCTCGACTGCCCAAGTCCAGGGTCCAACTTCTTTGACTTAGCCTGGTTGTTAGTCCAGACCCAGCTCTGAAGCGTTAGCCCTTCACAGGGATCCATGAGGGACAAGTTGTGGATCTGGGTTAACAAAACAAAACTACTTAGCCCATGGCTGTATCGTGTTATTTGTGAGCATGCAGAGATGCCCTGTCTGCCCAAGCGTTTGGGAGCAGTGGGGAAGGTCCTGTCTGAGCACAGACATACTGGGAAGGGTCAATGGCTTCAGCAGTTATTGTGGAAAGTGCAAACCGTGAACCTGAAGTACAGATATTCTTTATTGCATCTTGCTTTAGTTTCTAGTCTTGCCTGAGTTGTAGTCTCTCCCAAACTAAAATGCACAGCCTCATGGCCAGAGGATGAGGTGGTTACTTGGAGAACACGGAGACCATTCATCCCCATGTCACTATTTCCCAGAAGTGGTGGCTGCTGGTAGGACAGAGGGGACACCCTGCTACCTCACTGTGGGGGACTGGGCTCCCTGAGCTCCCTCAATGCTGGATTGAAGCAGCAGATACCTCTCCCTGGCTTTCCTTCTGCAGCAATAACACTATTAAAATAATACTAAGCTGCCATACACATGGCTGATGGCTACACATCATTTATTGATTTTCCTTCTTTAAAGCTTAGCCATGATTTCAGGCATGCAAAAATCCGTTACATCAAAATGATTTGTCAGTAAATTGCTTTTTATGTTAAAAAGAGAGGGAAAAAAAGATGTTCAATGAAGAATTCTGGGATTTCAGGCTATGCCTGAGGTGTTGGTGGGGTTGTGAGAATATGGGTAAGTCCCTAGCTCGATTCATGCCCACACAAATGTTATGCTTTCTCTGCTGGCTTCTGTTTGAATATTCTTTATTCATACTAGATATGTCTCTATATAGTGGGATTCCTGGGGGAGAGAGTTGTTTATATAGACAAAGCTTACGTTGTTTAGGTTTCAAATTTCATTTTTCAAAGCAATTTTTTAAAAAAGGACCTAGCCCATTGCCCTCCTGAGTATTTGCTTATTCAAGATCTCCAAAGAGGGATAATTTGCTCCAGCTCTTAGTGTTGGGGGCACAGGAAGAGGTTGTATGTTTGCAGAGGCACAGGACCCATTTTGCTTATCTTTTGTGGATATGGTTGAACACAGAGTCCCTGCACTCTCCCATGCTATCAGGTCATTGTTCTGAAAGCCCAGCCCTGTTTGGAGGCGAGTTATATTGGGGTGTCTCTGCTTTGCAAATTCCCAAGCCCATATTAAGGGTATGGTGTTGATGTACAATCCTGAGCTTATTAATGCTTGACTTTTTAAAACTAGACATCACATCCACTCTACTGTATCCTATTGAGACCTTTTCACTGTGCCATAAACTGTGAGGTTAGTATCTTACTACCCATGTTGCCATCTTCTCATATTAATACTAAGCGATATATCTACAGCAATGGAAACAGTAGTCTTTCCTACATAGCAACAAATGATTTGAGGGCGCTTCTGAAACACATACAGGAGCCCTTTGCAAACTGACACTGACACTTTTGAAGGTTTGGATGCTGAGAAATCCCTCAGAGAGAGACAAGCTGGACACCCTTCAAAGTCATCTATGAATATATATGACTGGATCATACACAGTTGGAAATGATACCCAGCAAGTTTGTCCTGCTGGGTAAAGATTAATCACATACTCTATACATTACTGTATGTTTATATATCATAGAATCACAGAATGGCAGGGGTTGGAAGGGACTTCTAGAGATCATCTAGTCCAAAGCCCCTGTTAAGGAAGGTTCAGCTAGAACACGTTGCACAGGATAGTGTCCAGGCGGGTTTTAAATATCTACAGAGACGGAGACTCCACAACCTCTCTGGACAGCCTGTTCCTTTGTCCTTTGTCATCTTCAAAGTAAAGAAGTTTTTCCGCATGTTCAGATGGAACTTCCTGTATTCCATTTTGTGCCCATTGCCCTTTGTCCTGTTGCCAGGCACCACTAAAAAGAGTCTATCCCCATCCTCTTGACACCCTCCCTTTAGATACAGATAAGCATTGATAAGATTCCCTCTCAGTCTTCTCTTCTCCAGGCTAAACAGACCCAGGTCTCTCAGCCTTTCCTCATCACAGAGGTACTCCAGTCCCCTGATCATCTTCGTAGCCCTCCACTGGACTTGCTCCGGTAGTGCCTTGTAATTCTTGAACTGAGGAGCCCAGAACTGGACATAGCACTCCAGATGTGGCCTCACCAGGGCAGAGTAGAGGGGGAGGATTACCTCCCTTGACCTGCTGGCCATGCTAATACCATTGGCCTTCTTGGCCGCAAGGGCGTATTGTTGGTTCATGGTCAACTTGTTGTCCACCAGGAATTCCAGGTCCTTCTCTGCAGAGCTGCTCTCCAGCAGGTCAGCCCCCAGCCTGTACTGGTGTATGTGGTTATTCCTCCTTAGGCACAGGACCCTACACTTGCCTTTGTTGAAGTTCATTAGGTTCCTTTCCGCCCAACTTTCTAGTATAGCCAGGTCTCACTGTATGGTAGCACAGCTTTCTGGTATGTCAGCCACTCTTCCCAGCTTTGTGTCATCAGCAAACTTGCTGAGGGTACCCTCCATCCCTTCATCCAGGTCACTGATGATCGTGTTGAGCAAGACAACCGGATCCAGTACTAATTCCCAGGGAACACCACTAGTTACAGGCCTCCAACTAGACGCTGTGCCACTGATCACAACCCTCTGAGCTCTGCCTTTAAGCCAGTTCTCAGTTCACCTCACTGTCCGCTCATCTAACCCATACTTCCTAAGCATACCTATAAGGATATTATGGGAGATAGTGTCAAAAGCCTTGCTAAAATCAAGGTAGACAACATCCACTGCCCTCCCCTCATCTAGCCAGACAGTCATGCCGTTATAGAAGGCTATCGGGTTTGTCAAGCATGAGTTCTCCTTGGTGAGTCCACGTTGACCACTCCCAATAACCCTCTTTTCCTCTACACGCTCAGAGATGACACCCAAGATGATCTGTTCCATCACCTTTCCAGGTGAGGCTGACTGGCCTGTAGTTTCCTGGGTCCTCCTTTTTGCCTTTTTTGAAGACTGGAGTGACATCGCCTCATTGACATATAAGTTTACTTGTTAGCTGAGGGTTCAGTATGAAATGAGAAGAACTTCAAGACACTGAAACCCTGAAAAAAGTCAAGGGCTAATAGCCTTCTGACTTCCCATACCTTCAGTGAGGTGTCTCAAAATCTATACAGAGATCCAGAAATCCAGTCTAGACGTGCAATCCAGATACTTTCTACAAGCGATGAGAATTCAGGGAGGAAATCCCAAGAGCCAATTTTAACAGTGTTTTAAATGCAACTTGTTTATAGACTCACAACCAGTATTTCCATGATTTTACCAGCTATGTTTCTGTTGTGAGACAACTGCTTGTTTTTCACTTTGATAACTAAGAACTGCAGATGTGTTTCCCCCATCCCCGGTCTTTCAGCCTTCTTTTCAGCTGCATCAAACATATAGACTTTTTTCTTTCAATTTTCAGGCTTAGATCACAATCCAACAAAGCATTTAAACCAATATCTTTGTTTGAAATTAGCCCCCTTTTTTTTCTGTCATCAGGAAGTTGAATTAGATGAGCTCCAGACGTATCCCTTCCAACCTAAATTATCCTCCCCCACACACATTAATAGTAATAGTACTTAATATTTTCTGTAAGGCGCTGCCATGGCCATCACAGAACAAAAAGGCTCAAAGATGTTATAATCCACATTTGCAAGAAGCAAAGACAGAGAAAGAAAGGGCAACATCAGGAGCAGAAAAAGAGTCAGTTTCTGATGGTCTAATAATTTTTTGCAGTATCATGGATATCAGGGAGAGTTTTCAAGGGAAATTGTGTACGCATCCCATTTTTTTTGCCCTTCACACATATTTAAAATCCATAGACAATCTCCAGTCTTTCAATGACTCTTTTGGTTTGGTTTTTTTTAATTATTATTTTTGAAGGTATTTGAAAAATAAATACACTGATGAAAGGGTTTTCTGGAATTGTAGCTTGCTTTCTACCTTTTCATAAATAATGGAAATACACAGTTGAGGCGCAGTAAGCATGTGGCTGTACTATTTATTGTTTTCCTCTGGGGAGCCATTTATCTTACAAATACTGCAGTTTACTTTCCGAAACGTGTCTGATTGTAACACTTGCAAACGCGCATTTTGAAAGTTGGCTCTGATAATTTATGCACTCACACTTCCAGATCACACGTTATCTTTAAAGCTTCCCTTCTCACAATGATGTTCCACATTTTCACTAAAACAAAGGGGGAAGAAAAAAGCCCACCTAAAGGGAAACCTATGTTGATGAAGAATAAAATTTTCATCACATTGCTTTCAATATTACATTAGTACTTTTGGGCCACAACCCACACCATGCATACTAAGACAAAAAAAATTGGGGAAAGCTAGAATTTAGTAGAAATTACTATAAACTTGTCAAGATCATTAGTTCAGAATAGGAGAAAAAAAAAAAAGCATGCAAGTTTATTGCACCTGAATACTTGTCCCCTGCAATTTACCTCAACAGCTATAAGAATGTACAATTTGGTAGAACGCTTTTCATCAAAAACACAAACTGTTGGGTTTTTTCCTCCATTTTCATTTCTGCCAGTCAAACTTGAAAAATGTCCACCCTAAAGTTATGTTTTCTACTTTTGGTAACATATTTCTGTATTTGTTGTTTTCAGGTTTCTCAAGAAAAAAACCAGCCCAGTGAACAGAAATTATTTGTCTTTTTTTTCTTTTTTAGTTAAAATTAAGGTTTTCTGTTAAATTTGTTTGATTAAAAATTTTCACCTAGATTTAATCTTTATTTTTGCTTTTGGTCCCTAGCAGCAGGCATGGCAACGGCCCAAAAAGAGGACAGAAACTCTAAGTCCCTAGTAAAGGCTCTGTGAAAGAAAAACACATGGATAATAACTAAGGAATAATCTCATTTGCCTTATTCTGATCAAGTTTCCAATATTCAGTGATTTCATACCACCATATTTAACAAATGAAACCAAGGCCACAGTCACAAATATCAGGATGTTCCAGAATGTTTTTCTCTATTTTACCCCCTGCACAAACTGAGGTTCACATTGCCGAACGTGAGCAGTTCCCATCAACCAGCCCTTACACAAAAGGAACTATAATATTTCTGGCCATTTTTATGTCTGCCAGTAAGAAAACCAAAGTGATATATAATCTCCTACCCCTATATATGCCTATTTGTTTTAGGGCGCTATAAGCCAATTTTGGCATGGCAAAGGCCATAGTATCGTATTTTGTCTAATATCTCAGTGAGGGAATATACTTTATCATTTACAGTAGGCTGGCTACCCGAAATTTATGACAGATATTTTTAGGTGTACATTTTGAAGGACTGAAAGCAGATGATAAAACATTGCACCGCAGAGGTTGCCTTTGCAGTTGCAAGCGTTTGCAGAGAATCTCTTTGAACATCCCATCCAGAGCAAAACAGGCTCTGCCTCTTCCCACCAATTTAGCTCCTACTGCTCTCCAGATCCATCTGGGAAAGGCATTATAAATCCCTCATCCCCCTCCCTCCCAAACTCTTCACCACCCTCATGAGCGTATCGTGATAAAATCCCCCGTGCAAGAGGAAAGCAGGTTCACAAGTGCCTCTCGCAAAACCAGAATTAGGGAGCACGTGCTGTCTTCTCCAAACTGAAAACTTTCCCCGGTGAAAGGTTTTAGAGCAGGAAAGTGAGGGGTAATTTACAAAACAACCCCCAAAACTTTCCACTACACTTGAACTTTCTTCTGTGGTAAAAGGCAGATGAGTTTGATGTTTATTATCAGTTTTTCCTATTGTCATTGCACAGAGTTAATGTAACTGCCATGCTATAGTAATATACATCTGCTCTTTGAAATGCACCGGTGAATGTCAGTTAGGCAGTATTTATGCTTTTCATGGTGTCAGAGTAATTAACACCCCCTTCGTTTTAAGTACGTGATGAAACAATACATTAAAAGTCCCCACAGAACATACCCCGCAGAAAGGGTTTAAACAGTAGGAAAAAAAAATATCATAGAGATCAGGGCTGTATTTCTGCACCTCACTTTGGGTATGGTAAAGTTTAAATCCAGGGTAAAATTCCAGTAATGGTAATTAAGCAAGAGTGCCCAGGTTACACACCAACACGGAGTTGAGGACAGAGGAGCATCATTTGCTGAGGCTCTGGACTAGAGACACCTGAGCTATTTGGATTCCCTTTTGTTCTCCTTTTGTCCACCCTAAACCCTCCCTTTAAAATTTTTTTTATTCGTACAGCGTTGAGTTTCATTAAATGTTTATGACCCTATTACAGGATACAGTTTTAGATTACTATAATAAAAGGGAGTTGATAAAACTTCATTATCTGTGGTGGTAGAGGAAGAATAAAATCTTACCTTCCAGTTTTTCCATAACATTGGTTGTAATAACTTTTTTAAAAGCAAAAGCACACAAAAAAACCCAGAAAAGCCAAATTCACTGTCACTGGATTCAATGTCACAAAGTCACCATTGGAAATTGGTGTATCAAGCATATAAGAAAACTTTACTAAAGCGAAAATTTGTCACTGCATATATCATTTTGGGACAACACCTTTTTGTTCCCTGTGTTAGTACGGTGGGAAGTATACCATAGTTAAAGTACAGGAGTATCATCCCAGCAAGGACAAATTTATGCTTAAGTCAGGGTGTGGAGCTTGGAAATTCCTATGATCTTTTCCTTTAAAAAATAAATTGGTGGCACTTCAATCATTTATCAGAAGGAAGAGAATGTTTGTTTCAAAGGTACGAAATGAGGGCTTTAAAATTAAACTCTGCTCATCTTCGGCTTCTGAGTGAATGCAGGAGTAATAAGGATTTTAAGATCTGCAGAGATGTTTTAATTCCTTCACATTCTGCAGGTAAAAAAAATAAATCTCTTTTCCCCTCCCTCTTGCCAGGTGTGCGAGAAGGGACGTTTTGGTAAAATCCAGTCCTCAGTTTCAAGGTTTATTAAAAAAGACAAAAATGTATCAATGCAAAAATGCCGTACTAACACCCCCTGCAAAACACACACCTCTTCCCCTCCCATGACATTATAAGGGTCTGTTTTGTTTAGAGGATGGATTTGGCCAGGCCATGCAGTACTGATGCTTAATCACCTACTGCTGGACTCGGACACAGGCAGCCCTGGAGAGGTACCACCAGTCCCCGTGGCCCTGGGGGAGGCCACGGGGGGTCTGAGATGCACAGCCCAAAATGCCTTTGGGGTTTGGGCTCTGACACTCCCTGAGGCGGGGATCGAGCGCTTTGGCATTGAAGGGACACAACTGAGGGCAGGCAGGGAGAAGGTGGGAATCGTGTGGTCAGAGTTTGGCAAAGGTTTCTTCAGGGAAACCGACTGTCCAGGCTCCTGCAGAAGGTCTGACCAAGACCAGTCTCAGAGGAACACATTGGTCACGGCATGAAAAACTGGTCTCAAAGGGTCCTTTGAAAGCAGAGTGCTGGGTGAGCTACCAGTTACCCCTGAGCTAGGGGGACAACCAGCCTGACTCTAAAGGTTGAAAAGAAACAGGAGATAGTGGCTTCCCCAGCTGCCCTGCTCTGGTGACATCACCCCCTTATTGACCCCTCTGAACCTCTCATGTGTTTCTTGTCCTTCCTTCATTTCTTGCCCTTTCCCTCCTAAAAAGTTCTCTCTGCACGGAAGAGCCACCTCCATTTGAGGGCAAGGCAAGCCGCAGCCCCACTTGCCAGCTGTGGGCTCCAGATGTGCTGGTGAACAGGGGGCACCCACCTGGGTGCCGCGCCTCTCCCCACCTGCTCCCAGTCATGAAAACTGAGGGCACTGCTTGTTCTGACAGTGGTTACCCCTCCGTCAAACCTAGCCAAAACCCCGCCAGGGGTACCCAGGGGGTTGGGGGGCCGGTGGAAAGAGGGAAAGGGAGATGCCATGTGGTTGGGGTGTCCCTTGGCCCCCAGCACAGCATGCGGGCATCTTCCCAGGGGCAGAGGAAGGAAGTCCACCAACAAAAGAAAGAGGCAGGTGTGAGAAGATGAGAGATACAGGACAGGATGAGGCACTGGATGCGAAAAGCTGCATTTAAGGAGTTATTTTTTTTATCTGAGAGGGGCAGAAGGAGTGCACAGCCATGGTGCATGGTGGGCTATGTGCTGGTATTGCCTCTGCGTGGAGAGCCTTGGTCATGTCTCGTCTACAGTGTGCTGGGGATGATGAGGTGACCCCTACCCAATACAGTAGTCCTAGGTTAAACACTGGTTTGATTACCTTTGGCCTAGCAACACTCTGCATCACCAGCATTGGGGAGACCTGGTTCTCCCTTCGCCCACTTGAAAAATGCATCTTCAGTTTGTGGTCCTGGTCCTTGCCACTGCTCCAATTTGGGCTTTTGGCATGCAGGCAGGTCCCGCACTCGGACTCTTGGCTGGAAGTGTGAGGGCTAGAAACAGCTCTCATTTAAAACCCTCTTCATATATCTGTAGAAATGCTGTGAGATTTGGCAAAATCAGAAGTTTCTTGGCTGTCCCGTTTTTTGTAGACGTTAAAAGGGAAATTTAGAGCATTCCTGATCCTGAAAGGCCCAATAACCAACTTCTTGTACCAAAGAAACCCTGTTGCACACACGGGATCATAAATGTGTAAAGTCTAGACACAGGATCAGGTGTGTGCGCTAGAGCCAACAGCCTCATACTGTAAAACTCAAGTAGGTCCAAGCTTTGGCTCTCCCAGCTGGCACATGTGCAGATGTCCCGCTGGGGCATCTGGTGCTAGAAATACAGCAAAATCAGCAAACAAACTTTTGTTCCTACCCGTGAAAAAGATGAGGGGGTGAAAAGAGGAGGTTTGAGGGAGAAGAGAGATGTTTAAATGGTCTTCGAGTAAGGTCTGTTTTCTGAAAGTGGAAGCAACCATCTCGTGGTTGCTTCTTGATGGTTGGCAGCAACCACCTCCTGCCCTATAAGAAAATAACCTCAGGTACGCTTTGTACGTTAAAATAAAATTTCAGTTCAATATCTTGGATGGAAACTGCTTGACATGAAAGAAGGAGTTTCATATACGTGTCATTAGGATTCGGGGTTTCTGCCCACATGCAAGGGAGTGGAAAGCTGCTTTTAAGACATTGTTGGAGCAGCCCCATTTGATGGTTTGCGGGATGGACTATGCCTCCGAGGGTTTAGCTAAGGTTTTAACTCAGTGTGGCTTGAGCCCTGGGGGGGTAAGGGAGGGGGAGCATTTAGTGAGTATCTGCCAAGGCTCCTCAAAGGTAAAAATGAAGTTGGTGCCTATTAGTCAGAAACCACCACAAAGCTGCGGAGCCGGAGGATGCTGGAGCCCTGGGTGTGCTACTTAACACCTGCCAGCTTTCAGCGCAACTGTATCCTACGAGGCTGTTTCCACTTGCATTTGTGGTTAGCAAAACCAAACCCCAGATCTTCAGCAATTAACACTTTTTCTCTAAGGTTTTCTGCTGAGAAGGACTGTCATTGTACATCTGAACCTCAGTGAGGAAAAGACGGGTTGAATGCTTGAACTGTCTCTTTCATGGAGGCTTTGGTTTCAGGTAAGACAGATACGGCTCAGCGATGGGGAGAAAGGGATCAGGGAGCTGAGAACACAGCATAAGAAAAGGAGTTCTCTGAGAACGCATGGCCTCCATGGAGTAAAAATCTTTCTGGACACTCAAATTCCTTTGAAAATCCAAAGCCATAGGCATAAGGCAGCGAAGTGCCTGCCTTTTAGCTTCTTTTAAAATACCCTCCAGCTTGGAACCATTTAAACAGGGGATTAATTCACACTCCCCTAAAGCAGCCTCGTGCCCAGAGCCCTGCCCGCTCCATCGCGTTGCAGCTCCTGTCATAGGCACACAAAGAGCTGTAGCCCGGGCTCCGTCCTTCAGCTTGCCCTTTCTGTGGCCGGGAAGCCTGGAAATAGGCTCACAGCTCCAAGGATGCTATTTCACTCTGCTTCTCCGTGAATTTTGCTGCCCTGAGGATAGGGCGGGTCTGCTCACAAAGCCTCGGGGAAAGTCTTACAGCCCTCTACCTGCTACCAGGGAGGGGAAAAAAATAGGTAGCAACTTTTAGGCAGGGGGGTTCTGCTCTGCACCCCTACCCAGGAGGAGGGGAGCTATCGAAGAGCTGCTTCTGCGTATGCAGGTGCCTTCCGCCCCCCCTCCCTGCCCCAGAGCGAGACAGGCTGTGTGGACATAAGGTCCTCAAAAAGCTTTGGAAACAGAAACATTTTTAAACTTGAGTGTCCCCTGGGTATTCCTCTTTAACGAGAGCAACTAGAGGGATCAGGCACTTGGGAGAAGAAGCAAATATTTATGTATGAGCTGCAATTATTAAATTCCCTTTCATGGCTGACCTAATTTTTTCTTCTTTTTAAGGGGTTAAATAGCTTAAAAACAAACCTTCTTTGGAGCAGCGTTTCAGGTTACTCTAGACCAGGGGTCCCCAGTGATCCTGCTGTTTTAACTGCAAACACAGCTCCTTGCAGACCTGTTCCCAACCAAACATCTCAAACTTTCTAAGTGGGAAGCCCTGGCTTTGCCTCACTGTTAAATCAACAATAAAATGGGGGAGAGACGACACTACCCAGCAATGTCAGGAATGGCACAGCTCCCCTTGGTCATTAGCAGGTGGTGGAGGTGGGAAAAGAAAGGATGAGTATCAACACGGGGGGGGAAAAAGGAGGGAAAAACCCCAAAATGTATCTATGTCCCCTTATCTCTGAAAGCAGGAGGGCTCAGACGAGATGCCCACGCGCTTGGAAAGAGGTGGAAGTAATAAATATGTGCTAGTTAAGCGACAAACCAAACGAAAGCTCACACAAAGGTAGGATTTTCAAGGACTGGTTTGTTGCAAGCGATGCAATGGCCTAAATTGAACCTCGGGTGGGATTCTGTGCTGCCCGAGTTAAACTGGCTCTCCTCTGCGGCTGCTGCGGGACACGCCGGTGCCATAGGTCGATGGCTGCACGGCCGGTGTCTATACATTATCAGTATGGACAATAATATATATTCACGTAAGACCTTCCTGCTGGAATGAACCATCAGGAAAAAGAAACCCAAACACTGGATGAAAGCAGTGATGAGCAGATTCAGATAGTTTGGGCCCGCTTTGACTCCTGAGAGCAATTGGTGGTCCCCGGGGTGTCGCGACGGTGGCGTATGACCTTCATCAGTCCATCATCAGCTGCACCTCACTGACCCAGCAGGCTGGGGCTTGCGGAGCACATCCTTCTGGGCACGGAGGGAATAACGTTTAGATGCGATGTGGGATTTCCCGTGGGGTTTCTCGCTATCCCATAACCACGGGGGATGACCCCAGTGCTGCCCTGGGAACGCTTTTTCAGAGAGCCTCCCCGCTCTGCATTCCTGCTCCCGGCAGCGAGCGGGTGCCGTGCCTGGCCGTGACACGTGTACTAGAAATAAGTCCTGTAGTATTCTTGCACAACTAACGTTGTAAGTTAGACTGCATTCCTGTCTTTCAGTTGTCAGGAGAGTGTGGAAAGAAGATATTTATCGCATTAGCCCTGCATGATCAAGGAGAAGCCTGGCTGTTTAAGGATGCTTTATTAATGAATGCTAGAGGACATCTACCCCTCCTAACGTACAAGTGGCTCGTTACTGAAAAATGCAGGGAGATAAACAGCCAAGTCCTCTGTCTTCTGTGGCTGTTCAGTAGGTGTGTTACACTTGACATGGGTTATTTATGAGTCTCAGATAGTGCCCAAGGCTAAACCTACCATTGCCATTAAAAAATAAAAGCAGATGTAACCGACAGTGTTCTTCTGCCGCCGTTTTAATAACACGAATGTCTTTCACATGACTTAAAAGGCCCAATCCAAAGTGTATCAAAGCCGAAGATAATTTTTCTATTGACTTCAAAGGGTTTGGGCTCAGGCTTAATAAGGCAGCTGGTACCTCACCCTCCTCTCCCCCAACCAACC
>JAOXJK010000077.1:42132191-42145583 GCA_025774025.1 Xenus cinereus | reverse complement strand
AGCCCAGAACTGGACGCAGGATTCCAGTTGTGGCCTCCCCAGTGCAGAGCAGAGGGGGAGAATGACCTCCCTCCACCCACTGGCCACACTCTTCCCTACACAGCCCAGGATCCCACTGGCCCTTTTGGCAACAAGGGCACATTGCTGGCTCTTGGACATGAAACAGTCCAATAGAGCATAAACCACCAGGCCCTGCAAAGCTCCCCCAGAGCTGATGTCTCATCACGCTGAGATGAGAAGTGTTACTCTCTGACAGCTCTGGGATATTTTATGGCATGAAGTGGCCCACATGTGGCCAGCTGGTACTCACCAAGCTGAATCTGAGTGTGGTATTTGCCACAGCGACGACACATGTGAGCAACCAGCCTCCTTGTCCTCCCTGTCACCTCCTGATCTCAGGATATTGAAAAGTGGACAGATGGAGTTCGGGGACAGAAAGTTCCCACTGGGGTGGGGGGCAGTGATGGCAATGAAAGGGACTTCCATCTGGAGGGCACTTGAGAAAGAGCAAAAGAGACCAGTCATTTGCCAACAATGTGTCCCCCCAACCCTTCCTGTGCTTCCCCAGGCATGGAGGGAGAAAGGGGATGTCTGGCAGGAGGAGAGATGCTAGGGAAATGGAGGAGAACCGGGGACAGGATATAGCGTTAATTTATTTACATGGAAAGTTTTAAAATGATGCTGAAGTGCAACGGCTGGTAAAGATGAGAAAGGATGATTCATCCTGGAAGATTTCTTCCCTCCCAACTTCTACTGCAGCCCCTCTCACAGCAAACGTGTGTTCAGGAAGGCATCCCTCTGCGTGTGGGATTTCAGCTTTCGGATATCTAGAACTAACGCTTTATCGGAGAGACCGACGCACCCAAAGTCTTGCAGTCATGCTCCACCAGCCCTCTTGGGATCCAAAAGTGGCATTGAACCACACTGCCAGGGCTGTGCAGAGCCATAACATACTTAAAATTTCATTTTAATTGGCGCAGGCATTTGAAAGCCTGGAGCAGCACCATTTACGAGCAGCGTGGTCTCCTTCCTCTTGCCCTACAGTGGTTCACTGGTGGGAAACAGCATTTGAAGACTGTCATCATCACCTTAAAAATGTACTCACCAGCTACAGTTTTTAGAGCTGACACTTTTTTTTTCTTTTTTTTTTTTTTTTTTGGATTCCCGACTCACAGAAACCACAACCCTTTGAACAACGCGGATCTTCAGATGGTGCATGTGGGATGAAAACGAGAAAAGATCGGAATTTTCCATTATAATTACACACGATTATTTGGACTGATCACAGCACCCTTCGTTTCTGTGGTAATTACATTGGCCTTGAACGCCATGTACTGACATCCCAATGTCTTCCTGATACTCAGTAACTGCTTCTGATCAATGCTGATGTGAATAAATTAAAGTTAATCATATTGCCTCCTATTAGGGCAATGGTTGCTGGGCTCTAATTCAATCCTGCCAGCTGAGAGCCAGCCTGAGCAGGTGCTTTCACTTTGGACATGAAAAGAGACATGATTTAAGGCCCTGGTGAGCAGGCTGAGTTTTTCTTTCTCCTGGAAAGAAGGGAGGAGAGGTAGGTAGTGGTTGTTTGCTGGAGAAATACCTTACTAAATATGGGGGGTTTTTTAACGGTTATTTTAGGCTTTTTTTTATTAGCGTGATAAATACCAAAGAATGGGTTTTAAGATTGAAATCTTTACTTGGTTTTGCCTTTCTGCAACTGAAGGAAGAAAAAAAAGCTTTTTTTTTCATTTGCTTCAATGTTACGAATGGCTCATGTTAGGACAGGTAGTTTTATAATGAAAACTATATTTGTATAGCGCACGAAGCTAGCACTAAAAGGCTTTAAAACCCCTGTATATGTGTTTATAGAACTCTTGAAGCCTGGGGGCCTGAGCTCACTATTGTCCTGAACTTTGTTCATCTCCTTGCAAAGCAGATTAAAAATCTAATTTGTCTTTGCTCTACGTGAGTGAAGTTAAAAGCTAAGGTACTAGTGAACATGGCAGTGCAAGACAGCTGGCAGTGGCTCCTGTTCCTTGCTAGTACTTTCCTTCTGGTTCCCGGACTTGCAAACTGACACAAGATACATCTTTGCAAATCATTTTCTAGCCTGCACGTGTGTTTAATTAGTCTCCAGTCTGCATAGGAACTGCAAGGAGAAAGATAATTATGCAGGCTTCACGCTGTTTTGAGCTCTCGTGCGTTGCCATTTCTTTTCCAGAGTTCAATTAAAAGTTAAGCCCTTTTTGAGGCCATCCAAGTAGACAGCTATTGATTCTTCATGCTGTAGCAGAAGCCCTTCTCATAGTTTGTCAATTTGTAAAGTTGCTGGTTGGGGGAGAAACTGGGTAGCACAACGTCCTTGGGGAAATACCGTGACTAATTCAAGGCGTGAGCTACAAAATGGCCTCGCGCTTAAGACCCAAATATCTGATAATTTAGAAGTGCCTTGCTTTTTCTAAACATAAAAAAAAAATTCTTGTTAAATAACAGGACAATTTGTGATGCACGGAGACGACTTGAGAAGATCCGGCTATGGGAGTCAGCGCAGTGAAAGCTGAGGTAAGGAAAAGGGATTTTTGGGTCTGTCTGCGCTTGCAGAAAAGTAACAAGAGGATGAGGATCTTTGGGCTGCTCAGGGAAAGTATTTCAAGGCCCTCTCCTTGTATTGGCGAGGCCCTAGTAAATCAGCTCCCCGGGACAGATGAGAAACCCAAGTAAAAGCAGTGTGTGGAGTGTGTGGTTGTGCCTGGCAGGGATCCGGGCTCTGCCGGTGATGCTTTCCTTCTGCAGGGGATGAAGTGCACCATCTGCCTTAATGCACAATTTAACGGTCATGAAAGATCCCTTCCAACCCAAACTATTCTATGATTCTATTCTACGTACGTCTTTACTACGTGCACTGCTTATCTGCTTTGGAGGGAAAAAAAAAACACCTTTTTTTTGTTAGAGGTTCGCTGTCTCTGCTTTAGTTGTGGACAACATACGTGTGTCCTCAGTGGCCACGGTTTATCGCTGCCACAGGAGACAAGTTGATGCGACAACACCTGACAAGACGAGAAGGGAAGAAAATTACAAACATTTGTTCTTTTTGCTGTTAATGGGTTGCCTCAAAAATGCTCGGTCTGTGGAAATTTGCTTTGTCAGGAGTTTCCATGAGGATCTACCCCAACAACCATTCAACCATATGGGATCTTTTCTTTTAACAGATCTTGATTTTTCCCTCTAATAAAGGAACAGCCAATACCCTATGAGAGGAGTTGACACAGGTGGAGGATAAATTCCCTGTGGCGGTAAAGATTTTTATACAATAATGGCTAAAGAGTAAAGAGGATGGTTCAGACAAAGATTATAAATATCCTCATTAAGGGCCCTCATTTTCACTGATATAATTACAGAAAAAGCAGGGAACTCTTATGGGCAAAGCCAACACTCCTCATACAGGCTTTTAGCATTAGTAATGGCACATAGCTTAATGGTGACCTTCTGTCAAATGGTGACTTTCTGTCAAATGGTACCTTCTGTAAGCATTCAGATGTGGAGACCCTCTGCTCAGCTGCTTTTTTGTGTCTTATCCACTGGATATGGACTGTGGTACAACCTTCGGTGTTGAAACCAGCTGAGCCTGGTCCAAGTTTTGCTTAGTCTCTCCTCCTGGGCAGTTTTAAGGCGGTCACAGAAAGCTGTGGCTGGGAGAGCAGGGAGGCTGCTACGAAGGGTCCTGGTTCTTTGGGAGGTTCCTCTCACCCTCTCATGTTGGGGAGACAGGTGGGAGATGGCTATGAGCTGCTTGTAACATCAACATTTTAGATCCACACTAGCATAGCTCACTCAGTCCTAATTAGCTATGACCAGTGGAAACATAAAGTTGATACAGTACAGTGACAGAAAGATAATTAAATATGTGCCTAGGAGGAAGGCTGTTACAAAAATACTCTACGAGAAGATGAGTCTCTCTAATTAACAAATTATGGTACAGAGGGTGTGTGATGAATTGAGGTGGTTTGGTTAACTGTGGTGAACAAAGCTGTATCCTAACAACCATATAAAACTACGTTTGCAATGAAATGTCATCTTGTTTGATAACTCCAAGGAGGACTAAGCTGCAAAGCTGAGATCTAGATCTGCACACATGTGCAAGAATAAATGTTCAGGCATGGAGGCTCTGGCTGACTTGATAAAGTCCCTCTGTGAAATGTGGGTCCAGAACTGGTTTCCAGCTTTCAGTGCCAGTTCAGACTGGATTTTCAGAGTGAAGCTTTTGGTCTGTTTATTTCGGTACTGCTGTCACTCCTAGGCACGGGAACCAACTTCATCAATGTTAAGAATCATTGTTACTTGTCAGTATTAATTTACGCTAATGGTAATGTTAAATGCTAATTAAGACACTGGGCTCTGTGTGATGACGAATCAGGCAAAAGTGCTTTAATTGTCACAATTCTTTTCATATATGGACTGAAGTCTTCACTTCAGGGTGTCAGGGAAGGGCCGAAGTGGGCTAGAGGACATTGACTTCCATTTTAGAGCTGGGCAATGTGAGAGCAAGGCTGGAGCTTGAGATACCAGCTCCTTCTGTTCTGTTCAAGTCCTATCGTGCTGTGAGCCCAGTGTCATACAGGGAGTTATCATTTGTGAACGGTTCTGGAAACCGAGGCAAGCGAGATGTCAAATCTGAAAATGTCCAATTAAGCAGCTTAGGGTTGTATAGAAAACCAAGTGTTATGCCACTTGCCATGAAGAAGGCAAGTTTCCAAAAAAGAAATCATAAACAGGTTATTTTGCCTGTTTGGTAATTTAGTGTCCAAAGTGTAGAGGTTATTCCTGCGTTCCTGCTCTGTTTCAAAGTGCTGTTCTTTAGGAACAGTTGAGAGGAATGACAATATTTAATTAGACTTGCTGATGTAGTTAGAAAAAAATAGACTGTTGTTTGGTCCTATCCGTCCTCTTTCAGATATAAGAGGATTTGGGCTGGACATCACAATTACACTTGATCTTGCTGGCCATGCTCAGCATGAAAAAGATGGGAGGGGAAAGGTTATGTTTTTACACTTTTTCATTAGAGTTGCTATTTAACACAGATCATCTTTTTCTTGTGTAATCTAATTGCCAAAATGTCAGCTGTTTCATTTGCACGAAGTAAGGCAACCCATGGGATATTATACAGATGTAAGAAACAGGTTCTCTACACTGTCTTAATATGCTTATAACAGATTCATGCACAAATCAGGAGGAAACAGATTTAGCCACGTGTTTACGAAGTGTGGAAAAACTCGTTTGAAAAATGGAGGGATGAAGAAAACATTGCTGCCATCAAGTTTACCTTCCTTAGCCTTAGATTTGCCAGGCAGTATCATATTGTAGCTCTTGCTATTTTTATAAGCTTTGTGTAACTGGGTGTGCCCTGTGGCTGCTGAAAAGAACGTAACAAGTAGCTTCCAAAAAGCCAGTGATTTAACTTGTGACGATGAAAGCCTGTGACTGATGGGGGTTATTGGTTCAGGTATTTTAGATCCAGTCCGGCTCCATCCTAAGTTGGTAGGAAAACCTCATCTGATTTCACTGAGGGTTGGGCTTTTTACCTTCAGCAGTAAGTAAAACCAGTGGCTGATGTCTACAGGCATGCTAGACACAAAGATTTTTAAATTGTTAACTCTGTAGTCAACATGTTTCACCAGTTTCAGTGGGTGCTTGTTGACAGAGCTCAGAACCCAACTTCATCTGTAAGGATGGGGTTTGTCCACAAAGTTTGGGGTGCTTTTTTTCTTTAAAGCAAGATCTTACCTTCGGCAAAAGTGGGAATTACAACTGTAGTCACTGGTCATGTTCAAAATTCTGATTTGCACTCGCTTAGCTTGTGCAAACTGTAATGTTTCCTTCTGCTTTAAAAAACTTCCTAAAAAGGGTAGAAAGTGAAAATTGCACATCTGTGATGGAAATGTACAGGCTACTGTTGTGGCTTGGGCTGGCCAATAAAACAAATGACACTAAAACCCAGGTGGCCTGGGTTAGACTACTGGTTTGGGAACCAGCATGATGCAGACGGGACGGAAGGGTCACCATCCCACGGGTGCCACCCCTCTATGCTTTTCTGCTTCCAACCCTCCAACGGGGCATATAACAAAGTTATCTGACCTGGGTTGTTGCAGCAATACATGTAAGCAAGAGCCTCTCTGCGTACCATATCCACCCACAGTAGGTGTGACATGGGACACTGCCAAGCTGGTATCGAACCGTCATTTCTGAACAGGACCAGCTAAAGAGCGATCAACTCTACAAAGCAGAGCAAGGTGGGTTGTGGATCTTCCATAAGGGAGAAGAGGGTCAGACAGGTGCTCCTGTTCTTCTGTAAAGATACTTGTATTATGTCCCAGTAAAGTACAAATACGTGTTCAGAAGTTATTAGAGGTGAATTTAGGTGAGGGAACTCTCATAATTCCCATTCGTCTCTTCTGATACAGACATGTTGAAGGGTCAGAAATGCCTTTACAGGAGAAGTATTTGTTAAAAAATCTGGTTAATTTAGCCATCAATTTTGTACTCCTTTAAATAGCTGTATCATCTTAACTTCCAGCGGAATAAACTACTATTAAAAGTAAGGCTACATTTCTCTCTTCCTGACCAGTGGAGAAGGATCCGGAGTCCCCAGACTGCCTTGTCAAATGCATGTTTTGGACAGCTAGCTGCCTGGGGATGGCTGTAGAGTAATCAACACACGGAGCGAGGAACTGTCTCATCTGGTCAAAACACAGCGCTGGAAAGAGTTCTGTCTGAAATGACATCCTTCTCGAGGGCTTTGGGTACCTCAGCCCTGACTTCAAGGAGTGGATTGGAGAGTAGTAGGGGCCCGTACAGACCAAGCCTCTTCTAGACACTGGCACTGCAACGGCTCTTCTCGGAGAGGGGATGAAGCTGGCAGGGCCGCTTTTAAGGATTCACAGTCCCTGAGAACCTTCAGGATATTCCTCTTGGTTTCAGGTACCTGGATGCCTTGAGGTCTCCCTAGATTCGCAGACTATCTTAGGGATTTGACTCTAAATTGCCAGGAATGTATCCAAAGTATAAAGTAGCGTGAATTATAGTAAGAGTTTATATTAAGTGAAGCTTCTAGAGCGTGAGCTAGAATGTTTTAAACTACTTTGGGCACCTTCAAAAGCAATGCAGGGTGTCCAAGATCTAGCTAGTGTTTAAGAGAAGCTGAATTACCCATATTTGCTCATTCTATTCTATACCAAAAATGAACAAATGGCTTGATAGCAAAAGTTACGGCTGTGCTATAAGCAATATGAAGGTAAAAGCAAAGAACTTAAACATAGCATTTTCAGACTTCAATTTTGTGGCACTTCAATATTTAAACAAAATATTACAAAACCCAGAAAGGGAAAGCTTTGACATTTAAGTATAGGGTGTCAATATTGTACTATTGCTTTCATCAGAGATACATGAAAATGAAAACCATAAAATGCTTCATTCGCATCACAAATTGCAATCATTATTGCATATAAAAGACTTTAAAAAAATAATCATCTTTTATCCAAAAAAATAATCATTTATACAAAATACTGGATTTTTACAGAATTGTTACCCACAGCCCTACATCTCTGTTAACACTAACAAAGTAAAAATATGGATGTAAAGACTGTGCATTATCCATCATGAATTAATATACAGAAACTAGTGTACACTGCCACCCTCAGCTGAGTTAAGACGGATTAGAGGGGGATGACTTGACTTCTAATTATTTATAGCTTCATATTATGCATGTGAGAAAATGCTGCTGCACTAAGAACAAACAAAAGAAGACAGAGGAAGTTAAAAGTCCACGCTTGGTCTCGATCAATGCAGCTGGCTTTAAGCAGTTAGGGAAGGCTTGGCTAAATACTCTGGTAGCAAACATTGCTTTTGGCTACAAATCTCCTGCTAGTCCTTGCCCATCTTGCATCAAATTCTGTGACTACTAAGATCTTTTTATTTTTTTTTTTTTTTAAATTTCCTGGTTGCTTTCTTGGAACAGGAATACACAGTATCCTCCAGGTGTATCTCTAAAAAGATATGTGTTGAAGAAACCTGCTAAAAACAAACATGAAATGATCAGTTTTCAAAGGAGGTTGGTCAGAAGAGGGAAAACCAAAGCAAAAAGGAAGCAATGAGTCCAAGAAAGGAAAGCAGCAAAGAACAGGCAAACGTGTTTTGGGGAAACAAGGGCAAAAAGAAGTGAAGTCTTCCATGCTGAGCTTTCAGTTTAAAACTGTAACCCCTCATCCTATTCACTAGCCTCCCTGACAAAGAGTCCTTCCTTTTTTCTCTGTAGGGCTCTACAGGTACTGGAAGGCTCCTATGAGGTCTTGGTCATGTCAGGTCTTAATGCAGACACATACATACATTCTCTTAAAATAAAGTTGTGCCAGAAACAAGCCAAAATGATTCTGGCACGTGCTCATTAGTGTGAGGCTCAGGCTTCCAATGGGAAGATGCATTACCTGGGTAACAAGTAGCAGATGACTTGGAAGGATGTAAAATAAAAAAGGGAATAACTTCTGCTGGCTTTTTCTGTTGCTTCTTCTTTAGCTTTTGTGTTCTTTGACACGGTGGCATCTCAGTTCTTGCCTCTGTTACTAAGCACAGATTAGGGCAATATAGCACTTTGTTTTCTCTGGCCTTTTGTGTTAAGGATGGTGGCTTGCCTTTTTACAACTGTCATATATAATTATTGATTATTTTCTTTAGTTTGTATCAGGAGGTTGTTAGCTGCTTTGTGGTCAGTTACCTAAATGTGAAAAGCGTATTAAATAAATTTAGTTTGCAAGAGGAGGAGAACACATGAAATGAAAAGCCTCTAATTATCAGGAACAGATGATCATTAGTTCCTATACGCTGCATAAATAACTTTGTGTTCATAAAGCTGGAGTTTAGAGAGAACATGGGTCACTTACACTTCTAAAATAAAAAATGACTATATGCCACCTCTCTTCTCTCTCTTAGTACAATTTATTCTTGTCTGTGATGCAGAAATACTCCCAAATTTAGTACATGGAAAGCCATAATGTACCATCTGTCCGATGCTCCTGAGAATTTTCAAATGCAACAACAGCAGAAGATGTGGAGGCTGTAGTTCTTGGAAACAGCAGCATCAGTGTGGATAGAATAACTCTTTTATTATACATGACAGTGTGCAGACTAGACTGTATACCTTACAGCTCCGGTGTCCGTAGTGGGGAAACCTGCACTCCTCAGTACGGTGCCCTGTAAAACCTGTGCCGTGTGATCACACCTCACCCACGTCACTCTGTATTATTGGCAAAATGCTTGACTGTTCAATCCCAATTTTTCCTGTAAGTGGAGTCAAATCTCTTCATACATCTGTTTGCACACCTGTTGTTGGGTTTTGAGTGGAGCTTTATCTTACGCTTTCTGTCCTGTGGAAAAAGACGTGTGAAATCGAAGCCGGAATAAATTTTAGAAATTTATCAAAGAAAAACAGCTTTTTGGATGAGGTTATTAAGTAGTATAACTAGTATTCCAACCAATACTAGTTATGCTATTAATAAAATTTTAGGAGAATGAACATCAACAGAAGTGCTGATGTAGCGGGGAAAATGGCATTCTTGTTTCCATACAATCTCAACTCAAACCCTTCTTTCCAGAGACTTAGTATATCCTAGATCTAATCTATAGAAATATCTAGAAACATAGCAGAAGCTTATATGCTGAATGTTCTTCTACAGGCTAGAGACAAAAGAATGCTACATTGAATAACTTCAGCTTAACTCTGAATCCTAAACCTCCAGCATTTTAGTATTGCTTTTCCTAGCACTCAAAAAACCCTCCTCTTTCTTTTTTCTTCTGGATCAGCTTTTTTAGGTTTAAATTATTTGAGAATCATTGAGCACCTGCCTCTGGTGGCATTCCAGAGACTTTGCCTTTGGACCTGTTTGCGATAACTTCTACGATTCTCGAATGACTCGAGCTTCCTATTTGAGCTCGCTGTGTGATTAAGGCAACCCAATTACTCCAGGTAGCACCGGTGGCGTGATGAGTAGAAGGAACTTTACGCTTGAACATCCTTGAAGAGTTAGAGTGTAAGATTTATTGATTTAAGCCATCATGGGATTGTATTTAATGAAAATCCCACTCCTTTTTTTTTTTTTCTCTTTTTTTAAAAGCACCCCATTCTGTCATATTTAAAGCCCAGCAAGGTTACTATGGCTCCTAAGCTTTGCAAATGTGACCTTTATAAATATGAAGACCTGGCATTACAGCTATTGCACTTCATACTACAGTCGCATTGCATTTGGCAATATTTACATTTTTAGATGAAATTTTTTTTGAAGTTCCATCTTCTTGAGACTATGTCGTTTGTACTAATCAACTCCATTTATTTTATTATATTTGTTTAACAATTAAAAAAAAGGCCCCACTCCTCTAATTTTGGAAAAGCACACATATTTCCGTAGCATGGCAAAAGTGTTGATACTTTCCAAGAACAAGCATTTCACTGGATACAATATTCACTCCCTGTCAAAAACTGTATGGGCCCCCTCTCCTCCCTGGAAATTTTTACTGGACCTCTGTAAAATAAATAAATGCAAAATATAAGGATGTATAACTTCCCAGGCCCTGTAACCCACCTGAAATACTCTGTGCATGAATGCCAGCAGTCAAAGAAACTTTCTTTGTAAGCCTTTTTTAATTTCAGAATCTCTGTGTTGCGTGTATCCTTGATGCGATTCTAAGGATAACTGTTAGCCAAATTCTGCATGTTACTCCGTTGTTGTACAAGCCGCTGCCAGATGGTTGTACGGAGAAAATACATTCAACGTCAGTCACCTAACTGGAAGCCAGATGGCACAGCAGAAGTTGGAACAAGATGTTTGCCAACTCGTTCTTGCTTCCAGCTGTGGTCCCATGCCTCCACCATGACCATGAGGACAATGGCCTCTTGACTGTCACCGCGATGCTGTCTGTGTAGTGTTCCTGGCCACTTCCAAAAGTGGCCTCTTTCAAAAAGCTGAATCGATGACATTGCCTTGTCCCCTCTTCCCAAAAGCTGCCCTGAAGGACAACCAGAAATGGGTGTGTAAGAGTCAGTGGGGCAGATAATCCTTTGCTGGGCTGCTTCTCTCTTGTGATGAAGGGCATAAACTGGACCTTTTAGATATCTTCCTGCAAGGGAGGGAAAGTCATACAAAGGTGGCTTGGATGGATGTTGTGGCTTTTTTTTAACTCATCAGAATTGTAGTCAGTTTGCTTGCTGAATTTAGTAAGAGGGGATATTTTGCTCTGAATGAGAGGGTAGTCTCACAGTCCTTCAGTTGGTGGTATAAAGCTGGAAAAGTACCTGGCCCTGGAGGGTGAGGAGCGTGTGCGACACATCTGGAGCAGCCCAGTTTTCATGAATGATGTTTTTCAAATACTGCAACTCGTGTGGCTGATGTATCTGGCCAAGTTGCATGGCTTAGTCTTTGCTGCGTAAGAAAAGTAAACGGTCTGTCTAATGAAACGCTCAAGCTGCAGCAGATGCTGCCTCCGTGTCTTTCTCGTGAGAAGTTATGGAATACAGTAACAACATCGGTTATTGCCATTTGGGAGATGATAATCATTTATAACTCAGACTGTTATGAGACTATAAAGCAGGGTGAATCGGGTGCTTGGAATTCAGCTTAGCGATAACAAAATATAGTGTATTTATGGTAGGCGGCTCTCGACAAGGTAGAGAGAAACAAGTTGGCTTGTTATGCTTTTTGAAGGAAAATTATTGTCCTATCAGGTCATTTATGTAGTCACAACGGGATGACGTAAATAGTTTGGAAGTTGCCAGCCAAACACTGTTTCCAAACAGTGGTTGAAACCTTTGGGAAATAACAATTGCTGACCAAATGATTCTTCTTTAATAGCAAACAAATAAACTCTGTGGGTCATTTAGGACACTGGCAAATCTCCATATTTGGTAAAACTGGTTATCTTCTCATTTCAACCTTTTTTTCATAGAAAGTACCATTGCAATGACCATATCTGACCTTTCTGAAAGCGCAAGCCCTGAGATACCCTGAACTAGCTGCTGTCTGAATGCAGAATACAACTTTTATGAAGAACTCTGTCATTGCTAAAATCTTCCATTATACTTGAAAATCAGTAAAATAGTTATTTAAAATTTGCTCTTTGTTTTTAGTTGTAATTTACTTTGATTTAATTCTTGATATGGTTGAATATGTTTCTATCTTTGTGTAGCCTTTCTTAAAGAATCTATTACCCATGCGCTTTGATCAAACTGTTTAACTGTTCCTTCAATAAACCAAGAAGACACAGACCCTTTCATCCTTCCCTATTAATTGTTTTCCAATCTTAATCTTCCCTGAGTGACAGTCTCTGGAAAGAAAATGCTAAAATAATAGTTTCACAGGTAACAGGCCCTCTTGCAGGATTCCATCTTGTTTTTTTCAGGCTAAAGACTGGATGTAATGTTGCAATTCAATTTCTTCTGCTTCCATCTTCTCTGATCTTCAGACTGTATTTCAGTTGTTAGATTATTTTTTTTTTTTAAAGCTTCAGGCAAAACCAGTGCCCCTCTTTTCAGACCAGCTACTAATACTTCTCTCTTTTTTTTTTTTTAAGAGACTTTGGGCATTTATTTTCAGTTACTTTACATGAAATCAAGCCCTGATTCTGAGTTCCTACCACATGCAAAGCCTGTTAAGTCAATGGAAATTTAGGTCTGGAATCTCTAAGCTTAATTTTAAAAGAAAAAAAGGAACTGAAAATTTTCTGTTGGCTCCTGCAACTTTATCTCAAACTCCTAAGAGCCATAATATGTAATCTCCACAAATGTGTAGGATATGGTGTGCTTCTTTCCCAAACATTTGTCTAGAAAATTTCTGTTCTTAATTGAACTAGAACATACTGGCTGGGCTGCATCAAAAGAAGCGTGGCCAGCAGGCCGAGGGAGATGATTTTGCCCCTCTACTCTCATGAGACCCCACCTGGAGTACTGCGTCCATCTCTGGGGCCCCCAACATAAGCAGGACATGGACCTGTTGGAGCGAGTCCAGAAGAGGGCCACAAAGATGATGAGAGGGCTGGAGCGCCTCTCCTATGAGGAAAGGCTGAGAGAGCTGGGGTTGTTGAGCCTGGAGAAGAGAAGGTTCTGGGGAGACCCTATGGCAGCCTTCTAGTACCTAAAGGGGTCTACAGGAGAGATGGGGAGGGACTCTTTATTAGGGAGTGGAGCAATAGGATGAGGGGTAATGGTTTTAAACTAAAAGAGGGGAGATTTAGATTAGTTATCAGGAAGAAATTCTTTGCTGTGAGGGTGGTGAGGCACTGGAACAGGTTGCCCAGAGAAGCTGTGGATGCCCCGTCCCTGGAGGGGTTCAAGGCCAGGCTGGATGGGGCTTT
>JAOXJK010000077.1:42111146-42123369 GCA_025774025.1 Xenus cinereus | reverse complement strand
CAATAGAATATTTTGCATTTAAAAAAAAAATTTGGCTGTTAAGGATCCTAGGAAAAAGATACAGAACTTCTGGAAAACCACACACAAAATAAAGCTGCCTGAATTACTTTCTTTAGAAGTTGCAGCTATTACACTTCAGCTTCAAGGTCTTAATTTTAATATCCCAAATGATAATCTGAAGTCACGTTGCCCTTTATTAACCTTATATTTTATGTAGATCTGATTTGTTTTACTTTGTTAAAAATCTTTGAATTACCTTTTTATTTTTTGTTAGTGTAATAAGTTTTGCAAGAACATCTCATTTTGTTTTCCAGAGAAATTATTAATTTATTTGGTGTTAATCTACAATATCGCAAAAATTTCTGTGCAAGGAAGAAGTCCTTAAAGTTCTGCTTGTAGCAATTAACTTATTTTCCTGACCATATTTGCAGTCCTTAGACTTAAAATGTTTTGAATATTTTAATTCAAAAAATTTAACCAAGATGTGTTTCACAAAGCAAGTATTTAGTTTGTTTATTTTGACTTAATGGTCAGAATCCTTTAGTAAGATGCTGTCTATATATAGCTACTATAGGGTGTCTGTACTGCATCAATTAGTAGATCGTATTTTCCTCATTTCTAAATAGGTAACTACATACAAAAAAATTACTGTTATGCCATTCTATGGTTAAGATTAAGTTAAAGAAAGTGGTCAGTCTAAAGACTCACAAAGTCTTCAGAAGAGCTAGGAATTTAATTCTGGTTTCCTGAGGCCCTGTTCCAGTACCTTGCCTGTTAGACTGCATTCATTTTTCCCTATATTGTTCCCTGCTCAGGCGTCAGTTCCTGAAATGATTCTCAGTGCTAGTATCTAGCTAATAAATTCTCCTCTGCACGGATGACATGAATTCCTATCATATTTCCATTTATTAAGGGAATCAAACAGTGTCATTTCTTCCGAAGACTGCCTTTATAGATGTGTTTGGGAGGCTACAAGCAACAATATTAGACATTTGCCTCACTTAGAATAAAGAAAGAAAAGAAGCAAGAAAAGGGATGCAGCTGCATGTCTACAGATGTGCTCTCTTTGGTTCTTGTCTTACCACAATTAGAAAATAGACCTGTCTGATGCACTGTATCTGTAGTAATGAAAATATGCTAAATATTACATTGCATTTGGCATACTGTATTATTCATAATAGAGCGTTACATGGCCTTGATGGTACATGTACATTTCTTTCTGTTTATATTAGGTAGGTTGCTTGGATTGAACAGAACATTTTCTGTATTATACAAAACGGCTATGAGATTTTCCCAGTGTTTTTATTTTATCAAGAGAAATGCCTTTGTGTCCAGGTAATGTATGCAGTCATGTTAATAGAGCTCCCACTAAGGACATGAATAAGCCATAAATGGATGGAGTTATCAAAAATCCTTGGCCTACAGATTCTTTCTTTAAATGGATAGAAGAAATAATTTGCAGTCACAGCCTTTAGCGTGTCTTGATGAATATCTCACTGGAATTTTTTTTCAGTTTCCTTAGTATTGAAATGAAAAAAGGTAGGCATCTGTGGAAGCTGGTTTCTACTTCTCATCAGTTCACTACACTGGTATTTTATTATTTTATTTTTTTTAATATGTAGTGCATGTTATCATAGAATCTGAGTTTCTTTCAAGAGCGCTCTAAGTGATAGTTGTCAAGCCCAGATTTTTTCTGTCATCCTTTCACCAGGAGGCAGGCGTGTGTAGTGCAGTATCTGTCTTAGTAGCCTGTGTTGTTAAGTATATTGTAGCATTGTGCCCTGTGTGGAGTTTCCAGATGCTGAGAGCTTCACATTTAGATATGTCAAGTCACTGTAATCCATTTGAAGTCTGAATGAATTAAGGCCATCTCTTTGGCTGCCAAGTTGCAGTAGTCTCTCTCATCTGGTTATCTTGAAATGTATTTTGCCAGGGGAGGGGTGGGTAGTCACAGACTGGGTTATATTTTACTTTTTTCATACTCCCTGCATCTTGAAATCTCTCTGGGGGAGCTTAATGTCAAGCTATGCTCTGAGTGGGCTGGATGGGATTGGGTGAAGGAAAAAAATTTGCATTGCAACAAAAAGCTGTGAAAAGGATTTTTTTTTTTTTTCTCTCTCTGTGGTACGATTGCTCTGTTTTGTTTTGATTCTGCTTTTGGCAACTGTGCTTGACCCGTGAGCTGATCTTATCTGAATAGCTGTCTATCTTGATGGCACTGGAGGAGCTGCATATGAAGCCTCGTTGCACCATCTGCATTGTGCTAACACTTGTAGCAATGTTGTCTGGCAGCTTCGTTCAGTGCCTGCATATGGATGTTGAGAAGAAGAGGTAGAATTGATCTTCGTGAAACTTTGTAAGAGATGTAATGATGGAGATGCAGTTCTTTCAGTCTCTCCATTGCATGCATCATTACAAAAAGAACATAAGGCATTTTTCTATCACCGTGGACTTTAGCATTTTTCATTAGATGAAGTACTGATTTTTCTTATCAGTAGTTCTGAAGGTTGCTGAAGGGTGCAGGAGTATGAGAACTAATGTTTTCTCTCTGGTCAGAGATACAAGATAGTCAATCAGTTGAAAATAGTTTCAAGTCCATATGAGAGTATGTGAGGTTCAGAATACTTGCTTCAAGTGATTTTTTGAGTTACTTCTCTGTAACCTTTCACAGATCTTGACATTAGAAGGATCAGTGCTTACAGATGTGATCAATAAAGACAAGGGAGACATTCAGCTGTAGTCCAGTAGATGTATGACTTCAGATGACTTCAGAAATAGAAGGTAACATAATTACATTTCTCTTATAGGTTTAATAACAAATATCAAATTTTAATTTCAGGCTTTGCAATCAGTTCTGACTTCTGAGAAATCAGTGCCTGAAATACCTGAAACGATGGATGACTTCTTCTGCAATTTCCTGGTCAGACTGGGAATGTCCAGAACCCTTGACTGCTTCCAAACTGAATGGTAAAATATTTTAAATGACCGTGTTACTTTGAGAATTAGGAAGTAAATGCTCAGGATTCAAATATTTCCAGTATTTCAGGATATATTTCCAGAAAACTCTTCTGAGTACAAGTTGTTCTTAAGTACATGGTGTTTTACCAAATAAATATATTCATGTTGAGAACAAGGACACAAACTATTGTTTTAAGGACAGACTTTCAAGAAAGCTGACTCCAGGGAACTCCTAAATGGGTACCTTTGAAGCACTGTATGCATTTCACCTGACTCTAGACATTTACAAGCCTGAAGTGATCACATTAGGCCTCTTCTATGACCAGTGAAGAGAAACGCTCATTTTCAGGATGCAGCTCACCTGAGTTGTTTAAGCCATCTCCTTTAAGACAAAATGAACTCAGATAAGTTTTTTCAAGTATATTCCTCTCTCCACTGACTACCAATGAAAACTAGAAACCAGCTACACTGAAGAAGTCATCAGTGGATCAAATGAGTCCAATGAAAAATGATCAGCAATTTCATTTCAGCAGTGCAGTACTTAGAAATCATGTGGTTTTGTTATTTTTTTGTTTTCCAGAATGTGGATGCTTGCGTAAAAACTGAATGTTTTGTAGTATGCTATAGTATTTGCACCTTGACTGTTTGGGTAGGCTTGGGTGTTCTTCATAGCTTCCTTGTATTTTAAGTAGAATAATCAAAATTTTTGATACTTGTTGATTTTTGGTAGAGCAATCAAAATAATATGATTGGTTTGGTTTTTTCTTTTTAAAATTTAATTCATATAGTAATCAGAAGAGTAAATTCTTGATCTGTTGCTCTCTTCTTTTTCACGTCTTTTATAGGTTGTAGGGATTTTGTCCATACTTTGTGCGGAAGTTTAAACATGCAGCTTTGTCTAAATGCTCCACCTCCTCAGCCACCCTCTTCATATATGGAATCCCCCAGGATATAGACTTTTGTTCAGTATTAATTAAGAATTATATGCCAGGAATGCTACAAAGCTTGAGAGGAGAGCTGAATTATTTTGGAGCAAAAGATGACACTTGTCATGAAGTTCTATTGAAATGCTTTCAGTTACAAGCTTGCTTTGAATCTACAAATTACATTGGGAAGATCCTGAGAAATGGAAACACCTCTCTTTGAATTACCTTGTAGACAGTCTTTAAACATGAGACATTCAGGGATTTTTTTAATAAGGTCTTTTGAAATTGTTTAATCTGAAAATGAGTAAATTTGAAAAGTTAGAAACATCTTATTTTTTCCTATAAAAGCCTTGAAGCTTTTAAATTTTCTCAGAAATACTCACTAATGGGGGATCATTGCTGTCGTTTGCAAGGCTGTGGTCTTACTAGTGTGGAGCTCGCTAATCGGGCATTGCCTTTGGAATTAATAAGGATCTGGTTTTTGATAGCATAATTGTAACTTAAATGGTTCCTTAGAGAAGGAGCTCTATAGTTCTGTATTCTTTTTGAACAAAAGAACTGATACGAATAGTATTAAGTTTGAAGAAGTTTAACAGTTTTTATGGAAAAAGATAATTAATGCTAGGCAGATATAAATAGTGACCTTTTTACGAAACTACAGCTTTCTTTGAAGCACTTAGAGTTCGAATTTATATCAGTGGCAAAATTCAGATTGCTTTTTAACAGAGCTAGAGCAGGTCTTAGCAGGCCTTATCTTGTAAATCCTTAGCTGTACATATATTTTTTTTCCTAAGTAATAATTTTAATTCCAGTAGCATTACAAATGAGCCCAGCATGTAAGGATCTAATCTTACTGTATTGAGACTTTTTCTGCATTAATACCTTATTTCAAAATGTTTCATGTTGGTTTGAAATAGATAATTTACAATATTAATGACAGTGAGAGCAGATTAGTGTACTCAGGTTCCTCATTATGTATTGGGACGGCGCTCTTACTCTCATGCTGTGGTGATCAAGTACTAATGGAATTTAAAATGAAAAATTAATTAACGTAGAGAAAATTTATCAAAAGGCTTGCTTTGAAATAATTGTCTGTCTGAGATCTAAAGGTCACTTAATTTGGACCAAATTATCTGTGTTTATTTCAGAGTTTGAGAAAACATTCTGTTATTCTATCCAGCCGTATAAAATGTCATGATGTGATTATGTTTTATTTTAAGCCAAACCCCCTCTTTTTCTTTGATGTAAGGAATAATTTTATCACACTTGTAGTGATTTTGTACATACACTTTTTCCCTTCAATTATACTTTAAGGAACTTAAAATTGGACTTAAATGATTTTTAGAATATCTTATTTACCCATTACATTTTCTATTCCTCTGATATAAAGGACTTTATAGTTCTCTTGTTGCTTATTGAAGATATTGGATTGACAGCTTTAGAGCGTGAAGTGCAAGGGCTGATCAACTGTAAATTCATGCATCTGACAGTCTATACCTCCTAATCCCAAAGAGCTCGCCGCTTCTGGCAGCGTGTTGCCAGTCTGATGAGCAGATGAATCATTTGCTGTTCACACATATGCACGGAGCTATCGCTGTGATTAGTACACTCATTGGACTGGTAATCTCTGACTAAATGTTCCTAGAGACCTGGCAGTGGTTCAGCGTGTGAGTAAAAGAAGAGCTGCAGACTAATTATGGAAACATGAATTGAAAATTCTTTTCTTTTTGATGTGGTTAAAACTATGAATAAACTTACATGATGAAGCAAGGTTAAAAGCCATGTCTGTCTTGTGTATGCCTTGAAAAGATTGCTTGGGTTGTGCATAACAGAGCACACGCAACAAAACTGCTATATTTTCTTTGAGCACAAATGTAGAATCATTGCAATAAAAATCTTTTTTGCAGAATGGAGAAAATGGAAAAAATCCTCCATGTCACAACTCCCTGCAGGCAGTGGAAACAATCTGTTTATTTCACACAGACCTGTTTCCTCTGCTCTCTGTTCTCTTTGGCCTGGAAATCATGTGGTCACGTTGATGTCTGTTGTGCTCTAAGTTCATAAATCCTGAGAGAAACAAAGGTTATCGGTTCCAGGGCAGCGTAACACAAAACCAGATACAGTTGATGTATTAGAACTAGCTCAGAATACAAGTGAAGTAACCTCAAGTTTGATTTGCAAAAAGCCACATGGACATACCTACTTTCTTGCCTACAGAACAAGCATAACGTGGTAATATAAATTTTCTACTTATATGCCATAACAGAGGAGGAGTATGCTAGGGAGAAAAGGTGGTTTATTTCTCTGTGCTCATTTCTTTCTTAGCCTTCTGTTGAAACTGTTTCAGAGGTTATCAATTGGAATTATCATTTTCAGTAAGAAGTTCTTGTAAAAGCTAGAAGTTGGTATTTTAGTCCCTGAATGCATCTCTAGGTGAGTTACTGCTTGGTAAAGGATTATCCTGAGCTACATAGTAGTTTATTCCAGGGCCTCTCCGCTGCTGATTCCTTTAGAACTCTTAGAAAGTTGATTTCAACGTGGTGTATATAGTAATAATTATTCTTTTTAGTCAGTCTACACTGAGCTTTGATCATAAAATCAGAGTTGACCATCTGTTCCTTAGGTTTCCAGATTCTTGGTTAATTTTAAATAGTAATTCAAGAATAACAATTCTTCTGAAAAGCTTAGCTTGTGTGTGCACAGAACTAACTAATTTGCATCACAGTTCTCTGATGGAAAGAAGTGAGAACAACAGCTATTTGGCAGTTGGTTAGGTATGTAGAAGTTCTGTAAGTTTTACAGCACTAGGGTGATGAGAGATAATGAAAGTCCACAATGCAATTTTGTTGTGTGGTTTTCTATTCCGTTTCTATTACATGCACAAAAGCCTTCATTTTTAGTAGTTCTCTTAGACGAGGGCATAGTGAATTTATTGGTATTAATTGTATTTTGTTAAAATTGTCTTTCAGAGTTCTTAGCTCTGCTGGAGGCTAATTTCATCAATTATCCATGTTTGATGTGTCTTCGTGCAGAAATTTGATGGGTTTCATGAGGTGCAGTTAGGGCGTTCAGTGGTGAATGTTTTCTGGCAAACAGAGGAGCATGTAGAATTGTGATCATTTGGAAGGAAAAGTGCCCTTATTTTCCATATTTCCAATAGGAATTGGACCTGATCATCAGTCAGTGTTTATTTGAAGAAAAAAAAAAAAAAAGAAAGAAGAAAATGACTAAGCTTCTTCCTTACTATTAAAGCCTGTTGCTGCTGTAATTTGCTTAAGAAAATGAAGTGATGATAGAATTAATTTTGCTTTGGATGTGTTCATATAACTTTTCAAAAACCTTTCAGTTACTGGTGGTGAATGTGAGTGACAGCTTAATTCATAGGTATGAGCATTTCTAGAAGTATCCACAGACTGCAAGTAAGTAGCTGAGCCTAGGAAGTCATTTGGACATAGGTTGTGAACATTCCCTTGAATTTTTTGGAGGGTGTTAAGTAAAAGTTGCTTGTCAAGTAAGGATACCTTATTCTATAAACACTTTTTGTTTCTGCAACATGCTTTATCAATCTAGGAATGCTGTGCTTACTGTCTTCAAGTTTCAAATGTGCTGCTTATGTCCAACCGCAGGGAGATAGCATTTAGTATAATTTTTATCTAAAGTTACTTCTTTTCATACTTCCTTCATTAATTGGGGGGAAAAAAAAAGCACAGATTCAATATATTTTTCCCTTGAAAAGGCAAATAATGTTCATATTATTCCTTCTAGTGTGTTCCCATCCAGCACATCTTCCAGCTGCAGTCAAGACCAGCAGAGAAGAATGTGAGCCTGTAGTCTTTGTCTGATATAAATTACTTACAGCTCCATTGAACCTCTGCCGAACTGATACCATGGCTGCAATTGTGCACAGTGTCTTTAGTAGGTCTATAAAAGTTGATACCAACTGAAGGTCTTCTGGGATAAATAGGTGTTTGTGCATACATGTACTGGACTCTGGAATCTCCTCTATGATGTCCGCTTGCGCGGAAGTATCTTACACTCATATATGTAGACTTGAATCCTAACGTCTCTGGAAGTAGTTTAGAAAATACTGATAGCTTATTCCTGGAGCAAGCATGATTCTGCAAAAGCATTTATCTTCTGGTCATGGTTTTTTGATCAAATTTAGCTTTTCTGAATCCGTTCTAACATCACCACTCTTTTTTTTTTTTTTTTTTTCTCAATATAAAATATACTTGGGTACTTTAAGTTGCTCTGTATTGAAATGCCTTTAAATTAAGCCTAAAATGAATAGTGTCAATACCTATGTCTTTTTTACTGCCTGTTAGAGTGTTCTTAGCCTTCACTGACAACCCACCGAAAGGTGGATTGTCCTAAAAGATATGAGACTGACTGAGTAGACTTTATTGCTCGGGGCTATTGAGATGCCTAGGTTGCTACATAGTGTTAATGCTGCTCCAGATTCCCTTTTACTTCACAAAATACACGTTAGTCTGTGCACTAATTTACCTAAAGCACCCTTCAGGCTTCTATATCATGGAATCCTGCTTTCTTAGAGGCTGGTAAAATAAGTAATTATTGGTTAATAGAATTAAATAAGGAGAGGGCAACATAAGTAAACAGGAAGGAATGAAGACATTTCCTTAGGTGAGCTCTGTATCCCATGTTGAAGATAGCTCATAGTATTATTCATTAAGGTTATCCAGAGCTTTGTCATCTTATTTGAGTCCTCAAAAAAAAAAAAAATTTGCATATATTTGAGCATATGAGATAAAAAGGACTGTGATTATATACGGATGTCATTTGAACAAGAATATTTTTGTGTGTCTTTAACTTAAGCTTTTATTTAGGCTATTTGGAAGAAAGAAAGGAAAAGAACAGTTGTTTAAATTGAAGTACTCTGTTACACAGGACATGTCTTTTGACTTGTAAAAAATAATACATTTTAGAATGAAAAGCAGTAAAATAGAACACAGTGTGATGGGATAGTACTTGTTACTAATTGTTAATGAGATTATAAATATCTTTGTGATTCTAGTTTAGGTAAATGTTAGCATGAGAAGGGAGACATCATTGAAGTGAGAAAAAGGAAACCTGGAATAAAATTTCTCTCCCTTTATTTTCTACTAGGTATGAATTCATAGAGAGAGGTGTGTTCACACCCAAAGATGCTGGATTGGTTCCGACTGTGTATACCTGCAACCAGCAACTTGAAGCTGAGAATATGCGTTTGAGGAAAGATTTGGAAAACTATAAACTCGCTGCAAAGTATGTTATTTGGTTTTAATGAAACTTTGATATACGGTAGTAAATGGCCAGATAAAGTAAACCCAAGTACTTAATGGAAATAAGAAGTTCTGTTTGTTATGCTAGCTGTGCATATTTTTACTTCTAGATGACGTTTGTAGTTAAAGTTTAATTTTCTCTGAGCTCTATTAGAAACCTAAATCTTAATTTCTTTTATTTGTATTTACTGGGCTATAGAAAGTAATTTTCAATACCCAGTAATCACAACAAATTACTATGAAGAATCATGAGAGTATAATATGTAGAACTAGAAAATAAATGGTTATGTGCATTTTCTATTAAAATACGGTACTATAAATTACAGCTACCACAAAACATCACCATAGGAACAAAATCAGTATATATTTATTCTTCATTTTTTTAATTGTAAAAAATCTGTCACTTTGGCCTTACTGGTAAGTGGTATTTCAGCGTAAATAACCATAATTGATTATGCTTGTGTGTACATTGTAATAGCTGATTTTACAAGTCAGTTGTACTTTTGTCATAAGGGAGTTAAAATATTTAGCCTCTATAATGGAGAGATGCAATAATGAACTACATTTAACGTAGCCTTTTCTGAAGAATGGTACATCTGCATATGTATGTGTTTATTGAGAATTTACCCTGAGACCTAATAATCCACTCACTTGGATTCTGCCAGTGCACAATTTTAAAATATGGAGCTGTAGTAAAATGTTAACTCCATCTCTTTGATTTTCCTCAAGATCGCTCAAGCTATTAATTTTCATTTAGATTGTTCCTTTGTATGAAAAATAACTACTCAGATCATAATCGTTGCTGCTGATAATAGCGATAATCAAATTATTTTCCAATGATAATGATGTGTCGCATTTTAAATTAATAAATTAATTGCCCGTACTCTAATAGTTAAGTAAACAGCTTAATGATCAAGTCAAACATTGTGTAGACTAAATATACTGTTGCACTGGGAGATGGGCCATATAGAAAACAGTCCTTTTAATCTGCAGTTTCTTTGGACAATGGATGGTTAGGGATTGTGTCTCTCATTTGAGTGGGAGCATAAGAAGCGGTAAGGCATAGTAAAAGAAGGAAAGACAAAATCTGGCCCTTCTGAAATTTATTATTGTCAGTAGTAATTTTAACAGGCTTTCCTTGTTGTTTTTTTTTTCACCCCACCTTTTTTCTTTCCATTTTTTTCTCCCTGTATGAAGCAGAACATGCCATAACAAGATTATCTGAGTGGATTGTGACTTGTTAACAGTTTTCCTGGGTTTGTTGCATTGCTTTGTGATTGTTTAAGAACACAAAGCTTAAAACCATTTTCACCGTGGTCGTGAGGGAATTGGGGTTTTCCCATAAGAATGTCCATATACTCTATGCGGTGCCAGAAAAATTTTTAATAGAAGATGCCTAGTTAAAAAGCTGAAAGACGACATAACATTGTGCAACAGGGAGAAAGCAGAAGAGGGAAAAGACATTGCCAATTTGCTAGTTTCCTACGGGCTGTCTGTTAAATAAAACTCCCAACAGTCACTGAAGTGAACTGTGCTAAAAAAATAAGTAAATCCGTGAACTGAAGCCATGCCCAGCCTTTTCACATTCTAATGTTTGATGAAATCTAAACTAACAATTCTTTGGTGGTAAACAAGTGACTCGTGTCACCTGTTCAGTATTCCAGAGAGGGCAGTGAGATATAGGGGAATTCTATATGACACAAATTAGAAGTGGGTAAATTCTGTTCATTTGCATTCACTGTTAAATACAACACTTATTCTACATGTACCTTGTTAAAATACTATTAAAATTAGTCCTCCTCTCTCCAGTTCTAGGGAGAGCTTTATTTTCTTAGTCCTTTTCCTAATATTAGAATGGGCAGTATATGTAGATATAAAAACTCGTTTGTGCTTATGGTCACTACTTCATTTTTCAACCTTTTTATTTCAAATAACTTTGAAAGTTTTCATTGAAACTAACTGATGTTAAAAGTTTGGCACTTCTGTGATATTCGTTTGACTTGTTTTGAATAATTTATGAATTAAACTAGTACTGTTTCTGGAATAATGGGTGAAATTGAGCATTTCTGCTGTATGGACCATGAGTTACAGAATTCCTTTGTGTCTTTTGGGTAAAGCCTGATCATAGTACTCTATAGTAAATCCATTTACTGTAGTGACTGTTAATGACATTTTTCCTTGTTCATACACTCAGTAACTGTAGTCGGTACCCTTGCTATGATACGGAAAATATCCCATCAGGAGCCAAAATTACTGGAAGGACAACTTGAGTTTTCAAGCATTGTGAAAGAATTCACCAGCTTACACTGAAAACAGAATGCCTAAGAGCACTGAAGAAATGCTAATTTGACTGGTTAGAAACTAAGGATTTGTGAATAAAGAAAGTCACATATTTTGCTCTGTGGATTAGTCAGAAAACTTTAATTGTGAGATACTGTGCTGTGAAGTGTGTTTGAAGAAAGCTTATAATTACATTCAGTATTTCCGAGGTTGGTACTCTCGACAATCATCTTGCAGAGGAGAGATGTTATTTGGGACTTAGGCAGTATGAGGCCCCGTATTAAATGACTGTAAACCAATTACCTCCTGCTTTAATGTTGTTTAGCAATTGGTGGAAGAGATTCAGTGTCTAGAAGATAACTGTAATTTTATTTTGGGTATTTTAATGTAGTATTTACATGATTGCATGGCAAGCAGGTGGGCAAATAGAGTAGATTTCAGGATCTTGGTTACATTTCACTATGACGTTTCATTATTTAAAGATTTGCTGTATACAATGGGTGTGTATTTTTAATAGGTTGTCCAATGTCTGAAGGCATCTTGAGATGTAAAAAATTCCCTGAATGCATATATTGAAGAAATTATTTTACTCCACTGCTAGTGATAGTTATCAACTTAAAGTTTAAATACACTACTGAGCTTTATTTGAATTATTTCTAAAAACAGACATTGTGTTGTGATAGAAATCAAAACTAATTTTATGTTGGTTTGCCATGTGAAAGTAGTTGAAGTATATCTTAAATGTGCTCCCTTTGGTTTTCTTTTATCTTGAAGGCT
>JAOXJK010000077.1:42094452-42105741 GCA_025774025.1 Xenus cinereus | reverse complement strand
CTGGTCTGGTGGGAGGTGTCCCTGCCCAGGGCAGGGGGGTTGGAACTCGATGATCTTTAAGGTCCCTTCCAACCCAAGCCATTCTACGATTCTATGATCAGCTCTGCTGTAGTCTTTAAACCTTGTTACAATTGAAAGTATAAACCTCTGCCCCGCTAAAGAGCATAGCACTCATTTCATCCCACTTCAGATAGTAGAGAACAGGGGTTTTATTTTATGTTAGTTTAGGGCATATAGCATTCAACTTTTCATTATACTCCAGCTTGGGGGAGATACAGTGTGGATTCTTCCTCTGTGCCAGTGTTTTACAGTATAGATGCCCCATAGATCTCTGTATTTCACATACTTTCATTTGTTGTTTGAGTGATTCTAAAAAACGCTCTCTGGCTGTTCATGGTACTTGTTTATTCTCAAAGAATCTTGAGAGCAATTTATAATACCAAACAATTGACAAGCAGGGGAGCACTTATAAATAAATAATAATATTTAAAAAAAAAAAAATCACTTAGTCTCCAGCACAAATTATTAAGCTCATCAGCCACCCACATGCTTGTACAAGCCTTAATTCGCTTCATACCCTGTGTATCATAAATTAAGTGATATTTCAGTTCATTTCTTTCCAGTGGTTTGCCCTCTAATACTACATAATTTTTATTGCCCTCTGTAGGTCATACTCATGTCTTATTGGGTGATATTCTCATTCAGAGACTTTCTGCTGCCTCTTGAAAGATGGTCACGTTCTGTTGCCTCTTGAATTCTTATTCCTGTGCCCATGCAAATGTAACCTTGAAAAGCAAGCAGTGTGTGGATACCTGAAAAATGTTTGCGGCATTTCTTTCTAATCTTAAGTTCTTAGTTTGGAAGGAACCAGTGTTGTTAGACTTGCAAATCTCTCCTGTACGGAGGCCCAGAGCTGCATTTTTTCAGTTGCCGTCTCCTTAGGGCTGACTTTTATGCACTAGTACATTGGTACATTGTAATTCTAAGATCTTGAACATTCAGATTGGTAAATTATCATTTGCCAAGTTAAGCTGCCTTTTCTGGCCAGCTGTCTGCTTTCACTGCAGTGCATGAAGGAATGAGAATGGCTCTTCCCGGCAGCAGGAGATTGCCCATCACTGCTGCTGATGCTGCTTCTGTCCCACAACTTGACTTAACCACAGAACACCTGGAATGCTGTCTTTGGCTGGAAGGCACTGAGAGAGAGGGTTTTTATTAGTTTTGGGGTTGCTGAAGTGTTTGAGGTTTTAATAGTGGCAATGAGGTCCTGCACATCCAATTCATTATGGGTTTTGATTTCCTTTTGGCTTTGTTTTTGGTTTTTTTTTTTTTTTTGAGTGTGTCATATAGTGAAGAATAAAGGGAAGCTTTGTAGTATTCACAATGAGTTAACGTTTTAAATTTGTGTGTGGTGGCTAGGTAGGAAAAAAATAATAGTTAATTTTAGGACAACTAAAATTAATGTTTTTTACATTAACATTAAATTAAATGTTAATTTTAGGACAACTATTCTGGACTTATTACCTAGGCCTTTGATGTAGCAGCTTTCAGCCTGATGCATTTCAAAAAATTGAAAAGGATAGCATGTAATTTATTTATTAGGGTTTTTTTGCTATTCCACTTCCAGGCTGCTGTTTAGCTTTGCAACTAGTGCTTTGTACACAAATCCTGCAAGAGAAAGTTTTCTTCAGGTGTCTTAAAAATTATTAGAAGTCTAAGTTTTTTATTTGCTATTTACTTACCTTGCTTGTTTAAAGTTGGTATGAAAGACATTTAATAGTTGGAGAGGAACTAGTTAACAGAATTAGGACTCAGTCCTCTTGTAGATTGTTTCTCTGTCCCTGCTATGCTCTCTCAGAAGCCAGCTCTGAAAAAAAGAAGTTGTACTTTGAGTTCAGATCATTTTTTAAAAGGATTCAATGTTTTGTGTAGGATTTGCATTTAAAGCTGGCTTGGGTTTTTTTTTGTTCGTTTTAAAACTGGTCTTCCCTGATGTGGTAGCAAGATCATGTATAGAGGTGTGTAAATATCAGAGAGAAATAACCGATTTTTAAATTTAGGTTATTGGTGAATATTTACAGAGCGCTTGCACCCTTACTTACAGATCAAGACACAGTGTTAAGTGGTGCTCTGAAAAAAAGACCACTTTTGCCTGAAGGGATTAAGCAATGTTGGTCGTGGCTTGCTTATAAACTGAAGTGAATGCTGCTATAACAGCTGGTTCTAAAAACATGTTATAAAATCGTTACTTGCTCAGTACATTTCTTGTATTTTCTAAAAACAACAGCTGCTTATTTATTACCCAATTATATTCAAAAGTTGAACTCAATGAGTTTCTTATACTCATGGTTGAATTAACTCATTGCTAAGACTCTTAACTGTGCTTTTCCTTTCCTTGATCTGGTATAATTGCTGTTAGAAGGTCATGCAAAAAGACATTTAAAATGCACCAGTTAAACTACTCGAACCTGGTTGTCCCTATCCCATCTTCAATGCCATCAGAATAGAAAAATCTGTAAACACAAGCTGTTGACATCATAGCGCAATTGCAACAGTTCCTTAGAATTTTTTTCTTTTTTTTTTTTTAATGGTTACGGAGTTTTTAAGCCCTTCAGTTTTCATAACTGTTATTTTATAAGTACGTGTATTTCAAAAGCACCAACAAAGCAAATACTCTGTGAGCGACAGGCTACTGGGTAGCAGTTACTGAGTGAGTAGAAAGTGTTTGACGTATAAACCAATTTTGCTGTATACCATTCCTCAGAGAAAGTTTCTATTCGGGATATCTGTGACAGCAGCTTTAACTTTTAAAGCTTTTAAACACAGACATTTTGTTACACCAGGCAGAGTTCTTTTTATCAGTTACAGTTTTAGTCAGGTTGGGTATACAGGAAGGTTTTGTGTTTACTTGATCCAATGGTTTTGCCTCGAGGAGTGGAGAGGGTGGGTTTTTCCCTTTTCAAGTCAGAAAGTTTGCATTTTGGTGTCAAGGTTTTAATAAAAGTATTTTACAGGAGGAAACATTTAGAAATGCGTAGAAAAAAGTGTATTTATTTCAGTCTGGTTTTTAGCCGTATAATATGGGGTTTTTTTCAATTGGAGACTTTTTTTCAAAGAACTGCAGGGATTTAAGTGCCCAAATCATGTTGGAATTGGGCATTCCATTCTTTTTCCTGTAGACCCATGTACATAGTACTGAGCACTGCAACAAGATACAGGGATCACCAGGGGCTGTATTCGGATACGTGTGAGCTGCCAGTGACAAAGCCTGGCAGTATATTTTCTGCCAGGTCATGGCAGATGCATTGTGCAACAGTCCACGTGCGTTATACTGTTCCTCATATTCCTTTCTGCCTATTCTCATGGTTTACAGCTATGCTACTGGTTTAGGATTTCTTTGCTGAGTTGTCTATTTATAAGTAATTCATTGTTTGAAAGGCGGGTTGGGAGAAAGTGCAGGGAAGCACTTTGGAAGCGGTGAGACGCTGGAACAGGTTGCCCAGGGAAGTTGTGGATGTCCCTTCCCTGGATGCGTTCAAGGCTGGGTTGGATGGGGCTTTGAGCAACCTGGTCTGGTGGGAGGTGTCCCTGCCCGTGGCAGGAGGGTTGGAACTAGATGATCTTTAAGGTTGCCTCCCACCCAAACCATTTTATGAAAAGCGAAGGCGGGCTGTACATCTGAATAATGCATTGGTGGTAGATACTGGATAGGATGCAGTGCAATGATGTTTCTTCTGGCTCTGAGGAAAATGAAGAATTGCATCCATTTTACGGTGACTCTGTCCTGTACTGCAAGATTCAAAATCATTGCTGCATTTTGGGTGCAAAATCTAGGGTACTGTTAGGTAAGATGAAATAGGTCACACTGAAATAATTTGTGGAGCAGAGTTATATGTAGTCTTGGAATATTTTATATGGATGGCACGGTAACCTGAATATCTTTTTATTTAAAGTGCTATTTCTTTTAGAATTTCACATATCTAGCTAATATCAAGTATAAGAGATACCTTCTAGAAGAGTAAGTAAAAAAGCACTGATTTGGATGATATTTCTATTTGGATGATATTTCTATTGGTTTTCTTTTATAGTAGGCCACGAATGTCAACAGAAGAAAGCGTTGGAAGGTCCCACTCAGAAAGCTCTTCAGGCAGCCAGGCAGCAAAAAATCCTTGACGCTGAAAGCTCTTCATATGATCCAGTCAAAGATCATATGATAGGCAAGAGATACCCGAAGGTATGCAGCATTCTTTGCAGTATCTAACCCAAAGTATACTTTAAGTCTTTACTAAGCTGTGGTGAAAACCACTTGTCTGACATGACTGAAAGAAGTCTGTCATGTAGCGACAAATGCTTAGTAAAAGTAAATAGGACAGGTCGGTAAGAAGTTTTTTTTATTTTTAATGTGAGTTTCTATCACAACTAATTTTTCAGGGAGTAACAGGAACTTTGATTAGTTGAAGCTAGCAAGCTACTTTTTGAGAGTCTGATGCAATCAGAGGAAGAACACTGGTTATAAATGCTTGTTATGTCTCTTGTAACTGAAGAAATCCTGACGTAGTGTTTGCAAACCTCTCAAGAATTTCAGCTGGGTCTAAAAGGTATACCATCTGGGAGACTATGGCCAAAAATTGGTGATTTCTTAGTAGTCAATGGAAGTTTCTAAACTTGAGCATCTCAAAGGTGTGTTGCTATTTCAGTTGGGAAGTTGTGCAAAATCAAAATGAATTCCTGATTGATTTGGTTTTTTTGAATTGTTGAAAGGAATTTGTTCTCTTTATTCTACTTGGTTTACTTATTAAGGTTGCATTTGGGGACTATATTGCAGTGCTTTTTATTTTTCCAAATAAAGGTAAGCATTCTAATAATTAAAATTTCTTAAAGCTTTTACACTGGCCAATTTTTGTTTAAGAACCACAGTTAGAGTTTAAACTGTGTTTTTTGAGAAGAAAAAAAAAAGCTTTAGTTTGCCTTGATGTAGACAGAATCAGCTTCAGTATTTCCTTTCCCTATATCTGCAAGAATTTGTCCCTGGTGATTTATTTTTTTGTATGTTTCTATCTGGTTTTGCAAGGGCATTTCTGTCTGACGCTGGCTGTTTTCATCCCTTCTCATTCTCCTGAACCTCCAAATGAATAATAAATATATATATATGTGTGCATATGTATATTTTGTTGCTTTCTAAAACACTTCTCACCACATATTGGAAATAATTCTCTGTACTGTCTCCCCACCTATTGGTATCTGACCTATTATTGAGGTACCTGCCGGTCGGTCCATCCACTTTCCCTGTTCTTCATTCAGTGGTTAGAAAATGATGTCTTAGACTCTTACAAGTATCTCTTCTTTTATTTTGGCTTGTTTGCAAGTACGTATTTCTTGGCTTATGAAATCTTATTTTTTGTTCCTGTTTCTACTGAAGTCATCAGGATTTTTATAGTAAACTTCAGTGGAGTCATGTTTAACCCCCAGAATATATAAACTCTATGCAGGTAGTATGGCTGGCTGGCTCTTCCTTGTTCTTTGAAATTCATGAGCACTGCTAGTTGACTGGTTCTGGCAAGCATCTGTGTTTCTGCAGATCTTATGTTTCCCAAATGAGTCCTACCAGCGGCCCTGATGTCTTTATTTAATCAATGGATTAGAAAACTGGAGTAGCTCCAGAAAATAAGACATCAGAAAATATGGGCATGTTTGAATACACTAGATTTTACTATGGCTGAGGAATAATCTGAAACTTTAGGTGTGAGACTAACATCTTTTCCAACAATGGAACAATACATTTTTTTTCGCTTCAGATTTCCTGCATCTATTCTTTCCAAATATTTCCTTTCTCCTAACAAAAGGTACTACCTTGGATACTGCATGTAAATTGTCTCATTTCTTACGCTGTTAGAAATAAATGGCTGAGGGAATGATGAGTATGTAGAGGGCGAAGGGCTGCGTTAAAATTGTTTTAATCTAAGTTTGGTTTTTGGTTTTTTTTTTAAATAATCCATTCTTGCTCAATAGGCTGGATGGGGCTAACTCAAGACCAGGCTGTGTGGGGCTTTGAGCAACCTGGTCTGGTGGGAGGTGTCCCTGCCCATGGGAGGGAGGTTGGAACTTGATGATCTTTAAGGTCCCTTCCAATTCTAATCATTTTATGATTCTATGAACAACTTAGTTGTCTGAGTATTTGTTCCAGTCAAAAGAATTAGGTATAAGTGAGTGCCTTGCTTTCCTTAGATCATTTTATGTGATATTTGGAATCAAACTTCTGTGTGGTGACTCATATCCTTTAACCTATATCAAAAGATCTTTTAAATTCTGCCATCTCTTATGTGACTTAGGTTCTTATAATGATTCAACATGGCAATGCCTTTATTGAAGAGCGTACCATAAATAATAGTCTTGTTCTCATTTACAATAATGGAATAACAATTTAAATGTTTTATTTGGGGTTTTTAAAAGTGACTTACACATTACTCAGATTAAGATTACACTTTATTTAAATTCTCTCTAAACCACAAAAGTAAGAGTCAGAGCATAAATTGGTCAGTTCCATGGAGTTCAGGTGAGGAATGTGTAGAAGAAATAAATGCAAATAAAAATCCCATATTCAAACAGTGCATTTATGAAAAAACAGAGAAGAAGAAACCAGAAAATGTAGGAAATCTGGGTAAAATTCACAGTCAAATATTGTTTAGCTCTTTTCAGCAAATGTAAGTGAACATTTAAAACTTACAAAAGGTCAGAGTGAACGGTTTTTCTAGTTTTAAAATTTAGGCATTTGGATTACATCACATTCAATAAGAAGCAAATATATTGTCATGAAATTGTATCCTTGAAACCAAATTATAAATGTTTGTATTAACTGTGATGTTACATAGGAGTGAACTATGGTGATGAAAATGATTTAAAATCTTTTCTGTGTCTTGTAGCTAAATAGTGATCTAACAAATGCCCGTGCTTACTTTTAAGTAGGTGCAAATATGAGTCATATCTGAGCTAGAACATTTACTTCAAGGACAGACATATATTGTGTTATTGTAATATCCTGTAAAAGCTGACACGTAATTTGAAACCTAAGGTCCTTTTGATCTGAAGTTTATCACTGAAACAGTGAAAAAGCAACTGGAATTTTTCTGAGAGAGAATGTATTCTCCTGCTTATTAAATCTTTGTTACAAGACTCAATTAAATTATACAGTAGCAGGCAATTAGGCTAAACTGTTTACACATCTAGCCCTTAATAAGCCAGTATCAATAGCTTAAATATTAGATTAAAAATGTGCATAGAGTACTGCTTTAAACATTTAAATTAACGAAAATGCACACAGAGGTCATTAGAATTGTAGACAACCTTTGATAATGTGATTTTCATCATCCCGTTGAAATATACTTTTCCTATTTTTATGTTTTTATTCTCCTAGGTTCCTCACAGAGTACATTCTATGTTTGATTGCTTTTATTAGTTATTAGCAGGACAATTGCAGCTTTACATTCAGTCAATTCTATTTCCGCATATAATGTATTACAACGCTATTTCATTTTCTAAAGTCTTATTTGGTGTAAAACTTTATCAGAAGGTGTATTGGATATTTCTGGAGTTGACGTTTCTGTGGAACAGATTTTGAAAGTATCACGAATGGTATATTAAAAAAATACAAAAGTAAAATCCAGTGATCATACAAACATTATTAGCTTTTGTACTTAATAAGACTTTGAGTTGTCACGCGTATACATGCATAAACCCCAAGTTTCTCCTCAGTTCTATGGAAGGAAGTGTGCAAATTTAGAAGAGCTGCTGGTTCTGTGCTCTCAAACAGAAGGGAAGCTAAAATCAAATGATTACTTAATCAGATTATTGAGCTTGAATATAAATGAGCACAGGTGTATTTGGACAGAATTGGAAAGATGAGGTCCCAAAATAGTTAGGAAGGGTTGTAAATGAAATAGGCAATCATTCTGTGTTTGTAGTGAGGTTACTAAGAAAGCACTGATTAGATATTCAGTAAAGAGAAGATGACTGACAGATAATACTGGGAATACTGATTTCTACAGTCCTTCACTAGCATGGTAAAACTCCAGACAGATAGCTAAGAAAATTAATACCAGTTAGAAAGATATAAGACTGCAGTCTAGAGAAGGGAAAGGAAAATACGATGTCTGTATTTCAAATGAGATGAAACCTGGCCGGACGGAAACTTTCCTAAATTAATGGGAAACAGATTGGAAATTCACAGATATATTGAATAGGCTTTTGCTAGGATATGTTGTCATTCACGATCTGAGAAATGGAACAGAAAATATTCTGACTATTGCAGACCAAGTGAACTGGGTTTCATGGGGGTGGAACGGCAAGCGCAGTTGAGGACAGGAGTACAATTCAAATCTTGACCTGTCGGAGAATCGATGTGAAGAAATAATATGCAATGTAAGAACAGGTACAACTCTCTACCTTTGAGAAAGGATCAAAAGTACAAATACAGAACAAGAAGATAAAAAACAATTGCTCAAATAGCTTCTATTTAGAATAGGCTCGAGGGTTCGTTGTATAAAACAAGCTTGGTGTGAGTCAACAAGGACGTGGTATTGCAGAATAGCTGAACACCATACTGCAGTGTAAACCAGGAATATTGTATGGAGGATGTGGAATATTCTTGCTTTGTTCAGTTGGCATGTAGCTTTGGCTGCACTGTTGTGTTCAATTCGATCACAGCTCTTCAGGAGACAAGCGGACATCTACAATAGAGCAATAAGAATGGTAAGAAAGCTATGAAATGTACTGTCAAAGAAAAGGTGAAAAGTGAAATTGCATGCTTTACAGAAAAGAACACTGAGAGGAGAGAGGGTACATCCTTAAAAGCTAAAAATTCTGTTTTAAAAAAACCCAGGAAAACAACCTGTTAAAACAAGAAGTAATAAAGTAGAAATCCAATAAGAAAGAGTCAGATTGTATTAAACAAAATTTATGGGAGTAAATATGGTGAAGCACTGGAATAGATGGCTTAGGAAGTTTGTGTTATTGGAATAGGACAGACAGATTTTTCTGAGGAATAACATAGGTGCAGTTGTTCCCTTGGGAAAGGAGAAGTACTGATTGACCAGCAGAGGATCTGTTTAGCTGTCATTATTAGTTTGATTTCCCCCAAAAAGTTGTACTCAAGGGAAGAATCTTTCTGCCTTGCCCTAAAATAGCAGGCCACTTCTAACTTTCCATTAAAGAATAGTAATATCAAAATAAGTTTTTATAATTCCCGTTAGACTTGATGAGTGGGGAAAGGATAAAGACTCATGTAAGAGTCTGGAAAAGCATTCAAAGATACGCCAGGCAGCAAATGTGTATTTGTGAGCTGATGAGAGTGACTTTAACCCTAGAACAAGCACAAAAATGTGGGACTGTCACCAGGTACACAGTGGGAGCTGGCTGTTATTGTGGTGATAGTGGGTATTAAGCAGCAAAGAATATGTATCTTTAGAATATGATGCCTCTTTATTTCTACTTACGGAATTAATGTTCTGTGACTCAAATGTTAAGAATATGGTAAGAATACGGATGTAAGCTAAAAAGAGTTCTTTAGTTGATTTTGATGCAATTTATTTTAGAAGGATTACATTTTGTTAGACAATACGTTTTTAAGAACTACTATAGACTTGAAAATGGTAAAAAGAAAAAACCTCTTAGATAAAATGCATGCTTTTGTTTTAATTTGTGTGTGATATTGTATATTTAATACATCATGTGATGTGGCTTTAGTTTTAGGCTTTGCATGGAGAAAATTAGAAAATGTTTAAGAACGTTAGCTACAAATAAAGCTGTATATAAAAAAATATTCATACATCTGTAGAAAAAATTTATAAAAGACAACACACATATAATTTTCCATCCATCACTGCAGCTTTGTTAAATTGAGACACCCAAACCCATGCATTTCTAGAAATAGATTGTTTGATATTTGAAGGCATTAGTCCTTGATAAAATTACCTTGCAGGGCATCCAAAGGGTTTCTGTGTGTTAAAGAACATTGCTTATTTTGAGTCATTACATGCTGCTACGAATAATAAAATAAGAGGCCCCCTCTGAGACTGAAAACGGATACAAAAAAATGTTGGAAACTAAGATGCATTTGATCCTAATTCTAATTGTAGATATGCTTTGCATATTCATAGATTTCTTTCTGTAGTTGAGTGTAAATAGTGACAGATTTTAGAATAATAGCCTGTCTTCTGTGAGACTGAATCTCAGTTTTGCTATAATCATTTGCAAAAACTGCTGATAATAAAATTGCTAATTTTTTATACACAAATGCTTCAGTTTCCTAGAAAAGGGACCTACTGAAATTATGTTTAAGAATAAACCTTTGAATGCTGCTGAGAAAATGTAAAAAAAAATTAAAGAATTTCTATAAATATAAAAAATATAAAGACTTTAAAATGTTTTTCTTTATTGATAGCTGCTGCTATCTCTCCTCAGGACAGACAGTTGTGTCAAGTGGGAGAGTTAAGAATTGTGCTGTGCATAAGGGTTTCCTTTATCCCACAGGAGTTCCTGCAATGCTTTCTCTCATTCACTTTGGACTTTATGATAGGATTTGACTTTTCATGGTTTAAGAGGCAGCATGACCACAGAACAAGAGCTTCCCTACAAAGCACGCACAGCAGGTGGTGGAATGATGCTTGTACAACTATCAGTAACATCAGCATTGTTTGGCATTTGAGACCATAATTGAGTAATTTCATTAACTCTGGGCTACTGCCTTGGTTACTCTTTAATTAGAGTGTCAAGACCTTCAAATTTGTCTTGGAAATCAGCTGGGAATTTTGGAGGGGTCAAGAGGGGAATGGTTCAGTTGTGCTTGTTCCTTCACTAAGGAATGTATATAGCACTTACAGCACATTTTTTTTTTTGAAACATGCTCAGGCAAAATACCACCAAATGGGATTCTGCCAGTACAACGTCTCTCTGTAACGGTGCAATTGTAATGCTCTTTTGAATGTTTAGCTTTTCACAAGGTGTCTATTCTTCTAAAGGAAAGAGAAATCACTAAGTAGCATTGGAATGCACTGCACAAGACTGTCCTGGTTTAAGGTAAAAAAGAACCTATTTCCTTTTATAGAGCAGTCCATCCTTGCTTGGGTACCTTGGTTACGATGTTCATTACACTTGAAAACTGTCAATTATTTTTAAGAAGGGATTTTTTTGTGTGAGGGGGAAAAATCCTAAATTCCATAGAGTCTATTTCCAATTATAATTCTTCTGTTATTTAAGGTCAGTTTCATAATAAAAACTTTATCATGTAAGAGGTGG
>JAOXJK010000077.1:42080762-42094352 GCA_025774025.1 Xenus cinereus | reverse complement strand
ACTTTATCATGTAAGAGGTGGAAAGGGTTATGTAATAGTTTTGAAACACTAGATATATAGTTTTAGTTTCTAATACAACAAAGCAATTATGTGGTTTGGTATTTTTGGGTATTGATAAAATACATATAAAATGTTAATTAGTTACTTGTAATTGATATACAATGCAAGTCAAAATGTTCGGAATGGTAAATGTACTTGTACTGGGGGAATAAGCACCCCTTTATTTTTAAAGAAATATTCTACCAGAAAAAACTTTTGCAATATAAAATTTAGCAGTTCACTTCCACTGGTGTTCAGGGATGCGGTTAAAAGGAAGGGCGATGTGAACTGCTGCATGATATACTTCCAAAAAGAGTAGATTGAATGAGGGCAAAGTTAACAATACTAATTGTTTTTTGGTTTTTCATTTTAGTGTAGTTAATCTTAAATTACTCATGCATAAAACTGGATCCCTTTCCAATTACTGAAATGTGATTGAAATATGAAGTAAGCACTCAGACCCCTAAAATCTGGAAGGAAGGGCTCAGGTGCTCACTAACTGTGGTATTTATATTTTAAATTAACTATTCTATACTAAGTTATGGATTTTGGTGTTTCAGTCTTTTTTTTTTTCAATATTTAAACAAAGCCTTTGCATATGTAAACATCACTTTAAGGAAAATGAAATTCAACATTAGCATTTAGTTTTCATGGTAACAAATCTCTCTAACATACCATAAGTAGGGTGGCAGGAACATGTGCTGCTCATCGTGTTCAGAGTTATTTGTCTTGTATATTCAAACAGTACTTCTGGGAGTAGAAAATAAAGTCTTAATTGTTTTTGTTTGAATTCAATGACATGAAATAAAATGCTAAGGCTCTATTCCAAACAGTGTATGAATTAATAATCAGAATATTTCCTCCAGAAAATTTAATTGTTTTTCATTGGAGTGTCACATACTATGAAGATAATGTTCATGGGTCACAGGAATTTTCATAATTGGATTTCCAGTTCAAATCTAGGCCTGACGGTTTTGATCATGATTAAAACTAGTTGTTGTATAGTCATGGGTTTGTTGATTTTTATCTTCTCTTCCATGCAATAACCAAAGTGAAATCTCTGTCAGCAGGGAGACCGAGGTCTCACAGAGTACTGAAAATTTATAATCTCAATTTTCAGGAGAAACATGACTGGGATGGAGAGAAGCTATTGTTGGCCTTTCTGTGTTGTCTGAGATCCATTGCGGTTGCTGCCCTCCACCCCCATTCGTACTTTCTTTGTCCTTAACACCAGCTCATTTTATACAGATCACTGAACAATTGGCAAATGGTAACACCTTCATTCCTGTCAAGTGAAGGTTTTCCTTTCTTCTTCCTTGCTGAAGGATTTCTGCTGGAAACTAACCTGTAATGATGTATATACAGGTGGGGGTTTTAAAACAGTGGAACAGAAATAATTTCAGAGTGATGTTTAGACAATAAAGGTGGATTAAATCTGCTCCTGCTAAATGCAACCGCTTGTGTAAAGCACAACTGTTAAACTGCATGCACTCTACATCAGGAAACAATTTTGTAGACACATTAAGAATGTTCTCATATTATATTGCAAAAGTATTTGGTTTTGTATTAGTGCAGTCTGATGTCTTACTGCAGAGTTTGGCCGTGATCACTCAGAGCTTTGTCTTAGGTGGAAAGAAGCACAATATGTATTTTTAAGTGGTTTTACATCTCATCTAAAATAATGCTTTTTTTTGCTGTTTTATTTCAGTCCTCCTTTCTTCTCCCTAACAGCTACCCTTCTCTTTCCTACTTCTGCTCTCTTTGTAAATACTCCAAATCCTTTCAACTAAGGTGCTGAATTAGAAAGTTATTTCCACAAGTTTGAAAGCCTAGTATAGAATTCTCTTAGTCAAACCAGAGACCAAAACACGAAGTGATTGCAATATTACCATATTGCTCAGCGGAAGGTTTCAGTGTCTCTTGTATACTTTGTAACTTTTTTCTTTATTTATGTTTACAAGTTTTCATCATCTAGTGTATATATAGTTGAGGTAATATGCTATATATTGTAAATCATCCAAAGCAGATCAATCAATCAGGCATTTAATTTACTTCACATCTGAAGCTGCTTTTATTTTTGCAGGAATGCTTCTCTCATGGTAGAAAGCAAATGTACCCAATGTTTCTGTAGTACCTGTAAAGAAATTGTTCTCTTGAAGCAATACAGCAAAAACTGTAATTGTTTGCTGTGATTTACATCTGTCAAGAGAAATTTCCACTAATTTTTATAAGTTAAAAAGTAAAAGAACAAATAAACCAGAAAAAAATAATCACTATTCATAGTGTTAATTTAGTCATGTGTACCAGTGGTATTTGTTAATGGTAGAATTCTTTGTGTACACTGTATTTCCACACTTATGATGTATACTGATAATTAATATTCTTTTAAATTTTCTTTAGAATACTTAGCTCTTGTAACTCATTCAGGAACAATGCATGTAGCTATGACGTCCATCTCAGCTGTTTATATACACATTTTTCATTCCCATATCCTATGAAAATGGCTGTAAAAGGATATTTGAATTAGTAAAGAAATCCACAAGCCTTTTTCACACTTCATGCAAAAATTGTTGCTATGCTATAGGGTGTGCATACCCTGGCTTGGACCCAGCAGATATAATAATCAGAAAGAGCAGCATACATCCATGTTAATATAATAGTTAAGGAAAATACTCTAATTATGTATTTCAGCATAGATCACAGGGTTGGTTAACATCAAGATATTGTCCTTGGTTTTGCACTATTACAAGTAAGAAAAATAGTAATGAAGATAAATAGCTCCTATTTAATCTCTTCACTTTTAAATGTTATCATTCAGGAAAAAAAAATCCTCTTTTTGAGTGTACTGTACTTGAAATTTTTCATATACAGTCAGTTGTTAAATTAGTGGTGTCATCCAAACATAGTAGTAATTTGAAAGGAAATTCTCTGTTCTCTTGAGTTCCAGGATATATGAGGCTTTTTCTTCTGCTGCTCCTGTTCTCTGCTGTTGACTAAACTTCACCTGTTCTGATCTCGTGTCTCTAGCTTCTCTTCTGTTTTGCAAATTAATACTTCATGGCCGATTTTTGCCTGCCACCCAACAGTTGGTTTTAACAACCAATGTATGTAGACTTACTTTGATCTCAAATATCTACACAGGCTGCACTAGTTTTGGAAATAACAATGAAGAGGAGCTGAAAGGGCTTTGTTGGTGCTATTGTTTATTTATAGAGTTTTGTTTTATTTTAATGGAAGGCAGCCTATTACGTACTAATTAAGTATTTTTAAAACTGTGTAAACATAAAACGAATGAGAGGGGAAGGCTGATGCTATTTGGAACACATTTAAGGCTAATTGGATGCGTCCTGTGTTGTACTCCTGTATTCTTTCTAAAAACGCAACCAAACAAGCTATATATTCTTAACCTTGGTACGATCTTTGGTCTGACAATCATAGCAAGGAGCTCTTTCCAACCTGTGTGTAGTTTATTTCCATTCTCATCAGGAAATGACCAGAGTAAGCTTCTAGCCACCACCTGGTAATCTGGACGAGCAGGTAGCCTCAGTGGCCGTACAACAGGCTGCCGGTGCCGGAGCTGTGGTTAGGAGCTTGGTCAGAACATGCCAACACCTGTGTGGGAGACTCTTCTTACTCAGCCAGATCAGCTACCCAGCGATGCTTTGGGCTGTCTTAAGTTCTATACCTTTTGAAACAATCCTTTTTTTTGCTTCTTTGGAATAGGAAGTTTGTTTTCTGAAATAATTTACGAATGTCAGGGCAGCTTTTAAATTGGAGACTTTGGAGCTATAAAGGCTGTTCCTAATATTGCAAAGCCTGTTTTTATTAGTTTTTAAAAATCTTTTTACTAATTGAATTCATTCATCCTGAATTTGGTGTCAGAAGTTACTGTAATAAAAGTAATGAGAGGAAACAAGAAAAGGATAACCTTTTTGTTTCTCTTCCCAGCCAAATGTATTTGAATATCATTTTAGTATGTCATTGGATTGTTCTAGTCAGTGTATTAATGACACAGCTAAGATTTGATTTTATTAGTGCTATCTTTTTTGATGAGTCTGCTTCAACCCTGATTTGGCTATTATTTTTAGCTACACAAGTACGTGCCTGTCTTTTAGCAATGAGAGGTTGATCTACTTGTGTTTATATCCTCTTAATATACTTCAGCTGCACACCCAATACATGTAAGCCATTTGCTAATGGGTTTTAAGGTGAGTTTTTCTTCTCAAAATAGTGTCTGTACATTTAGCAGCAAAGGTGTTTAAGTTCCCTGGCATAGAAGTTAGCAGGAGTAGATGCCTAAATGCTTTTGAGAATTTAAGGCTTATATGCAGAGATTGGGTTGATATTGTTGTCTACTAATTTTTCTAAGCATGCTACAGAGTTAAATATCCAGCTTCTGTTTAAAGTCAGCTCTCATTATATAACGTTCTACTGCAGACTTTAATTTTCTAGCAATCTAGTACCTTAATAATCAGTTAAACAGATCTAATGGCTTCTAGCCACCGACGGGGTTCCGATTTTCTGCCCCTGTTTTCTTTTCTCCCTTCTCTTTTCGTTCTTTACAGGGAAGAATTTGTTTTTCTGGTGGTGGTGGTTGTTTTCTGTCGGTTCAGTTAGGTGAACAGGATCACCACGGGATCGAAGTAATGCTATTCAGTGCAAGGGAAGGTGAAGATGCTGTAGCACGTGTCATGGCACAGGCTCATTTCTGGCTGCTCCTTGTTAGATTAGTATGTTTCATGAAATCTCATTTTCATTTCCCATTCACTGCTGACAGTAGGTGACAGTTTATGAGGGGAATTTCGAATTTGTGATGATACTTACAGAATCTTAAAAGTCGTTCTACGTCTGGGACAGAATTCTGCTGAAGTTGTTGAGGAATATATAAGCTGATTGAGCCCATGGTGAGAGCTTGTTTAGTTGTAAAGATGATTTCATACCTGTTTCTTCTAAAATTTTCTTCTGTCACATGTTTAAGAGTTCTGTTTCTTCCTATTCAAATAATACAGTAAGGTCTGCCTTGTTTGGGGATTTTTGGTTTGAGAAAGATGAAATTCTAATGTTATGATAAAGACTTACTACTGTATGAATCCCTGCATTTTACCTTTCTATTTAAGTGTGTGTGCAAGCTACAAATATGAAGACCTTACATATCAGTGCAAAACCCATACTGGTTATATATTGATACCTTCTGTTCAGTGTCTTTTCCATAGATACTTGAACTGCTGCTCTTGGCTCTTACTTTGAAGGCTGCTTTTTGTGGCTTTTCCACTCAATTTCTGAGTCTGATCTAGAGGCAGAGTATTACAGAATTTTTCATCAGTGAGGAGCTGGAAGTTGAAGATTTTATTGGGATTTCCTTCAGGGCAAATACAAAGGGGGTCCAGAAATAGAGTTTATGGCTGAAACATTACAGGCCTTTTATCTGATGTGTAGCAATGGCTGTGATCACATAAAAAAGATCTTTAAAAACATATTAAATGCCTTCAATAACTGCAGTTCCTTTGAGGAAAAAAATGTGTTGGTTTTTTTCCAGTTTTACTGTGTGAAAGCTCTTGCCAAATATTGCCTTCAGTGCATGCAGATTGAAGGCAGAAGCACAACAAAAAAATGAAGCAATTTAAGGTGTTGGTGTGACAGCTGAGGGTAGAAATGGAAGATAAAAGAATGAAATGACAGATGAGGAAGACAAAGGCAGCTGTATGAGTAAGGTGACTGGCTCTTTGGGGAGTTTGAAAAAAAAAAAAGCAATTTGCAATGTAATGCAGAAATTAATGTAAACTTGGGGAAGCATAGAGGTAAACAGGTGTCTGTAAATCTTGTGTTGCAGATGAGAAGTGAGCTGTAACAATTCTATGCTTGCTTGAATACCAACAAGTGGAAGTTTGCAGTTGTGCACTCCGGATCAGAAACGAGAAACCGAAGAAGACCTGACAGCAGAAATGGATTTTATACCAAGATCCAAAAGCCATTTTCTGGAAATGCTGTTTTTCTGAAACTGCTCCTGTCCTTATGTTGTTGTTTCCGCTGTAAGAACACTTTGAAATAAATACCAATTGGTGTAGAACTTTGTTGTGGGGATGGAGTTGACTTTCTTCTAGCGTCCGGTGTAGTGCTTTTGGATTTGGGACAGGAATACTCTTGATAGGGCACTGATGTTTTGCTAAGCAGTTACAGTGAATTCTTCAGTCTTGAAAAAACCGACAATTTCTAAATAATGCCTTGTTTTAAGCTATGTCTAGCTTAAGTAGAAATTAATTCAGGAAAGTGCAATGCCCTGGGTTTTATGTGGTCCAAAATAAATTACAGCCATTGTCTGGTCTGGCTTTATAATATATGTCTTGATGGATTTAGAACAGGCTGACTTCCTTGCACCTTAAGGCAATTTTTAGCAGTTTCAGTTCCACTCCTGGCAAGCTTGTGAAGTCAGTCTGGCAGTGCCTCGCTTGCATATTCTGTAGGATCCCCTTCCTGCAGTGCTGAAAATATTTATGCTGATTTACAGTGATAAATAATCACTAGTATCAATGTTTGATATGGTACTTATTGCTAACTACTATTGTAATCAATTAATTAGCTTTTTTTTTATTATAAAGAATCCATTACTCTCCAGTATTGGCAAGTTGAGTGCTTTGTACCTGCATGTCAAAGTACTCTTACAGCTTTGTTTTCATTATTTATCGTTATGTGGAGCTTGGAATGACACTTACTACCTGTCCTGAAACTCAATCAGTATGATTAAATGCAAAGGCGAGTAATACGGACATATTGCAAACAAAGGATAATTGCAAATAAATCAATAACTAATGGTCCCTGAATGTGTTTATTAGTTCATTGTAGTGATATATGGACCTTTGTAAACCCTATGTGCTTTATAACAGTTATTGAGATGATTACAATATGTACTTTAGTCATGTGAAAAATTAATGGACGCTAGATACTAAGAATATAAATGCAATTTTTGAGGTTCCTGAAAATGCTTTAGGAGTAGAATATTAACTTGAGTAAAAAAATAAAACTTATTTGTTAATATTTGGAAATTTAATAAAAGTGGCAAAATGTAAAAATCCTTTAAACCTCTATGTCCATCAATGTTTGGACATTGCTAGTGATAGGAGAGTCTTTGGGAGAAGATAGATATTTCTTTCATTACAAGTGCAAGATAGGATCGTGTCCACCCAAAAAAATAATAGAGTTTTTCCACAGTTTTTTACAGTGCATGTGTTAGAAATAAAATCAAAATGAATTCAGGTGAACTGTACTTGGGAACATTCGTAAATGAATGTTTGATCTTGTACTGGCTTCTAAGGAATTTTTTCCTGTCTTTTGGCACTGCTGTTTCTGTCAGGTTTTCCACTTGCACTCACGTGATGTTTTTGGGGGCTTTAGCTTGCACTTTTTCAATTTAATTTGTAGGGACAGTGTTTATAGTTCTGGGACCGTGTATAATTGCTGCTGCTTAGCTTAAACAGGCAATTTATGTAAAAAGTCTCTCTAAAATTGCTGGTAACCCTGGGAAAAATGCATGTAAAGTAGAAGAATGTAGCAATTCTTGTTTGCACTGGGTTTGAGTTTCATGGCAAATCTGTCCAACAGCTTGTTCTGATGAAGACCTTACTCTTATTTCAGAAATCATAGGCTTGTGATTTTGCTGTCTTGAACGATAGGATGATGCTTTTTACAAAAGACGCAGCACGTGCTGGAGGAAGGAATTAGGGAATTAGTGAAGAAACACTTGGCAGTATTTTGTAGCATCAAAACATTTTGATAGCTGGTAAAACTGATGCTCGTTTTAATTATGATCTTTTGGACTAAACTTCATAATGAGTTAACAAGCCTATGTTGGCAAAATATTATAAGTTAATTTTAATAACTGTAAATCAGTATTTGACATACCAGCCTTAAGCATGACAGGGCCTGTACAGGTAGGGGTCTTTCCATTTTCTGTTTCTTTTAATCAGTGCTTATGCCAAGTGAAAACATTTGTTTCAAAGAATAAATTTTCTTTGTTTTCTAGTTTGAAGAAAACCAACATCCACTACATGCAGCAATATGTAAAATTGGTAAATTCAGGTTCTTCTTTCCTCTTGCTTTACATCTTGCATGCTGGTTTTATATATGGACATATAGCTACGTGTGTGTATAAAATTTATATATATATTGTGTACGTATGCAATACATACCATCTTTATATATAATAGCTATAATTAAAACATTTGAAATATATTAGAGCAATGCGTTAGTCCTGCTGTTACAACAAATATTTCTATATACCGCATTCAGAGATATTTTACTGCAGTCTTGCTATGTTTAAAGAACCAGTGTTTTCCTGTGTAAATCTCTCCTCTTTCCAGCCTACTGTGCAATTACAGGGTTGTTTTTCCAATGCGCATTGGGATTCTGTAGACGTGGAGGTAGATTTTATATTATCAGATAATCAGCGATCCTGTATATTTCTCAATGAATAGAGAGGGGACTGCTCCCCATCTCCCCCCTGCCCCAAAAAAACCCAAAGAAAAAAAAACCAACCCAAAACAACAAACCCAAACCAAAGCAGCAAAAAACCCAAACGAAACAGAACCGGTAACAGTCGGGATGAACTTTTCAAAATTAAATATTTGAGTGGAAAGACAACATGGGATAAATAACCTGGTAATTCCATAGAAATGTAATACTGACACTTATACTATACTGTGTAAAAATAGCAATTCTATGTCTTTAAACTGTTAAAGTTTAAAATTACTTTGTTGGTTAGTACTTCTAATAGAAGTAGATGCAAGCTAAACCCTTGAAACTGTTTGAAAGCACTTAGCTTAATTAAAAATGATTAAGGCAAAATTTAGGCCAAAATTTGTCTCCTGAAGATGGTTTCTGGATGTGGTAGCTACTTGTTAATGCTATACCTTAAGGAAAAAAAACAGCTGGCTTAATGTTGTTTATTCGTGCAGGCTGGTCCATGTGCAGTGGCAGTCCGTAGCCAAGAGTCAGGCCACAGGGAGTTTGCAGCTTTTACCCAGCTCTGAAAGAACCAAACCCTTCCCTTGGCTCGTGCTTCAGCCCAGTGTACAGCCCAAGTTTCTTGTGATGTAAAAGGGGAAGAAGCACTGTCAGCTGCTGAGAGAGGGGAGGGCTGAGAGCACCCCTCTTCAGGGTTGAGCAGCAACATTTACCCACCGTGGCATGGGAGATACGTGGAGATTCCTTACTTTCCCACCATAGAATCATAGAATTGTCTAGGTTGGAAGGGAACTTTAAGATCATCGAGTCAAACCGTCAACCTAACTCTGATGTAAAACCATCACTAAACCATGTCTCTAAGCCCTATGTCTACCCATCTTTTAAATACCTCCAGGGATGGTGCCTCAACCACTTCCCTGGGCAGCAAGCGTCAGCAAGGAGGCAGGTATGCAGTGATCACAGAGTCATAGAATCATTTAGTTTGGAAAAGACCTTTAAGGTCATCGAGTCCGACCATAAACCTTACACCGCCAGGAGCTGACCCCAGGACTGTATGATCCAGGACGAAGCAGCCCATGTGACTTATAACTTGACCGGTTTCCAGGAAAGTTAAAGGGCATGTTTTCTCTTGGTGATGACATTGAACAGGTTTTCTTTTCACAGCAACACTGCACTGTGCTGGAATGGCAGGCAAGAAAGTATTTTTCAAAGTATTTTTCAAATACAGAGCTTGAATGAATTGCAATTTTTACTAAGCAAATCAGAAAGTCGTTTTCATTAGGTATGTTTTCTTTTTCACTTTGACCTCAGGTTAGCGATACAAATATTCCATGGTAACTTACTGCATAATATGTACTGAATTTAGGTGTCTTTATTCACATTTGTTAAATATACTTGTTCTTCTAACCCTCCCACTAGTGGTTAGTGACCCTAGCTGTTACTAACCCTAGCCCTGGGATCTTTAAATCAGTTTGAGTACTGCAATGGGAGGAACCATACGTGAAGCATGGACTTGACATAGGTTGTGATTTAATAAAAATGATGACATGGTATTTGTGATCCCGTACCTTACATCAATACGTGTGATCTAGAGGACTTTTTATACATATAGATCTGAATATTTGATGTTTAATAACTAATTTCTCAATACATATGTCTGTTTCAAGGAAGCAGATAGAAATTAGAGAACTTGATTGAAGAAAGCATCTGTTAATTAAAAGCATTTGTTAATTAACTCCTGTAATACTTCTGTAATAGAGAAAATTTGTGTTAATCACTATGAACAATTTTTTAAATATATATAAAAAAAGACAATACTGCAGCATATTTTGGAGTATGTCAGAAAATTGAAGTAACTTATGTTTCTATATCAGCATTATCTCTTTAACATGCCTAATTGAATTGCATGGCATATGCAGCATGTGCTGCTGTAACTAAAAATATTGCTGAAGTTTAATTGCACCATAATAAAAATTTAGATCTACAAAATAAAATTATAATTGGTAAAAGTTTCTATATTTTATTGCACCATTGTTTATTTTAACATTTATCATAAATATAGTAGCTTTCCCAAACATAGGCCTTTTAAAGGAAGGGATAGGGAACATCTTTGGGAACAGCACGTGGTTATTTGTGACTTACAAAACTGCTATAAAAAAACAGGCAACCAAATTCATGCCTTGTATCAGCATAATTTATTGCAGCAATTTCATTAATGTTATTTTACTTCTCCTTGTCAAATGATCAAGCTGAGTTGTGTAACTGTTTTCATGTGTTTATGGAAGATTAAGTTATATATGTAGTTGTGCTGTATGTCTGTATTGTATGAACATAGATGTTGTTTTCTGCCTTGTGAAATGTTGATTATGACATTTAATACTATTTTGAAAAACAAGCAGGAGCATATTCTATTATTATGATGTGGTGATGCTATGATGACAAGAATCGGGTCAACACATTCAGAATTTCTACCAGTAAGGTAATACTGAATTTAATCTTTCATGTCATGATTTTACATGCATAATTCCTGTAATCAGAAGCAGATATTTAAAATCCAGGCATATCAGTATAGACTTCGTATATTAGAGTTGTAATATTGAATTGCATAATTTTAAATTCAGAAATTAATTTTAATTGCATGTATTAAGTTAAATTCCCACCATCAAGGAGTAGTAAATTAAAAGTTGGATGATCATTATATCACTTTATTGAGACTGTAACCGAACTTACCACTCAGAATTATTACTGCATTTATGTACTAGAATAATTTCACTGTGACTCCTCGCCTTATTGACTCAACAGAGATCGTTGGTTGTGCTATATATACCCTGTAACAGACTAGATTAATCAAAAGAAGGAGTTAAAATACATTTGATGATGTAGCTGGCATGGCAGACGTGATGGAAGAAGCTGCGTGTAATATTTCTGCACAGCATGGATATCCTTTCTAAGACAGAACAGGTCTTCAACGAATCATTTATACTGAAGACTGTTCCTTCTCTGGAAAAATAATCTGTTCATCTTTATAAAGCTTAAGTATTTGTTTTCCTTTCAGCACAGGCGCAGAGCACCTTAAAAACTACTAATCATTCTATGGTCAATCGTGAACAACCTCAAGGAGCCGTTCTCTGGTTCTCAGCTCTTGGCCCTAAGCCTCCAAGCTCTCAGTTCTCAGAGCAACTGTGCAATTTATTGGGCATTAGTCTCTAGTGTCCAAATTACGTTACAGTCCCCACCCCTGAGTGGCATGTTCATCCTCAACAGCATCATCCACAGTGATGTTGCTTTAAACTTATAAACATGCTTTATGTAGGTGTTTCCTGAGAAGTTTTTAAGTTTTAGCAGAAGCGAAAAATGTTAAAGTTGGGGTTTTTTTTTTTTTCTGTAGGGTTGGGTAATATGTTTTGCAGAGAGTTTTTCCCTTTTATACCTTTACTTCCTGAAATAGTGGCAATAAAAATTAAAGAAGCTGTAGTGTTAAAAATTGGAAGATACCACATTTCAGGGATAGTTATTTTTATAATTGATAACTCCCTCTTATTCTTCAAGTTTCTCGGATTATTAATTATTGAGAAATATGGTTTTAACAGCCACAATAAAAGAAACAAAACATTAGCGAAGTGCAGCAGCTTTCGATCTTCAAATTTATCCTTTTTATTGTATACAAGTAATTTCTGTAAATTTATCAATAAGTACTAACGAGAGCTCCGGTCAAAAAGATATCAAGTGTCTGTGATATAGTTATACATTTATAGTAGCACTGCTTTCTAGTTTCTTTATTGCATAGGCAATGGCTCTAGGAGGACTTGATTTGGCAGGCCCTTAAAACTGACATTGTCAGGAGCAGTTTCAAGTTTAAATTTACTGTTGGCACCAGTTCACAAACTGTCTGGAGAGCTGCATGAACGCACTAGCCCTGGACATGAAGTCAAAACAGTTTTGCCATTGTTTTTTTAATTAATCTGACTTTTACTACCTGTTAGGTATTATCTTTGTTTTTATTTTATTAAAGAAAAAGGAAAAATCGTCAGGGTTATAAACTGAATAAGGAGGATTTATGTGGCCGCAACCTTTGTGGGTGATTTTTATGGTTTTTATTATCAAGCCAAGCAAGATGTAGTATGCAATGAAAGTTTTACTATGCACTCCTGCTACTGCTTTCAACTTCCTTTCCTTACATTTCGGATGTTTGTAAAATAATTGAGGTCATGATTAAAACAGTAAAAGAAAGTGCAAACATGTTGTAGTGCAGTTACTAGAAACATTTTGAAATTGAGTTGTTTCAGTATTAAGAAGCGTGTAACATTGGCTACTGAATATTTTGCTGATGGCAGTCAGTTCAGTGGATGCACTAAATATCTTCATTCTTTTTTTTTTTTTCCATAGCTTGCTAGAAAAGGATAGCTTATTCCTTCAATTACAGAAAAAATGAGAAAGAATATAAAATAATGTGCGATTACTATATTTTATATTAATTTCTGTCACCTTTGCAGCAAAGCACTTAATATTCATTCAGTAGTTTCCAGCTTAGTATTTGGTCTCTTTTGAAGCCACCTATCTCCATCGCAACAAAACTGAGCTATTTGGTGAACAGAGGTGAGTATCACAATTTTCATCTCTCTTAAAAACTTACATTTATTTTAAGGTTCAAAGTAAGTAGTGTCTTATATCATCTTAATAGTGATCATTCTTCAAATCTTTTCTCAGGAATTGTCTCATTCGTGTGAAAACTAAAAGTTGAGGAAAAATAAAATAGGATTTGGAAATCTTGTACTGCAGTTTGCCTTTTTAAATTTTTTAGGTTTTTTGACATACTTTATTTTTGATAATCTGATGATTAAGATTCATTCACTATGACCAATTCCAGTGAATATTATTTTCATTCTTATTTATGAACTTGTATTTTAAAAATGTATTTTGTTTACTTCCACTATTTGAACGTATGGGTTCTTAGTAATCCTTAAATTGCTTTGGAAGCTGTGATATTTTGGATAAAAACTGAGATACAGTGTAAAACTGAAGTCCTATTGTGAAAACTCCATGTTTAATGTGGAGTTTCTGAGTAGGACTACTGATTTCCATGAGACTGCTTTG
>JAOXJK010000077.1:42026497-42043338 GCA_025774025.1 Xenus cinereus | reverse complement strand
GATGTTTTTTTTTTTCTTTACCATGGTATAGCTGCACTTTCTTTTTCTGTTTCTCCATCACCAGTGTTTTTCTGACCTTAAAAATGGGGACAGGGAGCAAAGTTTCTAATACAGGAAAGCTCGTTTCAAATCTAGCTATGTTACTTTGTGCTGGTCTTGGTGATAGACTACCCTACAAACAGTTATGGCTTAAAAATTGTATCTTTGTCCTGCTTTAAATGCCATCTATATCTACTCTCCCCTCTTCTTTAGCTCATCTTTTCTGGGTGGAATGACCACGTATAAATTGAATTCTTTTGAATTCTGAAATGACATTACCGCTTTTTTTTATTTTCTTCTTGTGTTTTATTCAGTCAGGTCGATTCCGTTTCTTTTCTTTTCATTGCCATTCTATCTGAAAAGCAAATTGTAGCAGGTGAGATCATTGATTTCAAAGTGTAGTGTTAACAACCAACGTATGTAGCACAGCAAAGTCTGCACCTGAAGATGTGCAGGAGACGCAGTGCCTGCTCACGGGCTGGCTTGCAAAATCCCAATTGTTTACTGATCAGCTCTAAATCCTGCCAGAGTAGCAGGTGGATTTCTAACACTTTCAAGTGAAGGAAATGGCTTATGCTGAGCCTCTAGTTTCACTTCTAGCAGCATCTCCTCCCCTGCATCCCTGTCTCTCTTTTTTTTTTTTTTTAATTTCCATTTGTGCTGGCAGAACTTTCTTGCTCATAACCTGGGTTTCAAGACTTTATTTTTTTACCTTCAAAATCTGGAGTGTCTAAGGTAGCAGGAGGTGTAATGGTGGGGGGTGAGGGGAAGGCAAGGCAGGGAAGAAATAATTTGGTTCATACAAGATGCCTTTTTTGCCATATTTTAGGGGAAGTTTTGAATTAGCTGTCATGTCCAGAAGAAAGTGTTTTTACCATGCTGTTACCGTTACCCAGTTGTCAGCATCAATTCTTTCAGTTTAGAAGCTCGGTAATTTTCAGTGCGTGTACAGTTTGGTATCACTAGAGCTGAGTAACTGCTCTTTTTATTCCTTTTACGTTGTAAAATGAAATTATTTCCTATTAGCCCTTGCACAAGTGTCTGAGTTGAGACTAAAAAGTGCTATAAATGCTGAGAAACACTGTAGCTGCATAACAGGTGTTTATAGTGACCATGACTTACAGGTTTAATTTGGCAGACTATGGATTAATGAGCTGAAAAATGTCACCTCAGTCAATACTGAGAAGATAAGTCGTCTATGCTTTGATGTGGGGTTTTTTTGTTTAAATTTTTATAAGTCCATGTCTGTCATATTTTCAGCTAAATGTAAGAATCTGATGTATGCAGAGGCTCAAGATTTTATATGTATATATTTAAAGGTATAAACAAACACTAGAAATAATCTTAACATTAAAATGAATGCTGGGGTTATGCATTTGGCTTGTATTAGTCACGCTATTATAAATCTTCCTACTGTGGCAGAAGATATTTTATTTCAATTAAAGGAACACTAGCTTAGAGTTTCAAATTTTTAAAAAAAATCATGAAAATGAGATACATTTACTATATGTAACTAATGTGTAGCTATTGGTAAGCTGTAGCTATTAGCAACAAATCAGCACTGGATATTTTGTAAGCATCCTATTATGATAGAGTAGTGAAGGGTAGGCAATAAAAGGGCAGTAAACACTCATGCATAATGTTTTAGCCTTAAGAGAGCAAGTGCAAGTTGGAGTTGGAATTCTGTTTGCATCGTTGGTGCTGATTTGCCATTAGTCTTGAATCTTTTAGTCTAAGAATCAATTTAATTCACACTTCAGGATTCGGTATTTTCTGTTTTGTAACCTCTAATTTCAATATTACAGATTTTCCATAGAAACTAAGATGTAGTAATCTAAGATGTACAGAAAATTCTGAGAGCATCAAAGTATATATTTTAAAATAAAGTTGTTCTTTTTACAAGTGATATTTTGGGCTCCAAAAACAATTAAATAAAACAAATGGAAATAGAGGAATGCAAGAATGACATATTGGCAATAGTTACTCGTACTGCTTATACAAGGTTGAGGGTAATAAAAAACAACCTAGGAAACACTATTGAGGAATTGATTAATTATAATTGTTTGCTGGGGCAAAGGCTGAGGCTTTCCCCCGCTCTACTTCTTAGAGCTGTTTTTGCATCTTCCTCTCCCAACACGTATTTATGGATATTCTGTTTCTTATTTTTGTGGGGGCTTTCTCATGAATAGAACATAAAAGTTCAGTGATGTGACACAGTGTACAGTTCAGTGAAGGGCTATGCTGGACTCTAAATACCAACACATTTCAAGATGTGTGACTAAAACACGGGAAGTTAGCTGAAAGGCTGCTTCTCTAGGTTCCACGTAGAATCGCATCTGAATGGGCTCCTGTAAGTCTCAACACCTTTTTAGAGTCTCTGTTAAGTAACTGCTTTAGTAACTGGGTCAAATAATAAAGTATCCACATTTTCTTTAAAAGTATATTTCAAAGTTTTATGGAGGGTTAATTGCAGAAGTTTTATTGCTAGAGAGCGCTGTGGCCACCTTTGAAAAGGATGGTGTTCTGATTATAATTTCATTAAATCTAAAATAATAAAATCACAGTGTGAGCTAAGTAAAATGTTCTTTTACAGCTCAATAAATTAGTTTTTTAAGTATTCTTGCATATGTTTCATTTCCACTAATCATCAGCTGAAGTGCCATATCGGCAAGAAAGATACACTTATTGCTTTCTTTTCTGAAAATGAAACGCCACAAAGCGAGGTTAAAAGACTTAATTTTGTCAAATTTATACCTACATATATGTGCAATTGTAAGCAGATTAGCAAATCTCCTATAGAATATATTGTGCTTCTTAATGAGTACTTTTTTTTGTAAATCCATGCTCAGTCATGTTATAGACCTTAGGGATCACTTAGTATTTTTATTAATTGCTGACCTTTAAAATCCATTCATTCAGTTCCGCAATCATTAAAACTGTTAAACACAGAATATTTGTGATTGTGAATAGAAATTTCACTAATGAAGCCATTTAATGTGAAGGATATGCAAAGGTAGCAAATTTTAGATAACATGTCCTTTTATGATCTCACCGCTTTGCTGCTTTTAATCACGAAATGGGTCAGAAGAAAAGGAGCAAATCAGTCTCTTAGGAAATTTGTTTTAAATCATGAACTTCATATACTTTATGAAATAAAGAGTTTAAAATAAGTACCACACTGAATGCATCAAAATGGCACAGAAGTGATTTAAAAGACCTTCCGTTATTTCATTTCCTCTTTTTATCCTTTAATAGACCATTTATGTGTCTTCCACTACTTATTATCAAAAGGATGGCTTCCTCATAGTAATATAATGCTTGTTTAACAGGAAATTGAATGTAACCTATCAAAATGTAGACCTATGCTAACATTTATTAACTGTGCTATTTGGACGGTTTGAAAGCGATTAATGTTATTTTTGCAGAGATGTGCTCTCCTCATCCAACATTCATGAAGACTTTTATAGAATAAAATTCAGAAGTGAGAAAAGATGACATTGTTGGTAATGCTTTTTTATTTTTTCCTGTATTCCACTTGAATGGTTAAGCATACAGAATCACCGATCGCAAAGCTTATTATCAAAAGTACTTTTATTATGCAAGGAGTATTGGTAATATAAGTTACGTGGCTCCACAGTATGTGTGCGAGAGCCTCGCTGATTCCCATTTGAGTGCAATGGTGTTGAATGACTGACTTTTTGGGGGGGACTGGTAAGGAGATGAACACAGTGACAAATGAAAGTGGTCTGTGCGTTATCCTGGTTTCACTTACAGACAGGTGGTGGTCTCGCTAATACAGCAGTTCTTATGTGTGGTGGGTGCAAGAGCTCTCTGTTGTGTTCCTGCACCGCCTGTCCATGTTATCCTTTAGGAAACTGGTTCCTGCCAGCGTGAGGACCCTGCATGTGACTGTTAGATCCCGGTCTCTGAAGGAGCGGATGGGGAGAAATGAGTCTAAGCTCTGTGTTTGTTGAAGCATAGGTAACATGGATAAGAAAGCAAGACGGATTTAGCTTGTGCCACTGTGTGTAGGTTCATTGCAGGACATTTCTTTTTTTGGAGGCTTTTTGGAAGAGTGTCAGAGACTCTATAAGGGGATAATATGCATCCCTTAAATACTGTCTAGCACTTCACACAAATATGTAAAATTTGTATTTTCTAAAACTAATAAAAATTGAGGACCATATGTGATACCCTATTTAAGTGTTCTGAATATTACAGCTTTGTTAAGAAGAGAGTAAAACTCATAATTGAATGTGCGTCTGAACTGTAAAGTGTAGCAACAGCTTGTGACTTGGAAAGCTTTGATTTTTCTTGATTAATAGAATTAAATATTTTATTTCAAGGTGCTTTTAATGAATTTTGGTTCGAGGTGCTATTAAGTAGATAGCCTGTTTTAAGAAATCACAGAGAAATAGTAGAAGAGCAGATGTGCATGCAATAAAATTAATAATGCTTACCTGTGTAAGAAAATAACAATGTTTATCATCTTCCATTTCATCCAGGTTTATGTAGTAGACATTTATGGCTATCAAAAGTCCCTCTGTTGTGGTCAGGATGATGTTACTGAATCACAGAGTAATTGAGGCTAGAAAGGACCATAAGAGGTTGTCCAGTCTAACCTGTTCTAGAAGATCTAGTTTTAAAGTTAGATCAGGTTGTTCAGGCTCCTTCTTTACAAAACGCATATCAAATGACTTAAAAATGAGCTCTGACATACCTAAGTCGCTTATAGTGGGGAGACTGGAAATTCTACTGTCTACAGATTATTGGAGGGTTTATATTACATTGCTGAGTGAATATAAAAATAAAATTCCGATGCCTGGCACTAGCTATAGTTATGCGCCTTGTTGCAGGGTATACTCTAGTATAAAATATAAGTAGTTACATGATCATGAAGTGTAAATATTACAGTATTTAATATTAGTAAATATTAGAAGTCCGTTGAAACAACTGCTTATTTCATATCCAGTATAGGTTTCTTTCTCCAATACAAGATTCCAGTACATTTCTCTTCTCTTACACTTCAAAGCCAGGAATACGGCAAGTGTTGAAGCAGCCCTATTTATTGTGAGCTGAAGCTAAAAACACTGGAAGGGCAGGAATTGTACAACTGTGGAGTTCTGCTCCTCCTGAACTGAGATCCTTTTCACCTTTCCACTGTGATAATGAAATGCACACCTTTTTTTTTTGTACATCATAGATTACATCAGTGCCAAAAAGTGGACTGTCAACAGAAGACAATACAACCTTATTTGTTTAATGGAAACAAATGGAACAGTTACCATGACTGGCCATTGCTCTCAACTTCAAGATGCTCAGAAAGAAGTGTGTTGGCTAAAACTGTCCAAAATAAGAATTGCTATTCTGTGTGAAGTCACAAGATATCAAAATTAAATGAGGAATTTTGAAATTGCCATGGAACTACAAGTTCAAACTATTGCTTGAAGGCATGACAAATAATGGGTTTTGTCTTGGCATTTTTCTAAACATTACCTGCTCACCATGTGTAGACTACAATTCACTATTTTTTAATTAAAAATTTGTTTAAGAGCATGGAAACCATGGAAATCCTGACTCGGAGAACTTCATAGAATCATAGAATGTGTTGGGTTGGAAGGGACCTTTAAAGATCATCTAGTCCAAAGTCGAGACACAGTACTCCAGGTGGGGTCTCACCAGAGCATAGTAAGGGGGGAATCACTTCTTGATCTGCTGGCCACACTTTTGATGCAACTTGGGATGCAATTGGCGTTCTGAGCTGTGAGGGTACATTGTTGGCTCATGTCCAGCTTTTCATTCACCACTACCTCCAAGCCCTTTTCTGCAGGGCTGCTCTCTATCATGTCCTCCCCCAGCCTATATTGGTAACGAGGATTGTCCTGGCCCAAGTGCAGAACCTTGCACTTGGCCTTCTTGAACTTCGTGAGGTTTGCGCAGGCCCACCTCTCTAGCTTGCTCAGGTCCCTCTGGATGACATCCTGTCCCTCTGGTGTGTTGACTGCACCACTCAGCTTGGTGTCATCTGCAAACTTGCTGAGGGTGCGCTTGATCCCACTGTCTATATTATTGATGAAGGTATTAAACAGCAGTGGTCCCAGTATGGATCCCTGAGGGACACCGCTTCTCACCCCTCTCCATCTGGACGTCGAGCCATTGACCACTACCCTCTGGATGTGACCATCCAGTTCCTTGTCTACCAAACAGTCCACCTATCAGATCCTTATCTCTCCAATTAAGAGAGAAGGATGTTGTGGGGGACCATGTCAAAGGCCTCACAGAAGTCCAGACAGACAACATCAGTAGTACTTCCCTGTCCACTGATGTAGTCAGTCCATCATAGAAGGCCGTGAGGTTGGTCAGGCAGGACTTGCCCTTGGTGAAGCTGTGCTGGCTGTCTTGAATCACCTCCCTGTGCTCCATGTGCCTTAGCATAGCTGAAGGAGGATCTGTTCCATGATCTTCCCAGGCACAGAGGTGAGGCTGACAGGTTGGGAGTTCCCAAGGTCCTCCGTTCTATCCTGTTAAAAAACGGGTGCAACGTTTTCCTTTTCCCGGTTACGATGGACTTCACCTGACTGCCATGACTTTTCAAATATCATGGAGAATGGCTTGGCAACTACATCAATTCCCTGGTGGGTAGTATGTGTAGAAACCCCCTCCTGGAACATGCCAGTTTGAGTACTAGCCACGGAAGCCTTCCACTGATGCTTGCTTTTTTGCAAGATTAACTGAAACTAATTAAACTTAGCTATGTAGTACCCACGGCACAGTGATTAATACAGCTGCATAAATGCATACGATGGCGAAAGAATTGTTATACGGAACACTGAACTACTGCCTCTTACCTGCTCATAAAAATAGATAGGATGAATTAAAATGGAGGATGGAAGGGAGAGGCCAGTAAATGAGTGAAGTAGGAAGCCCAAAACAAAACAGAATTTTACATTTGAAGATGCTTGTAATACCCTCTTTTCAGCAAAACCATAATGAAAATCAATACAAAGGATTAAAGCCCTTCTCAAAGAGGGATGAATAGTAAAAGATATAAAGAAAGCAAGCGAGAGTTAGACTTGCTCACACAAGTTGTTTGGGACAGAAGCTGTGTCTCTAACAATAAATTGTTCAGGGCCCAAAACGCTCACTGAAAGGTAATACCAATGTAAAAATAATCTAATAGTGCAAAATAGAAGATGGTCTGAGGTCATTGCAAGGTCATAAGGGATGAGATCATACTAGCAGAAAAAGAAAAATTCAACTGAAGTTTTCTGAAGTAGAAAAACCTACAAGTAAGGTTAAGCGAAGGAAGGAATAGCGCTCTTAGAGGTTATTGAAGCTTCACTGCTTTAATTAAGAGACAATTGGATTTAATGTTTGTACGAATGGGATAGGGTAACTGAAGCACTTGTTACAAAGGATGGAGTCCATGACCCAAGAAATTACTTTAATTTCTTCAGCCTCTACCTAAATTTGTGCTGAAAGAGAGCAAGAGATTAGATGTCAGGAACTGCTTATGAAGGAATATCACACTTGTGTTGGGCAAATCTGTGGTTTCTCTTGGGTATCTGTTGATAAGTCTCAAAGCTGGGGTAGAATGCCAGCCATTTTGAAGTGTAGTTGAGTTTGGATGTGGCAGTAATGAAGGGTCTTTAATGAAGTGCAGCGATTAATGCCATTTATATGCCTGTATGAATTGCTGATGTAGATGTTTGTAGGAAGCACAGAGCTCAGTGTATGGAGAGCATTTAAAAGGAAATATTCATGGTGCCTTCCTGGGTGAGAAAGACGACGTAAAATGTGAATTATTAATAATTTACCAACAGCTCAGTCAAGCACGGCTCTCATTTGCACCTCTCCTGCTAATGAGGTATTTGCAGTTTCAGATGAAGAGAAAGTGGTCGGAAAACCACGTGGAAGGGAGTATTTTCCTTGAGAGTAGTAGGAGGTATTTTACCTAAGCTGTACGTCCTGGTTCAAGCTGCTAAGCTGAAGGTTTGTGTGGAGGGAGTGCCTTTGGGTGAGTGGAGAGACCTACTTAGCAAATACAGATGTGTAATTTAATACTGGTTGTGCTTAGAAGAAGAAAACATACGGTTAATCTAAAGAGGGGTTTTCTGAAGCGGTATTTTATTTACGATTGAGGAGGAAAATGATGGATTGAACACCTTACTTAAAGCAAAAAGTTAAAAATACCTACTTCCCCCCACCCCCAACTATTCTTTTTGTCTGCAGCCTTTTTAGGCGTAGCAGCCATGCAATTAATTGAAGCTCACTAGGAGCCTGTAATGAAAAGTGTAACATCATGTAGCTGCTTTCATTAATAATATCATTGTCTTTTGTCAACTTTAATAGCAATTGGGTTTATCCAGCTGGAAAAAGTTAGACAAAGACAGATAGACAGGCAAGTCTGTTTACTGTCAATTGACTTAAAAAGAAATGCAGCTTTGCTTTTTAAATACATCAAACTTGACATTCACTTTTTGGGTTCACTTTAAGAACTTTGTATGTGGATGCTGCCAGAAGTTTGACTAATGGAATAAAGAGGTAGTTGTGGAGGACAGTGGTTGTGACTTAATGGGAGCTACTCTTTGTTTCTTTCTGTAAAGATAAATATCTTTGGCAACCCAGAAGAGCTAGAAATTGAAGGGAAAAAAAATGGAATTACCATTAATATTTGGTGAAAGGTTTAAGCAAGCATTGTATTTTTTTTTTTATTGGGTTAATCGTTCTATAAAATGCGTATCTCCAACAGGACTTTGAACTCCATACCGTTAATTGCTGTGGTAGTATTGTTTTAATTTCGTAGCCGTGAAATGCTAAATAATGTCAACGTACATGTCAATGCACCCCTTGAGAGTCAAAAATTCCCAGTGAAGCGTGTTTATGAGTTACGGGCGGATAAGGAGTGCTGGTTAAGCACTGATCATTGGAGCAAAAACAATCTGTCATTATTATGCCACAAGCAGACACTGTGTTATTGAAAGTCCTAGTTACCTTTATTTCCTCACGCTGAAATTGTACTGTAAGTTATCTTAACATTAATTATTCAATAATATGATACTGAAAACGTACTCTGCAATCAGCCTTGTGTGTTTCATCATTGTGGTTTTTGTGCTTCATTAAATAGTAATTGGCTGGAAGTAAATGATCATCAGGTGTCGATCTCCACAAGATGCATTGGTTTGCTGTTCACTGCCAGAAGAGAAAGTGATTGGAAATTATTTTCATTGTTTCTCCAGTCTTTTGGCTTATAGCAGACGGATTCAGTTAAATGATAGCTGTTTAATAGCAGTGTTTAGTTATAATCTGGAAAGTAACACGGGCGTGATTGCTTTATTGATGGCTACAGTGTGGTCGCCAGCGTAGCAGTATTGATGGAAGCAAAACTACGGTTCTGTTTTCTTATGTTCAACATTTTATGTAAATAAATGATGCTTATATATGGGACGGGGGAGATCATGTGCTGTGCTCTTCCCAGATCGGTGGTAGAGGTGCTGAGCAATTTTGGCTCTTCAAAGGGAGAGAAGATTCTTGAAAGAAGTTTGCCTTATGGAAGAGCGTTTAGTCTATATTCAGTGTGAGCTTCTATGGCACAGTTGCTCAGCAGGGGTGGTGGGTACTCAGGAGAGGGAGATACCAGTCATCTGAATAATCATAACGGTGTCTTTGGTGAAAATTAGTACTAATTTAACAGCAATGGAGATCTGGTGGTAGACACACTGATGGGCCCAAATAATTTTGAGGTAAGCAGTGGAATGTATATCAAGTGAACCATTAACTAAAATGGCTCATGACGGGGTCTCATCAGTAGTATCTAGAACGGCACATCCCTGTGAATGGGGAATTTATTATTAGTTTATTTTGTGGTTGGTTTTTTTTTTTTTAAATAATAAAGTTGACATTTTCTTTTGGAAAGGCATTATACCAAGAATTCTTAGATGATTAATTTTGTCAAGATGCCTATTTCTAGGGAGAAATGTGAAAAGTTGGAGGTGATCCTTGGCATCCTGAGTCTTTCTGAAACTCTCATTCCAGTAGTGAGTGTTACTGCTAAAGGGGAATTGGGTCTAAGGAGTTGCTGACATTCTACAATTATTCATGGGCTAGGTGTATGAACTCTTGAGGACTGGTTGTCACTTAGTAGTAGTTAGTACTCTTAGGTGAATAAAATTACTGTGCTTTTGAGATTGGTTTGCATTTACTTTAAAAGAAGCAAAGCCAGCTGTTTTGGCATAAGACAAGCACCCTAAAGTGTGTTCTAGTATTAATTGCAAATACCTTGCATCACAGAAGAATCGTTCAGGGGTGGATACGTCTGCATGCAGGAGCTCTTAACCACTGCACATATGGTAGCGTGTCTGACGTATTTTCACGTTTTCCTCTAGCAGTACTGGAGGTCTGATACATGTTTATGAGGAAAGGTGAAGCAAAGCTGGGCTGTGTTTAGTCTTCAGTGGCTTTTCTTTGTCCCATAAGTTTTTTGTGTGGTGTATGAAATTGGTAGAGAGCGTAAAAAATCCACAGATTCTTGTCTGTGAAGCTCTGACAACTGTTACTATATTATCTCCGAGTAGAGATAATTCTCAGTTCAAAACATGCAAATGATCACTATCAAATATCACTTTCTAAAAGGGCACACTGGCAACTGACAACACTTATTTTTTTCTTGCTCACTGAATAGTTTTAAACATGTTGTAATAACAAAATTAATGTTTATTAATAGTATGTCAAGTGAAATCGCACTGACTAGGAAGCAACAGGGACTGCGAGATGTTAACTTCAGTGGAGTATAAAATGCTGGCTGTCTTGTGTTAATTTGTGCTGGGAGGAATACCAAAAATATGAAAATAATTTAACCCAGTGGAGGTGTCAGTGGAGATAAAATCTGAAAGAACTGATGAAGTTGATATCTGTCTTATAAGGGTTTTTATTATTGGTTTTGGCTTTTTTGTATTATTTGGCTTTAGGATTGTACTATGGGAGGGATGTCTCGGCTCCAAAAGTATGTGGTGGTAGATATACTTTTGTCTTCACATTGATTTGTTTTTTTCATATAGTATGTTGCCTACAGTAAATGCAAATTGGATTTAAAAACTAACATAAGAATGACCAAGTTTTGTAAAAACAAAAACCTATACTCTGTTTTTTGCTTGAGAGTTAAGGAGTATATAGTAAATTCTGATAGTTGTGTACTATCCAGAGTACCTCATTGGAAAATCCCTCATTTTCATCCAAATAGGTGTATGACAAGAAAATTATAAACTTTACAGTGTCGACATTCATCTTTGTTTTCTAGTACCACTCTTAAGAAAAACAGTGAAAATAGTAAGATGTTATGGTGAAGAACAACACAATCAAAGTTTTTCTTTGGTACTTGGTTACAATAATATCACGTGAATGCACAGAAATGAAAGCATTTGTGATGTCTCTCTTTTGGAGTATTGGAAAGAGTTAGGACCAAAGATTTTCCACGTCTTCGCTTTTGTCAGTTCTTGTGCGATGCAAACTATTTTGCTTGCTTCAAAGTACACATTCTATATTTAGTTGAGGCACAGTTTTAAGGCCGTGACGTGCACAGAAGGCAAGAACTCAGTAGGAGTGGATGTCAGTTGAAGCCGTGTTTTAATATTCTGCGATGGTATTTTGTCAAGTTGGGTCCTATGGCTCCTTACTTAGACACTTCTAAATCTTTTTGTGACTGTTTCAATATGTAAATAGCTTTGCTCACGAGACTGTTGGGCTGAGAAGATTAATTACTGGTTTTGAAGGACTTAAATGCTGTCAGTAAAAAGTGCTGTAAAAAACCCAAACAACAACAATAACAAACCCACAACTGAAGACATTAATTTTGTTTTCACTGTAAAGTGCCACTGGAGTTAATTAATTTGACCTAATGATAATAATAATAGTAACTTGCATGTCTTTCATCATAAGACTTCTTATTAAATCCTGATTAATCGCTTAATGATTGAACAATGTCCACCCTGAAGAAGCATGTGGCCATGTTGTTGAAAGCTGTCATTATATACATAAAACTTGAAAGAGGATTGTGGCCACATTTAGCTTTTGATGCTCAATTTTGCCACTTCAGTAATTTCAATTCAAGGTTGTTTTGAGTTCAATTTATGGTTTTCTTTGCACTGTGGAATATGAATTTTTCTAGTCCTAGATTTCACAGCACAATGACAAGGTGTTAGAAAATGGGAGTCAAAAGCTAGCAGAGAACAGTTTATTATTTCACAGATGTATGTTTTCTCAATGGCTTTCTAAGGATTGCTCTTTTAGGGTTTTTTTTGGTTTGGGTTTTTTTTTTTTTCTCAGACCTTGATGACTTTTTGATATAGTATCAAGATAGTTTGTGTTTAATGTGAAAAAGCGTTGCTACTGTTAGTGATGACTAGGCTCCGTACAAACTATCCATTGACATTTCATTCTCCACACTAAGTACACTAATGACAGAACCTGTATTGCTGTAGCTGTGCTTTTGTTTTTTGACACTCATGAGGTATATGTTTCTAAAATTTACTTGTGAAATATAGTATCCAGACTGCAGCATCCGAGGCTGCGGCTGGGCAAGTGCTGTGAGTGTGGATATACACTTGCAGTGATACCAGAACACCTCTTCAAGCAAAAATACCTATGTGTGACCAAACTCATTTAGTTCTAAGTGTTCCCGCGTAACACGCGACCAAATTATTTAAAGGGTATAGCGAATGGTTCAGAGGTGCACTGAACTGCTGAAAGTAATTGCTGTAATTGTAGCTACTGATCCATGGCATTTATTGATGTACTTCATTTGCTGTTGTTTTGTGTTTTTTTTTTTTACCTCATATCAGTGACTCTGGGTGATGCATCATCTATCTGAATTCACAGCTGCCTACTAAAAATGATCAGATTTTTTAGGGGGAAGGGGGACTGGCAAAAATATTTTCTATAGCAAAAGCATGTTCCCCTTCTGATGAAATATTTTATCAGCTTTTTGCTGATGTACTTTTTAGCTACATCTTTATACAACCCATTTAACAAACGAGAGAAAATACTACTAGTATTTTCCTTAGCCATATTAACAAATTTTCAAAGGAGATGATTATTGAACTTCTGTTGATATTCTATAGTCTGAACTCATCAGTGTTTCACGTTTTAGGGTTTCTGACACCTTAAAGTAAAGACTGAGAATTTTGGTAAAATCAATACAGACTGAGATACCAAATCTGTCTTAATAATAAAGCAAGTTTATCACACCAGTACAGTTCTTTCACCAATATCTTTTTTATTTTTTTTTTAACATTTTACTCTTCTCAAATCGAGGTTGGAACTGGAAAAAAAAAATTCTCTTTCAGAAAGATTTCTAAAGGTTGTTCATGTCCTTCCCTGAAATGCTTTTTAAATGGAATGCATCTGTATCTTACATAAGCAGGTGTTTAATGTATTCAGTTCTAAGAACTATCTGGAAAGCTTGGATGGTGAGACTATAATAGCAGTAATGACTAAAATAAATGCAAGTTACTTAACTGAAACTTACAGATGCTTTCAATCTAATATTTTCCATATTTTTAGTGAAATGCTCAGAAATAGTTTAATGCCAGTTGAAAGTAAACAGGCTTGGGGAGGGGATATAAGCTTCTTTTATTTATGGAATTCCAGTAGAACTTTCTTTTATGAGGTTACACAGTAAGGCTTTATCATCTGTTGTTTTCCACTTCTTAAGAAAGCAGAATAAGACCTTCAGTGCAAATATGCACTCCCAGCAGGTTTCTACTTCTTCAGATCATTAGGAAAAAGTGGGTGAGATTACAGACCTTTAGCTTTTGGAGACAAGGCTTAGGTGACGTTACACTTGGTCGGTACTGTCTGTTCTCCTCTTCCCATAACCGCTGAATTCACAGGTCAATTCCAGCTGAAATTGAAAGACAGACTGAAATGTCATTCGCAGTAAGTGGTCGACGGGAAGAACAATACACCAAGTGGTTTCCCTCTTGAGGACACAGTTCAGAAATTACAGTCTGCTTTTCACCAGCCCCACTGTCTCCCATGCAGGACATAAAGGGAAGTTAAGATCCTGATGGGAGTAGAGATGTTAAGTGGACAGGGACAAAAGGGTTTAATTTTATGTTTTTGTCAGGTTTTACCATTTTACCATATCTTCTTTTCAAGGAAGCAGAAATATTTGTGATAACAGAAGAAAACAGAAACTAATATAATATTTGCTGTCTGAAGCTACTTAGTGTTTTTAAGTCTACTTTAACCTTTTAAAGTGGGTTTTCTTAAGCAAGGTGTTGAGTCAGAGTTAACTCTGCAGGTGGGATTATAGTTTCGGAATCCAGTACTTCAAGAATGCTTTTAAAAAATGATAGTAACATACTAATTATTGTGGAGACAAGTATGAAAGACACAAGTTATTCAGGTGTTGCTTGCCGTTAGGGATTATTGTGGATCTAGTGCATTTATATTTTGTGCTGTGTGTAAATAAGAGTCAAAACTTATTTGTGTATTCAAATTTTTCATGTCTATTAAGTTGTTAAATGGAGCATTACTGAAAAAACAAAAGCTTAAACCACTAACAAAATTTGACAGCAAATCTTTCAATGAATGTCAAGATTTATATTTAAGATACATGATATAGTATATTTGCACCAAAAAAAAAAGCTGTTTAACCTTTTGTAACTCTTGGTCTTAAATAAACTGTTGATTATAAAATAAATCCCTACACAAATAAGCTGTTCTTCCTCTCTTAAAACCAAACAAATTGGCCGCCTTGATGTGCATCAATCATGCCCCATTAGATGTCACTTTTTGCAGGAAATGCTACATAAATCATGAGTGTCTTCCCCAGAAGAAATTCAAATTTAAAACTTTATTGCTTTTTTATTACTAAACACATCACAGTATTATATTGTTTAATGAAATGTGACAGGCTTTGCTGCAAGAACTATAATGAATACAACAGCTTTTTTGCATTTAACAAGACAAGGTGCCAACATTTTATTTTCAAGCTAGAAAGTGATTGTTTAGATTGGAGACAGATTCGATGTGATATATGTGTATGTATGCATATGTATATTTTTGCAGACATCTTGTAACTTTATCATATTTTCTTCTATAGGTCTTCAGAATGATAGTAAAAAAAAATAATAAAAAAAATTAACTATTTTCTCAGTTAGAAAAAGATCCATTCTGAAGTTTGCATGTGAATCATGAGTAAGACTTCAGGTGGTTTTGTTTGACTTCCCCCCCGCTTCCCCGAAGGGAAAGTACTTTTGGTTTCCTAGACCATAAAAGGTTGCCAAATAGGTTTTCCTTTTCTCAAGCTTTTAAAGTCTTTATTAAAAACACATTAATAAGAAATAAGATTTAAATATAAGCAGGAATTGATGCTATGAAACTTAAGAAATAAAATGTTTTCTACTTAAAGTAACTGTGTTCAGTCATTTACTTTTAACAACCCTAATTTGGTTTTGATTTTTTTTTTGTACTTTTTTAATTTGAAGAATATATTCTGTTCAGCTAACAGTTTTTTCAACCCTTTGTCCAAAATTCACCTCTCTGTAGTCAATTCATTTATTTCTTTTCAACTGCAGATGTTCATGCTGGGCCAAATTTGAAATAGAGCACTTAAGCCATATTATGAAATGCTGAAGGGATGTTGAGGATCTCATAATTTCTGGAATAGTTAGCAGAAAATTGAATAGCCACGGTGCTGTAGCTGTCCTGTAACCAATATTCCAGTCATACTTCATTGCTGGAATGGCATTTAAATTACAAACTTACTTTTCTTAGTACTTTTTAGAATTTTCTTATCAGTCAGTACTTTTGACTGAGTCGAACTTTCCCCTGAGAGTCCTATCTGTTAAGGTAGTTCAAGATAAAACATCATTCTTTGTGCTGTTTATGTCTGCAAAATGCAAATGATTATGAATTTCCTAGTGCATTTAGTAGTTCTCTGCATGGCTGGTGGTATAAAGTTAACTTAATGGCAAGTTTTGGCATTAATACCTGCGTGTACTGAGTGTAAGAACTATAACTGCATGCAACTCCTTACTGTAATGGGAACTTATTTTAATTGAGAAGTTCTGAAATGAGGAAGTTTGAGCATTGACTTCTTAACTAGAAATGGTTATTCTTATGAAAGAAAATTGAAAATCACTGTGAAGTGCATGTTGAACATTCTAGGTTCTTGCATATGTTTGATAACTTGGAAAAAAACCCGGGAAGTTACTAATTTCATTAAATTGAAAGTAACTATTTTCATTGATGAAGAGGTGCTTATTTTCTGATGAGAAATCAGACTCCCTAATGAACAGAAAACTCCTAGCTGTGCAGATGCTCTTGTAGAAGAACACTGGATTGCAGCTCTGAAGTGTGGGTATGGACCCATACCTACATATACCCAGACAGAGTTTTGGTTATTTGTGATGCGACTTACTTGAAATATTAACCATATTCTATCCAACTATGTGAACTGCAGTACATTTGCAAACAGCTTGCTCTTTCTGCAGGATGTTTTTATTGCTTTATGAGCTTGCTGATGTTTTGTTGTATGTTTGTTGGTTTGTTGTTTGGGTTTTTTTGTTCCTACAGTCAATTACATTCTTTAAATAAGAAAGAAAATGCCAATGTGCTTACAGCAGGAGTCGGATCTCTTTAAATTGTTAGCATAAGGAAAATCAATCTCCATTTTTTAATTTTTTTTTTTTTTTGTCTCATTCTCTGTCGACTGAAGATCATAAATTTTAATGTTATTTTAATCTGTTACAAACTACAGATCTCTCTTTGGGTACAACCCTCCCCACCACCCTCCCTCC
>JAOXJK010000077.1:41981884-42006911 GCA_025774025.1 Xenus cinereus | reverse complement strand
TCCAGCAGGTCAGCCCCCAACCTGTACTGGTGCAGGGGGTTATTTCTCCCCAGGTGCAGCACCCTACACTTGCCTTTATTGAAGTACATCGGGTTGCTGGCTGCCCAACTCTCCAGAGCTGGAGAAAGTCAGGCCAGTAGTCCTCATGAAGGTATTCTGGTTGGTGAATTTAGACCTGTTCTGCAGCTGCTTCCTCTATATTAGGGAGAAATGTTGACCTCAGGCTTCCTGGCCTCAACGATAAGTTTATGTGCACTTATCTGTGCCACCTTCTGCATCAGGGATTACTTCAGTGTAACTGACTATGACAGTGAGCAGCGGTGCTAATGCAAGTTCCTAGCTGACGTATGGGAAAAAAACATTAGCTCCAATCTAATTTAGGTTACACTTTAGGAAACACTGAAGTGTTTCTTAACTCTTTGCTTATCCTCATCTGTGGTATTGTGTTTTACCTATTTTGAACTGTCAGGGGAACGGTAACATTTGACACAGGTATAATTAATGTGAACGTCAAACATCTCTTATTGTGGGGCTTTAGAGTCTTCTGCTTGGCTGCCAAGGCATTCCCTCGGTGTCACATTGATAATATGCAAGTGACAGCTGAAAATAGAGTTCTGTCAGTGCTGTCTCTGTGTCAGCTACCAAACCACAAGCCACAGACTTAGAGTAAATCTTCTCCATCAATATGTGTGTTTGAGTAACTGTTAATTAAATCTGATTTGACTTTGCTTACTAATCTGCCTCCTGGATTAATCAATACATGCCTCCTCTTCCGAACCTGGATGTTTCTCTGTGTTTAGAAAAAGTGTGTGTTATTAATACAGTATTTCAAATGTCTTGTGCTTTGCAGATGGAGGAAAGAATGCTTGCCATATTCAGAAGGGTTTCCAACATTATTTTAGACCTGAAATAATGAGTTAGGAGAAACAAACAATATCAGGAGAATAGACTGGAGAAGAACTTAAAATAAGTTATGAATAGTACGCGCCTTTGTGTCTTCTTGGTGTTGCTGGGATGTTTTTAACTACTATTGTTTGGGGAAATAAAAGCCTGACTCTATGTCGAAGTGGATGTATTGCATATTAAATTTTAAGAAGGAGAACTCTCATTCTCTCTCTGAGAATATGTATTGTGTAAAAAGAGGAAAACAGGCCTTAACTGAGATGGTAGGTTCCACATTGATTAAAAATGACATACATCTGTTGAAGTCAGTGTCAGCCATTCTAGTGGAGGGGCTGTTTTTCACACCTGTGTGGATCTGACTGAGTTCTGTCATGAGTCCCTAGGGAAGCAGATCCTCAAAGGAGGTGTTTTCATTCAGCCTGCGTGATTTTTGTTCGGTTTTCCTATGGAGCTGGGTGTCGCTAAGGCCCTGAAGGCCTTGTCCTGGTTTGGGGTGGAGCAGGCCCAACTTCCGGCTCTCACCCGTTGCCGTGGCAACCAGGGTCAGCTGACTCAGTTGTTTACCCCGTGGAGGGCTCGCACCTGTGGGGAGGGGTGCAGAGGTCAGGTGACCCCAACTGACCAATAGGGTGTTCCGGCCCGTCCGCCATGATCGGGATTAAAGCTGAGGGAGCAGAGGCAGCTGCTTGGATCTTCTGGAATGTTCTCTTCTTCAGTGGCTCTGTTTCTTCAGCGACGGATGTCTGAGGAAGGCCCTATCCGTTTGTCTGCTTTTGATTCCCGTTGGTGTGTTCCAGAATCCAGTTCTGAGACCAGTCTGGAACTTCCTCAGTGCCTCCTGGTGACATCTCCTTTGTATGTACTGCATCTATTTTGTTATTTCCTTTTTTATTTTATTATTAATATTTCATTAGCTTAGTTGTTTCTAAACTCATAAATATCTTTGTTTTTCTTCTTTCTCGCCTTAAAATGAGAGGTCGGTGAGTGCATATTTTGTCTTGTCATTGGCCAACATGGTCCAAACCACGGCAGACCTCAAAGGCTTTGTAATTCCACCTTCACTTTTTTCCTCCTCAAAACCCAAGCTTCTTGGTCCTGTCACTTGCTCTCCACAATGTTCAGAGGGAGAACACATTAGTGATGTTGAAAGCTGCAGTGCAGAAAATGTTTAAATTTGAAGGATCAATTACTGCTCTACAGTGCGTAGTTAGAGAGGGGAGCTACTAAGAAGGGAAGAGGACTGTGGCCTCATTTACTTCCAGACATTCAGTTTCGGTGATGAGTTACTTCGTGCTGGCTGAGATTTCCAGGTTAGTTATGATGCAGGATATTTTGGGACTTCTGAAGGCTTTGTGCTCCTAAATCAAGGTCTCTTGTGTTGGCCTGGATTGAGAAGGCAAGAAAGAATTCTGGGTGCTAGACGTTGCTGGGATAAGATGTAGTAAGCAAAAGAGGTGGGTGGAATAAGGATGATGCAAATTCATTGCTAGTAGGCTACTGCAGCCTTACTGTGGTAGTTGCATTCTGTTTTAGCCTCAGATGGCAACAAAGAACCATGTGGCAGCCAGTTTCATGAGGGGAGAATTGGAAGAAAAAGGCTGAACTTGTGGGCTGGGACAAAGGCAGTTTAACAAAACAGCAAAGTGAACAAGAAAGCAATAACTGTAACATGGATAGAGGAATATACAAACATGATTATGATACCACGACTCACCAGCTGCATCTGGGGTGCCCCTGCCTGCTCCCAAGGTGTGACTTTCTGTCCCCTCCCCCTAGTTGGTGGCAGTACATACTGCAGTTCATAACCTAATACCCCACCTTATTGTTTGGTGGCAAATTCTCCCAGGACAGCTATGTGGTACAGCGCTATATGCCATTTAAATGACTTTGTTTCTTAAGTTTTTGTTAGCAATTGAAGTCACGTAAGATTCGAATGTAAACCAAAGTGAGAAGATAACAAATGGTAATATGGCTGGATTTTTTTTTTGTTAGTAGTCAGCTCCTAATTTTGTTTATGCTGGCTTCTGAACTCTTGGAATCTGTTCTGAAGTGTTCAGCTGAACAGCCCCAGGGATGTGGCTCAAAGAGATCATTGATTTTGTAGATGTGCAATAATATAGAGTTGATATGCAGTGTTGTGTCTCATCTATGTGTAAATTGTATCTCTCATCCAGTCGTGTTCCCCATCTGAGTGTTGACTTTTCCAGGAATGATATCTGATACTTTTTTCTTTGGTGTTAGAATCATCACACAGAGGAATTTGACAGTCCATGGTTCTTAGGTGAGCAACACAAATCTGCTTTTTTAAAATTAGGTTTAACAAACAAAATGTGGAGTGTGAGTTCTAACTCTGTGTAGATTTCTTACGTGATGCCTGGAAGTTTGGTAACTATCCTGGTTTTAAAATGATTCCTGAAGCTGTGGTGTCTAGTTTAGAGTGCACATATTAACACTGCATGAAAGATTGCTGAGAGATGCAGTGTTTGTTTGCTGTCCAAACCCAGGAGAAGGTCATATTTTAGTAGTAATAAAATAGCCTATGTGTTTCATCAGGATTTGGTAGAAAAGCAAAATAAAGCCACCAAATACGTAAACAAAACTATCAGAAGACTTTGGTTATTTTAATGACTGATTGTTCAGGACCATGAGTAAGATCCCTGTGGGGTTTTTTTCCTCCTCTTGTTAGTCAGATTTCATCTTTTACTTTCTTTCCTTTTTTCTGAATGTGTGCATTTACTCTTCATAGAATGATAGTCTTTTGTTGTGAAATAAAGCAGCCAGTGGTCCTGTTGTGCTTGTTTCCAATACAAATTTATGTGCTTAAAATTTTTGGCTTACTGTTGAAATTATTTGATTTTTTTTTTTCTGTCATAAACTTGACCTTGGCGTTTTATTTGATCTGAACCTTTTATTTGGTCTGAATTTTGCTGTCAGCATAATGTGTGCCTTTGGCAATTTTTCAAAAAATTCTTCACAACTTAGATTGTGTTGTCCTAGAGGCAGATATATTTATCTTCATGCTCAGGGCCAAGTAAAGCATCAGGATTTAACAAATACAAGAATGATTATTAATAATCTTAGTTCCTTGTAGCTTTTTTTTGTGGAGAAATTGGGAAGATTAATTAGGTGCATGTTTGTACAGTGCTTTCAAGATGTAAAGTAGTATAGAAGTGCTAAGTATTATTACTTAAAGTCTCATAGGAAGAAAGGAGATATTTATCAGGAGCTGTAGCTATGTGATGATGAGACATCACACATGCAGAGCTTTTGGTATCTGGCACATCGTCTTCAATACCCACTAAGTATCTATACCGGAAAGATGTGCAAGGGCAGTTCTTTAACTGAAAGAAAAGGCGATGTTTATTTTAGTGTTCTCTGTGAAACAGAATTTCATCTTAACTCCAAAATGTGCACAGTTAAAATTCTTGTGGTAGTGTTGGTTTCTAGGAGGTATATACTAGATAAATAAAATAAGGCTTCAGTAGGAGTAAAAAAGCTAGTCTCAGAATGTTTGTAGGAGGCCTTATCTTGGCAATAGAAATAGATTTCATTAAACCACTGCTCCTGCCAAGGCCAGGATAGAGGGAAGCATCTCCAAGCAGAGATTGATCAGAAATATCCAGTGGGCATCTCACTTTGTTAGGCTGGGGTAAGAAAGGCATAAGAAAGAGCTTTATATTCCAGCCTCTCAGGACGTTCTTGTCCTGCACAGGAGTTTGCATCCTAATTAGTGCCACCAGTGGGTACATGTTGCATGATCAGCTGTGGATAATTCAGTAAGCATATTTCCATTGGGCTGGAAGTGGGTATTTTTCTATGGAATGGGAAAAAAGTGTGGTTTTGTTCAGTATCAGGTAGACAGCAATTACTTAGCACTACTGCTAAATCAGGAAGGATTTCATATCCTACTACAGTAAAGGAAAAGTGTGCTTGAGAGAAGGCACCTAAATCAAGTCTAAGCCTGCTACACTAGAGGGATCCTTGTTCCTCAACTTAATGCTCTTTGCCTTTATGCATGGGAAAAGATGACACTGGCATCTTAATGATGTACTGAGGTCAAAATGAGAAATATATCCTGGGACAATATAGGAGAAAATCCTTGCGAGTTAATACTGAATTGAGAACTTAAGCACACTTTAATCCTGCCTGTAGATCTTGATGTAGTTCTGTGGCGTGTAGACCAAGGCTTTACCAATACGGTAGGACAAGACTACCTTAAAAGGCACCAGAGCTCTCAAAGATGGGGGTAAGATACCCTGCAGTGGTCAGGTCATTCTTTACTATAAGCCAGAGTGGGTGTTTCTAGAGAACTTGTTATTTTTGTGCTCTACGTATGTGTACTTCACCAAGCTCAATCTGTATATGCTAAAAGGATCTTAGCTTAGAAATCATGTTGCAAGCATGGGAATAGAAGCCTGTTTCCTGGATTGTTCCGTTTTGTTGTTTGTTGGGGTTTTTCTTGTCTAATGGCTTTGCCCTTAGCTATTCAAGCCCAAACTACACTTATAGCCAGTGTGTATTGGGCAGCTTTCTGTGCTCCATAGTTCCTGGCATGGTAGACTGTTCTTTCCTTTTGCACAAATAATTTATTTTTCTTTAAAGGACGACTTCCATAACTCACCTTAGCTAGCATGTAGAGTGAGCTTCAAACGTTGTACTTGATCTCTTTCCTTTTTGATTCAAGGGTATCTTCCATGCGTGGAATATTACAGGAAATATCTTTATACTGGAAGGGAATTATTGGTGTCTTGGTGCAGAACTGTTCTCTGAAAACAAATTCATTTCAGTTCTGAATTTTGACAGGTGGATTTACTGGGAAGTCACTTTCCAAGCAGCAGCTTTCTGCAGAATCATACTTGCAAATATGAAGTGTTTTCTTACTTTCTCTATACTGCTGGATGTAACCTATATTTTAATACCATAATATGCCTTAACAGGCACACTCAGCTGGAAGGCTAGTGTCATGAAGATGCTTATTTATAGTTTTTTTTTATTTCTGATAATTTGGTGGTGTGGTAGTGGTTGTACAGAATCTGCTTTGTAGCAGGAAGACTTCATTGCCACCTCTCAGGGAAAATGAGTATTACTATCCCAGAGATGATCCCTTTCCTGGCAATGGGTAATGGTGGAACATCTGCAGATCAATGTGCCCGTTTCCAGCTTTTAGGCTTGTTTCTGAATTTCCCCGTTGCAAACAAATTAGCAACCTTAAGAGACCCAGTTGTCTTGTAGTATTACACCCTTAAAAACTGTGCTGCTAAAAGATAATATAAAAGCTCTGGAGGGAAACAATTTTCAGAGAACAGGTTGTGCAGCAATAATCTATTTACCCTTCTGAGGTGTTTTGATGGGACAAGATCAGATAAAAAGGTTTGTTATTGGATTGAGACTTCACTGTTTGGGGGTTTTTTTGCCCCTCACTCATGTCCTACAGAGATAAACTATTTTCTCAGAGCTTTTATTCTTTTGTTTCTGGAAGACAATGTCTGAAGACTATATCTGTTATGTCCCATGGAACACGTATATCAAATTTGCTATTTGAGAAATTTTTAGAATTATTAATGTAGTAAGAAATCTTCTGAAAACCTCTGCTGTGTCCAAATTCTCCTCCCCGCAAAAAGGAGCGAGCATCTGAAAGACAGCAGAGAGGGCGAGCTAAATGGCCTTAACCTTGGTGTTATAATATTAAACTGTGACTATTTTCTTTTTTTAAAAGCTTGCTTTCTTGTACGCCCTTATGTATACCTTGTTTTGTTGTTTAAAGGAAGAAGCAAAAGCTTTGGGGGAAAAGTAAGATACTAATATTTCAAAAATCCAAGACAGGCAAATTGGCTTAAAAATATAAACGAGCGAAAAACCTGGGCAAAATACAAGATCTCAGTGCATGGTTGAATAAGTTTAAGTCAGGACATCAAAAACATTCCTGGCTCCTAGGAGAAAGGCTTTCTTAATTGTGGGTGTTTGAATTTGGGATCCAGCGAGCCGAGGTTGGTCCGTGCTGTACTTGGGGTGGCAGCGTGGGGCTGTTTTGGCTGAAACCAGTGCTGCAGGTTGGTGGGCACGTCAGGGAGGCATAAGCTGCTGTTGCTGCCAAAAGCAGGAAACCTCCTGTTCCTCCTTTCTCAGTCTCTTTTTCCACCCTCTTCACTGCCCTCGTGCTTGCGGGGGCAGTTAATGGCTGTGCTGCGAGCTGGATCAGGAGCCTGGTATGGATTAAAATTAGATCAGTAGGGTGATGTTCGATTATTTTAAATACAGACAAGCTGACACTGTTTCATTGCATGGGTCTTAGCCACAAGGCAAAGTGGGGGGCAAAGAATGGGGCTGCAGTGTTTTCTCAACTGCTGTCTGATTCTGGCAAAAGGTGTGTCTAGAAACCCAGTTTGAGAACACCTTAAGAGCCATGAATTCTGCTCAGTTTAACCCACGGATTCATCGGTGGCATATCTGTATTAGATCTGGTGGGTTTGTTGTTGTTCTTAACTATTTTAATATGTCAAGGAGAATTCCTCTTTATCAAATCTACGTTTATTTGCACCAGCTGTTTTTGTGTTGCTTTGTGGAACTGAGCAAAACATACTATATATGTACATAGTACATATGTACATGTAACATAGACATAAGCAGGGTTTAGTCAATATGATTGTAGTAATTACAGGTGCTTTTAAAATAATTTTATCTTCCAGTTCTCAGAACACTCACGGAAATGAACTATACATACAATTCGGGAACTCTTGTCCCCTTTTAAAAATAATTTCTTAGACAAAATTCTACTGCGCTTGGTTGAACTTTCTTAGGCTGGCTATGAATGAAAACTAAGGACCTCAGGATGTGGCCTGTGGATGGTTTTCTTAGTCGGGAAACCATGGTAGGTATAAAATACATTAATCTGTGCCTGTTACTTGGCATGGGGCCACAGAGGGCTGTCAGCATAAGTAGGAGCAAATTAACGTGACAGTTCTCATGCTGGAGTCATACTGTGTTAATACAAGGCTTCAAAGTAGATAATAAGAAACCTGAATTGTGAGTGCAATATTTAGGGCTCCGCACTTGGAGCCGTTCATCATGATGATTACAGCCGTGCCTGGGATTCTTGGCCCGTCGGGTTACCTTGTTTTACATGCTTCATTTCTAATGAAATGCAGACCCATCGGATGCGCATTGGTTAGGGCAGGTGGACTGGAACTAAATAGACTTGCAGCTTGTTTGTAATGACCAGCTGAGGAGAAAGAAACCTCTTGAGGAACAGAGCGAGCTCAGGGGTTGTGCTTGGGCAGGGAGCAGGCTTAGAGAGTAGTTTGCTCACCAGGGTTGCAGCAGTAATGTGTTTTCAAAATCAAGGACGCAGCCCCATGTGGCATTAAAGATGTTAGACAACAGGAAAGATCTGTGATGTTTATGTCACACTCGGTCTATTTCTTTTATCAAACTGACAGCAGATCCTTTTATTCTTTTATTTTCATTGTTTCCTATTTTGTAGCAGGTCCCAAGACTGTATCTGTTGCTATTTAACGTGTATGTAGTATGTAATTTGTGTGTTGATGGGTTGTGTTTCTTTGATTTGACAGGATGTGCACGTTTTTTAGTGTTTTAATCAAGGTGGCAATGCCACAACAGCGCTGATTTAGTAATGTAATAATCTTTGTGTTATGAAGCCTGATAGGACCCCGAGGGGTACTATTGCTCCATTAAAGCAGGTGCTCTACACAACCAGGAAAACGTCTCCTCTTTGAAAACCTTATAGTCAGAGCCCAAAATTAGTTTAAAGAATTTGCTGGACCTTGCATATAAGCCAAACCTGTTCAGGTCATTTTTCCAGTGTAGTTGTATCTGGATGCAGATGTATATTTAACTTAGATGGGAACTAGTAAATCAAGTCTTTCAAACTGAAAGAGACACGGATATGAATGATGCTGACACGCACAAACATTTGCAGAAGCTCTGTCAGAGCACTCCTGTACTTTCAGTGCAAGGGGTTTATGTTTTCATGCTGTTGTTGATTTCTAGCTCTGCCTCTTTATTTTTAACCTTTCCAGGCTGCTTTTAGTGTGTTACGGTCTGTGCACTTCTTCAGTCTCTGCCTGTTTCACTTGTTGCTTAAGCCGAGAAGGGGTGGTGAAGTACAGCTCTGGAGACTAGACAGTGGCAACAGGTCATGTGTTTGTGAGGGACAACTAGCAAGAGCATAAATTCAAAACATTAAATTTTCTAATTCCTCTGTTAATTCAATGTGAAGTGGTTTTAAAACATCTCATTCTTTTCAGTGTTGTTGACAAATGATGGTGCTTCAGAGTTTGATGTCCAGAGTAAGGACTCATGGATCCATCTGCTGTTTCTGAGCTGGTGCCGACTTACTGTTTGGCAGGTGGTAAGTCACGTAACCTCTCTGTACCTTCACTCCATGGTCATAATTTACTGTGACATAACTGTGCCTTTGCCACCATACTTTTTCAGGTCCATTTCTTCGTAGATTTCAATATTCAGAATAATGTATGGTACATGCACCTGCATTTCTCAGAGTGTTTGGGTTCCATTTCATAGTCATTTTTACATAACAACATATGCAGATAATCTGTATGCTGAGTAAATACATGGAGAATATTCATCACTGACATAATCTCTTTGCAACATAATTGATTTCAAAGGTGTTGCAAAACCAAGTCTTTACTTATTTAAACTATACAGACTCTGCTTAGACTTTAAAAGATTATGAATGAGTTTTGTGGTCGTTTGCATGATTGTTGAAAGGTGTCTTGGTTCTGTATTCACATTACCTTACACTGATCTTCCAGTGGAATATGTAAACATAATTTAATGCTCGTCAGGGTCTCTAGCAGGCACAGAGATTTCGGTGCCTGGACATAGCAAGCTGCTTGGAGCAGCATCGCTCAGATCCACTGTGATTTACTTACTTGGGTCTCATTTCTTAAAAACAAGCAGTAAGATAAAACCTCCTTTAACATTTGAACGTTGTCTATAAAATGTATTGGTAACTTTATTTCTTTCAAAACTGTACATACTTTTAGTGTATATTTACATTATCTTTATTCTGACTGTCATGTACAGGTATTTCAGCTGAATTTCTGGGTGTTGGATGACCACTCTGTATATGTAAAGTCTTAAGTGTCCTCTTTGGGGTTGAGTGTGCATTGGAAATTTTAGGATTTAGCTGGTGTCAGATCATCTGTTTTTTATCCTGTGCTGTCAGATTTTGGACAGAGCTGCTCTGTAATAACCAGACATAGGAGCTAATGCGCCAGGAGCGTATGGTCTCCTACCAATGGTCCTGGAAAACTGATGCCTAATAACTAGTGCCTGAGCTCAGGTGATCAGTGTAACACCAATGATAATGATGCTAACCTCCACTCTTCTCTTTTTGCAGAAAGCAACCACTGTCTATTTGCAGGTAGTTTCAAGCATTTCTCAGGAAACTTTCTGTTGTTTGCTGAAGAAGGCCTTAAAGTACAGAACGATGTGGTTGAAGTGATAATTCAATGTATTACATTGTGGTTTTTGAACTATGTAATTGTCTGGAGTCACTGCTAGTCAGCCCAGGATAAATCTCTGTCAAGAATATGCTTTCAGCTTGAGTTCTAATATCTGTAGGCTCTAAGTTTTAACATGTTAACACCCCAACAATTCATATGAGAAATAAACCACAGGCTACTTTTTTTACAGAAGTTAACACATTTTTAAATGATCATAACTGACTTGCACTTTTCATATCTATGTAGTTGTTCACACTACTGCAGAAGCAAAAGCAACATTCACCCAAACGTGAGATATGTATCAAAGCTCTTCTAATTATTGTAGACAGCTAAACCACAATGTAAAGACATTATCCTATGAACAGTTGGCCTCTCATGTTTTGTTCCCTTCCTTCTGTAAAGCATCTTACAGAGTTGGCAGTTCTGCAGGGTCTGAACTTGATCTTAATGAGAGGAGAAGCAGTAACACTTTCAATGAAGGGCTCATGTCAGTCATGACAACAAAATGTGCAGATGTTCTTTATTAAGAGCAGAGTAATTAAATTGTTGTATCAAGTATGAGGGAAAAAACCTGCTGTACTTTAAGCCTTTTCAATACCATGTTATCAACAGCCAAAGTCAGTTATTTTGGTATATGCGCTATTTAGCAGATGAGATGAGTGATATATCTCCCTAAAGATATTTTTGACATGCTTGTGAACTATAAAGGAGACTTTGTGGCATACCAGTCATCTATTACACCTATACTAATTGCTCAGGAGAAATATCTTGCTGCTTAGGATTTAAAGAAATGATGCTTGATGATCAAGAGAGGTATGTTTCCTGAGTAGATGGGCGTAGATCTACTTTCTGTGGGATGTGGTGTGAAGAAACTGGATCTGAGGAGAGAGTGCGATTAATCTCATTCCTCATAAACCGGTGACAGAGGGTGTCCTTAGCAGAAGTGGCCGTGGTGTTGGCGCTTTGCTTGGAAGACTGGCTGTCACATGTACTGAGCAGGAACAAGGCCCAGAATCAGCTAGCCAAATGCTCTTTGAAACCAGCAAACCCAGAAACTCAGGCTGCTGTCCAGTATTTCTGAAAACCTGACAGGCAAACAGGTTGTCTTGTAAGCACGAAGTCTGCATGAATCAAAATACAGAGGTCCAACGAGGGAAATGGAGCATGGAGAAACCTTGGGAGTGTGTGGCAGTATTTTTTTCAGTCTACAAGATTAATATGGTTTTATTTCACAGTAGCTTTGGTAGCAATCTGTTCAGTTAGTTATCTGCTTCATTAATGGATTTGCAACTGATTTTCAATTGGCAACAGCACACAAGCCTTTTTCTCTCCCCTTGGTGCTGTTCCACTGCCCATCTGCGTGGCTTGGGAGTCCTTACATTGGTTATCATCACAAGGGCATTTCTAGGCAGAGCTTAGAGACTTTCTGTAGGTACCTTTCCTCCTTCCTTGCCAATACATTTTTGCAGAGAGCACCAGATAGTCTAGCAGTTTAGGTTTGTTTCAAGAACAGAGCCTCCTCAAGAGGGAGACTATTCGACATACTAAGATCTGCATTCAAAGTCAGATAAATGTTAGGAATTTGGGCTGGGCACATTGATAAATGATTTTGAAAGTTACAGTTTGACTTGGGTCAACGGAGATATTCATATGAACAGATATTTATTGTACAAACAACTATAAATCTTCGAATGGCTGTTATCTTCCTAGGAAGTCTGTTTTAGTTTTATAAACGTGCATTTTCTTTTATGCACTAGAAAAGAGACTGCCACTGTTCGCATCGTCTCTAGAGTTAAACCATTTGGATGATTTGCAATACAGGATTTTAAATTCAACACTTCTCCCTATTTCAGAAGTTATGATTTGCGTGGTGGGACCATTAACATGCATTTTGGTGTTAAGAAGAAAAATGAAGTTATGATCTGTGAAAAACATCAATATTTCAGTATTTTAGATTGAGCTTTTTCTGAGAAGAAATCCAAGATTATGGAATTCACTTTGAAAGAAAAAAATAGTCTGAGTTGCTATGGAAGTGCATGTCTTGCAGGCTGACTCCAGAGTGTTTCATTGGTAGGCACTAAGGAACTTGGTGGGCAAGCTAGGAAGAAACAACTAAAAATCCACCAAGGATTTTTCTGGCTTTCATCAGAACTTTGCAAAATTGAGGTTCGTTCCATGGGATGTTTAGATTTTGAGAAGCTGGGAGGAAATTAAAAAGTATAGTTTTCTCAGCAGATGTGAGAATTCATTTTTGAAGGAGAGGCTTTTTCTTTCTTTTCAATACTTAGCTCTTGGCATGTGTAGAATAGTTTATCATAATTCCTCTCTGTAGCTGTCTTGGTAGCACTAGGGGAATTGCTTATTATGTGCATGATACTCATCTTGCTGCTGCCTCTTCCTTATCTCTGCTTTGTCTTTTGTGTCTTTTCATAATCCTAAACTGGGAGCTCTTGAGGCAGACACTTTCTTATTTGATTGCGCAGTACCTTGCAAACTGGATGACCTGGTCCTAATTGGGCTATCCACAGCCTGCAATATGGAAACAAAAACGCAGATGTGGCAGCTTGAGCTAGTTTTTTCTTTGTGTTTGAGCAGAACTTGATTACAGATACCTTCTTTAGTCTGGGTAGTAGCGTCTTTCCTTTTGTGCTTGTTCTGCCTGAGAAATACTTAAGTAATATGTAACTTTAAAGTATTAGGTAACCGTTTCACGATGTAATATCGAGGCAAACTGCAAAGACTCTGCATGAATCTAAGCTGCTTGGTTGAATTCCTGTATCTTTGAACTAGCAAATACAAAGCAATCTTTCTGGCCAGATAATAAGTAATGGTTTAGGTAATGTAAATGTGTGTATTAGCAGCACTAAAGTTTATATGCAGTTTTAGCTTTGGGACCATGTGGTTCTGGAAACTTATTGCCAAGCTTCATAATAGCTATCACTAATGCTATATACCAAAATAGAGTCCTAAGAGGAGAGGTAAGCCTTGCACGGGGGAAAGCTGCAATTAAGTTTCATGAAAGATTTCAGTGTTTGAGAATCAGTACCAACTCGGGGGAGCTCCTGGTAATGTGGCTTAAGGAGCTGCTGAACTGTATTGATGTTCTGCTCCAAATGGTTGTTGTAATGAAGACTTGCCTGGTATCTCAAGATTAGACACGAAAAATAGGGTCATACCAGGCTTAGGATACGGCGTGCCCTGAGAGATAATTTTTGGATTTGGAGGAAGAATGGGCTGGATAATTACCCTAATTTCAGCTGAGGTAAAGGAACATATTTGGAGCTTAGCTTATTGCTTTGATAGTCTCTCTATTAGACCACATGAAAACACAATTTTTGAGCCTTCCAACAGTATGTGTTTGTGTATGTGCTTTGTGCCTACTTCCATAACATATCAGGCTAATGTTTTCTGTGCTTTTGTGGTGCAAATCTCATCTCTATTTAACAAGCTCCCCTGCTGATTCCTGTTGGTCCGCAAATCAGATAACAAGTTGGGTGAAAAACTGAATATTGTTATTTAAAATGAAAGGGTGGTAAAAGAAGAAGAAAACTCCTCATATTGTAAAAAATGTTGTATTGTGTTTGGTTATGTGTAGCAGGTAGTCAAGTACTGTGTGAAAGAATGCACAATAAATTGTGCAGAAGCTCATCTTCCTGCTTTTGTGATGAAACATCACAAAATGGGGCAAGTAATTAAAGGAATGGTTAGCCTCAGAATAACATCCTCATTTGCTTTTGTGGCCATGGTTCAGTTGACATAGGTTGTATGGATTTGTGCTTGCAAAATATTTCATTTGTACACCTTTTCTTACCTGACCACGAGGTTTAAACTATTCACTGTTACAATACCCTAACCATTTTTCCATCAACTGCATTTAATCCTTTTAGTGAGAGGGAGGGAGTAATAGCACTGTTATTGTCCCGGTTTCAGATGGGATAGAATTAATTTTCTTTCTAATAGCTGCTGTGTTTTGTATTTGGCATGAGAAGAATGTTGAGGAATGTTAATAACATTGTTTTAGTTGTTGCTAGGTAATATTTACATTAGTCATGGACTTTTTCAGCTTCCCATAGAAGTTGAGAGGGAGTATAGACAGGACAGGGGGATACTCCATACCATATGTCATGCTCAGTATATAACTGGGGGCTGGCCAGGGAGCAGGGATCTGTGATCCCTCCTTGGGATGGGCAACCAATTCACTGAGTCCTCTTCTCCCTCTTCTCCCTACCCTACTGGGGGAGTGAGTGGCTGCGTGGTCCTAGTTGCTGGCTGGGGTTAAACAGCAACAGTCATTGAAGGAGTGTACCTGATTCCATATCAATGTTGCTTGAGAAAACTTTAGTTCCACTTCCAAACTCTAGAGCTTTGGGGAAAGGAATAAGACTGGGTCTTGAGCACTTCACCATTAGTGAAGGAAGAGTTGGTATGTGGACTGTTACAGGAGCTTGACACCTACAGATTGATGGGCCCTGAAAATATCCACCTGAGGGTGTTGAAAGCTGGCTGATGTTGTGAGGCCACTCTCCATTATCTTGGAGAAGTCACGGAGACCACGGGACAACACAGAGATAAAGAAGTTATTGTCCCACTCTACTCAGTGCTTGTCAGGCCATACCTGGAATACTGTGTTCAGTTTTGGTCTCCACTATACAAAAAATAAGTATCAGGCTGGAGAGGGTCCAGAGAAGGGCCACAAAGGTGATCAAAGGACTGGGAAGCCTGCCACATGAGGAAAGGCTGAGAGAAGTGGGTTTGTTCAGCCTTGAGGAAAGAAGGCCGAGAGGAGACCTTACCACCACATTCTAGTATTTAAAGGGTAGCTGCAAAGAAGATGGAGACTCTCTTTTTAGGAGTCATATGGAAAAGATGAGGGGGAGTGGGTGCAAGTTACTCCACAGGGGAGATTCTGATTGGACACAAAAGGAAAATGTTTCACAGTGAGAACAATCAGCCATTGGAATTATCTTCCCAGGGAAGTGGTGGATTCCCCATCACTGGGCACTTTTAAGATTTAGGTGGACATGGTGCTGGGCCATCTTGCCTACACTGTGCTTTTGTCAAGAAAGTTTGGACTAGGTGATCGCTGAGGTCCCTTCCAACCTGGTATTTGATGATTCTTTGAACCATCCCCGCAGAGAATCTTAGTTTGTCCTGCCTCGGAAATGGCACAGCACAGTTCAGTGCCTCTGTTAAAGGTCAGTGCCTCGGTCTTTTCATACATACTTGTGCATTAAATTACCATTCACTACTATGAAATGTCTTACGAGGGTATAAATCCCAATTTCTAATTTTCTACTTTAAGTTCACAGCCACAGGTCGAGGATCCAGTTGAAATATTGACTATAGCAAAATTAGTATAGCCTTTCACTGAAGACGGCTGACTGGCACAGATGTTTCTTTGTGAATCCTCAACACCTGCAGTCTTCACTTAATTGGAAACTAATGAAAATAGGAGCATGTAGAAGGCCATAAGGGTTATGTGTGGTTAACTGATGTGATCTGCAGCAATATTAAATAACACACTAATTCTCATCTTTAACTTTTGGGTATGTGGCCTTCACAGAGGTATCCCTACGCTTAAGGCTTCAAGCCAATGTCTCGTGGAGAGTTGCAGTCAGTGACTAATGTGCGTGATGCTTTCTCAGTGAGAAGTGGATTGCCTTTTTATTCTCATGATTTGTTTGGAGTTTTTCCTCCCTTCTTTAAGTCAATAATAAAAAAAAAAAAATCTAATTTGCCAGAAAGTTATTTCAGGAAAGTGATACATAAAACAGCATACATTTCAATAAAAGATCTTCCTGGCTGGAAACATAAAAAGCATGGATATTTTCACTGAGTTTCCTGAAGAAGACTAATCACTAATATTAGATATTCTTCAATGACATATAAACTTTCATTTACCTGGTTTTTCTTCCCTTAGGAATAAGAAATCTTTTCCTTAAGTATGATTACTTTATTTACAGTTTTCCACTAATCCATAGTTCCTTTCTGTACTAAAGCTATGGTAGGACAGAGATAATGCATTCTTCATGTTTGCATGTTTTTTATTTTCTTTTCTAATTCACTAGAAAACTAGACACAGACATAAAATCATACCTCTCAAACAATTTGATTACCGCATTGTATTTCTCTTACTTACACTCCTAATGTCAATAATTTAATCTCCAGTTTTGAAGAGCGTGAAGGATGTGTTGATGGTTACAGCTACAAGCATTGAGAAGATGACTCTTTTAGTTTCAGGTCAGATTTAGAGCTATTATAACCCAGAGCTTGTAGGATCATACTTACTGAAATCAGGATTTTGACAATCAATGAAGAAAGGGGTTGTTCTCTTAGATTTAATATTATATTTTGTACAAACAGAGATTTGTAATTCAAGCGACTTTGTACACAAAGACCAAAAGAAAGGAATATTGTTTCCATTCCTGATTTGAAAAATGGAGCTGCTGTGTTTATTCCATGTGTAGTGGTTACTGTGCTGAACTGGGCTGCGGGGCTCGACTGTGTAGAGACTAAGCACATAGTTCATAATTTAAGGTTACAGGAGACATCGCTGAAAGCAGTACCTGCTCAGTGACTTACAGGAACACTCTGCTTACCTCTCTGTTGTACCTGACTGTCCTTCTACAGTGGTAACTTTCAAACATTTCTAAAAGTGTTCCTTTTGTATTTGCACATGTGACATCAAATAATCTGTTAATTCTCCAGAACACCTGTGAGTTTAAAATTAGAGAGTCCTAAACTCAATCCACAGTTTTCTAACTAGTGGTCTGCATTTTGTTTAATAAGGACTTTAGCCTGAGAAATAGGATTAGAGCAGGTCTATGGCTGTGAGGGCTTTCTGGAGACCTTTTGCTTGGGACTACACGCTGTCCACTTAATAGCGAGTGAGGACGAGGGGTTGCGCTATTCAGGAAAAGAAGGAAAGAAATGTTGTGTTGGGACTGAATTTTGATGGGTGAAGAAGCATACCTCAGTTGTATGAAAGTGAAGAGCTGAAAATGAGTTGATGGGTGAACTTGCTCCTGCATGAATAGTCACTACTCATTCTGGGATCGTTCTGTGGCAATTACTTGTTACTTTGGTGCTTGACCAGCAGTTGTTGGTCCTTATTTGGAAGTTGCCTTACACTTGTGTGCTCTCCTGCTCTTAGTCTAACTGGTTTTGTGGTATTAAGTCCCATGGCAATGTTTACTTGCCTATGTCTGCCAAACACATTTTTTTTTTCCTCAGCTGGGGAGAGAGTGTGGGTGGGATTTGCTAATCTCAATGAATAGTTAAGCCTTCCAGTTTATTTAAGCTATTCTTTGATGTGTAATGACATGATTTTGTTTTGACAGATGAATGTTGTTTCTGTAGATCCGCAGTGACATTGTTGCATTTTGACTTTGTGCTGTCAGCTTGGTACATTTATCCTGACACTGTTGTATTTCATCTTGATGCCATATTCTTGATTTGACACTGCAATGCCACCTCCATAAATTTGTATTGACGTTCTTAACTCATTTTCTTGGTATTTTTCAAAGTGAATGAAAGCCTGACACCGTTAGAATTGGGAGCAATCTAAAGGCAAAATTGTGGAGATGTATCATAGAGGAATGAAAAGGGCAGAGATGGTGCTCAGTGGGAAGAAACCAGGTGTGCGAGATGCATGGATGGTGCTTACAAGGAGCAACATGACATTCTGGTAGGGGCCTGTGTTAGAGAAATAAATGTATTCTGCGGCATGTCAGTATAGCCTTAACTTTTTCAGTTCGTTTGCAAAGACTCTAAATGAAATTTGAATGGTTGTGCCATAGAACATGCTCTGTTCTCATATACTGTCACCATTCAGGCTCACATAATCACTGTATTAGCACTGCACGATTGCTGTTATGGGAGCAATTGTTTCCCCTTGATATCATTACTGACTTTTGAGCTTCACATCAATATCCAGGTTTCAGCATGTGACAGCTGAACAGGCAGACAATACCATCTTTTCTTCTTTTGGGTTTCTTAGTGGCTGTCTATTGGGACAGTCTACCTGCTGTGCAGGTAAGACAGAAAGTGACAGGGTATTGCATGTTTTGAATGTGTACAGCAAGGCAACATCGCAATTTTTATGGGAATATTTACTATAGGGTGTATATGCCCTTCAGTATATCCACTCTCTCTTCTCCTCCCTGCATCCTGGCTGTTACGATCATGGTGTGTGTAGCTCTGTAGGTACATGCTCATTGTAAGGCTGCAGAAGACTGATTTGAATATCTCATCTCTCCCATGTATTTTGAAATTTCCTACGTGGTTTATGAAGTGCCTTCAGATTCCCAGCACCAGTAGTGGCAATTGAATAGAAAGCATATATGCTGTTCCATTATCAGTGTTTAGAAAGACTTAGGTTAATAAGAAAATAATGTTTTTAACTCCGTGTATATTGTCTAGTGCACTGTTGCCTGCATTATGTGTGTTTAATGTAAAAGTTCTTCAAACTTTTCTATAAAGTGTAGAAAATAATATATCCATGATATGTATACATTATTGACCTTAAAATTGTTCAGTTAAAATAAATCTTCTTTCTTTCTTTAAGAAAAAAAGAATATTTTAGTAATTTAGTGCCTTGGGTTTTTTTTATCAAATGTGTTGCCGTGCTATTTTTTTTCTCCAAATCTGAGCACGCTTCATCTAAATGTGAAAATAGAGCCAAAGTTAATGACACCCTTGTATCTCCATTTTGCCATTGTCATAAAATCCTGAATCCTACTCCAGATGATTAGTAAATAAAATGAAGTAATTTAGCTGAGAGAATTGACTAGCTACAGTGCATGAACTGTAATTGTGATATTAATGTCAAATAGAGTTAGTCATTTCCAGTTATATTCTGCTCTTGAGCATGAAGTACTTTTTCCTCTGAAACCCGTAAGAGCTATGTGCATGCAAATAACTGGAACCTGGGTCTTGAGGTCCCAGCCGAGGAAATATATTTTGGCCTGTGAACTGGGAAAAAGAATATTCATACATTGCCCTTACCCTTTTCTATGAAAGGATTCCATAATATAAGTCATGAAGGACATCTCTGTTGCTGGAGGTCAAAGTCTGAGTGCGTATAAGGAGAAACATTTTTCACCATTAAGACAGCGAAGCAGTGGGACAGGTTGTCAAGAGAAGCTGTCAGTCTCTCTTTGGAAGTTTTCAAGACCCAACTGGATTAAGTCTTGAGTAGTTAGATTGCAGATGTAGTAATGTCATAGGTCAAAGGCATTATGACTTTCTGAGATTTTTTTTCCTTTTGTACAAGTCAATAAAGGTCCTGTTCCTTGTTGATCTCCCCAGCCCAATACAATTACCAGTGAAGCTTTCTGTATGCACACTGAACAGCAAATGCAGGCTGGAGAAAGTGTATGAGAAATTTCAAAAGTGTCAGTTTCTTTGTAATAAGGTCACTAATATGCATCGGGAAGCAACAGGTTAAATACAGCATGAGATACCAGGGAGAATGGATTCATCTGATCCAGTGTTTTCTGATGTCTTTCTGCTATACCATGCTGGAAAGCTGCAGTTAGACTTTGACATCAAATTAGTATTTTATGTTGCCTGTATTTCTTAAGTTTAAACCACTTCAAATTTTTAAAGCAATTGGAAAAGAAGAGAAAAAAAAAGACCAGTTCATTTTTTTTTATAAGAACTTTCTGGTCAAGAGTACAGAGCTCACTGAAGCTATGAAAGAGAAGTTAGAGGGGAGAAGACAGGAGAGCCAAATTATTCCAATATGTCACGATCTGTACAATTAAGGGGATATAGTTGTAATGTCTGACAGAATCTGTGAGATCTCAATGGACTTAAAAGTGAAGAGGGGCCAAAAGGTTCTTTACATTAACTTAATATGTACACTTTAATATTTAGCCTGGGTACTACAGTTTAGATTTTAAACTTTGCTGAAATGCTTTTTCAGTGGTTTGTTGCTGGTCTTCAACTTGCAGGAGGGTGGGCAAAATGATAACCTAACATTAACAGTTACTTAATTTTTTTTTTCATTTGCAGACTTAAAATTGCTCAGCAATTTCTAGTTGCTATTCCAGTATACTTAATACAACTATTAATGGGAGTTTCTGTTTTCCACCTACCTGTCTCTTCTTTTAGGGAGGCGAGTTTTATTGTGCAGCATTTTTGACTTGTGGCCTCATAATTCTTGTTTAGCTACTGGGCAACATATGTTGGTATTAAATGATTATATTTTGAAAGTGAAATCTTTGCAGCTGCCTAGCCCAAAAAATTTGGATTGATCACCTCCATGTGGGACTGTGGCTTTTGAATTGGTAAGTAGCGCTTTTACCAGCAGCACAACCTCAAAGACACCAGTTTTATTAAAACCTCCCGATTGCCTTGAGTTCCAGGTTCAATTAGACTTAACTTGGAAGAAATTACTGGCCTGCTGTAAAGGTCTTTGGAACAAAAGAAGATGAGAAATTGCTTATTTTCCAGCAGGCATCTTAACAAATTGCACTTTGTGTTTCAAGTGGTCAGGGATAAGCTGGGTTGCAGCCAGGCTGGGCTCATTCTGCTGCTAATACTGCTTAGTGGCAGCGGAAGTGGAAAATTTAAAAGATCCCACAACCTTCTGGATGACTGTAAGTCATGTTTTTTGTAATCGTTGTTTAGTGCGGAACTGCAGGAGAACTCGGTATAGAAGATATTAGTGTGGAAAAAGCTGATGCTGCCAGATCTATGGGGAACCTTGTGGATACTGCTGTTGGCAGTCTGACAAGTGTGTCCATGGATGCTTCTAAAAATATATATATTTTTTAAATTTTTTTTTTTGCTTTGGGGTTGCTATTGAAACATCTCCAAATGTAGCACAGCCGTTGCACAGGGTTTGCATACCTGATACACTGCTAGTCCCAAAGGGCACCCCTTGTAGAGGTCACGAAACCAAGGAGTGCACTGTGTTTCAGATTTCCCAGAATTTCTGTTTGTACAGTACTGTGTATTTAAAAGTAAATTTATTTTTTTTACTGTTTACCATAAGATAGCATCTGAAATTGCCTGGCTTTATGCTGTACTTAAACCAGAAGACATCTGTACTAACTGTCTGGTAACGATTGTAAGACTTTGATTGCAAAGCTGCTTAGAATATACGAAGAATAAAACTGAATTTTTAAAGAGAGGTGAAGGAGGGGAAAAAAGGAGGGGAGAGAGTACAATGGAAGATTAATATACAAATTTATTCAAATATAAATATGCAATTCTGTTACACATCATGCAATGATGAGAAATTTTGGAATATTTTGCTGAAAATTACTGGGAATGTTGTAGACCCTAATTCCGCAATCATGTCTATGAGAACACTCCTTCCTTTTGAAGCCATTAGGACTTCACATTGGTGCAATCTTTGTGGTTCATTTTGCCAGTAGCCGAGACTCAGGACCGTATTGTAGCATCAACTTTGAGCAGAACTGTCCAATAATCAATAATAAAATCTGCTTTAAAAAAATCTCGGTCAGAGTCAATAGCTGTTTCCCAAATATGATTGTAATTTATTGTTAAACAGAGCTTTGGTATTTTGGCAAAGCAATTCCCAAGTCATTGAGATTAAGAAAGCCAGAAGATTTTTCTATAAAGTCTGTGATAGCTTTTAATTAGAATAATTGTAGTATGTTTGATTTATTAATTTTGCAGTTTCCCTGTGGTTTCACTGCATTTATTTGCAGATCTATAGTGTGTGTTTGGTCACAGGAGGGAAAAGCTCAGTTATCTACCTGATTTTTAGTAAGAGATGGAAGTATTTGATCTGAACGTGCTTGATCACTTAGTACCCCAAAGTATTATGGAATTATCCCTCTTTCGAAGTGATACATTATCATTTTTTCCTCATACAGTTTAAATGTGATGGGAGTTTGCCACCTATGAAGAGGAAAACTGAGTCTGCAACAATACAGTGTTCAGCTAAGTCTTGTGACTCCTGTTCTTACATAAATAAGAAAAAAAAACCCTTTGCATATATTTACATGTAACACAGTTCATGTCCTTCTTGGACATTGGGTCTACAGTCAGTAGGTCTTCGCATGGTAGTCTACAGAAACCAGCAAAACAGTGATAGTCATACACATAAATGATTTCTTTGCTTCTGTCAGCCCAATTCCTGATTTTTCAGCAAAATAATGTTGAGTTAGGTTTTCCCTTGATTACTGGGGTTTAGTCTTTCTGAAAGTCACCACTCTGGCTCTTCGCACATCTCTGCCCGCTGCATAACTGCACTAGGGAAGTATTCTGGAGGCTTTAAATGTGAGTAACTACTGCTGATTGCTCCCGTGGATCTTAAAGAGAGGAGGAGAGAGGCAGTGCTCAAGTGCCCCATTCCCATACATTCTTGGAGCCAACTGCTTTACTGAGTGTAATAATAGTCACAGAGGAAGATCTTGGTGGTAAACTGAAGGCAGGCAGCACTTAACTGATTTTAAATATAAAGTACTATTCCTGTAATTAAAAAAAAAAAAGCACAGTGTCTTGTAGATGCTTAGCAGTGTTTTATTATAAGTGAGAAGTCCACAGATAGTGAAGAAAAACAGGGTGCTGGAGAGAAAACAGACTTGAAGTGAATGAAACCTTTTTCAAGTTGAAAACACACCCAGGAGCTGCTGAGCTTAGTCTGGGTGTTACAGCAACACCTTGCTAATCCTCTCACTTGATAATTACCACATAGAAAATGTGCCTTTTCTTCCTGCTGTTTAACAAAGGTTTAACAGCAGGATGTTGTACGGAGGACTCATATTCCAGTTGACTTTATTGACTTGATGGAGTATTCTATATTATGTTTACTATAGAATTCTGTTACAGCACAAATGTGAAACAAATTACAGTGGTCAAAATAAACGAATGAATAAATGAACCAGATTAACTCGCATGCTGCAGTTGTTTTCTACATCTCTAGTCATGCAAAACAACTGTAAATACAGTGTAAACAGCCACAAAGACCTCAATTATTCTCCTAGTTGTTCATGCAGATTAGCATGATCTTACTCTATAGTGAAGTGATTTAAGCAATTCTGAGAACAACTGATGAGGTTCATTTACACCAGTGTAAATCTACAGCTGCTGTTTTATGTATCAAGCTATTCATCATTCCCTTTTAACGTTGCTATTTGTGCAACTCATAATATAGTTGATCTCTATGCATTTAGTGAATTGGAAGAAAAATCTGAGGATTTTTTCATGGTTGTTCTTGTAGCGTATAAAACCTGTGTATCAGCTCACAGCAAATCTTCCAAGATGCTGATTTAATATATATTTTTATAAAAGATAATGGCAAGAGAAATTGCCTACTACCAAGTAGGCAAAGTGAGATAGAAATGTTGTATCTTTCAATACCAATTTGAGTTTTGATTCATTTTAGAATCAGTAATAGAAAGTTTTCACTGAATTGCTCAAGAACAGCTATTGCTAACTCCACGGGTTTCAGTTTGTAGTTACAAGCAACCAGTTATTTGGAAGCCTGTTTGTTCTTAAATTTTATTGGCCATCCCATTGGTGGGAGGGAATGTATTGCAATATTATTTGGCTCCTTTGCTCAGTGAATAGCACTTTCATAAGCAGGATTATTGATATATTTTTTTTTTAAATGGGGCTATTCTTCAAGAAAGTTTGTGGGTAACTTGGTAAGGATGGGGTCTGGCCCAATGTGGTTTAGGGGTTTTGACTAACAAGCCACAAAAGACATTGAAGAGAATACCTGAAGGATCTTAAGTGCAGGCCTTTCTCATTTGCAACGCTATGCTTCCTTTCTAAGACTTGTTAATGAAGTGCTATTGTGATAAATCTTGCTTAGGTAATAAGAAAATACATTGACTGCAGGCATTGGAAAACACCTGTAAATTATAGGCTCATTATTAGCAGAATGTTTTTGTGACAAACAGTAGATTCCATGCTGAAGAAGGAAGTCTAGTTTTGCAGTCTGTGAGAGGAAACATGATTTGAGTGTGGGAATTTAAATGACTGAATCACAGGAGAAAGAGTTAGGAGTCAAAGAACTGGATATTGCCTCATGTAAAAGGCACAGCTTTCCTAACGTCAGCAGATCTACCACTAACACATGAGTTCTTGTATATTCTTAAAGACAAATAAAACTCTTCAATGAGTCACACTGATCACATCATCTTGCTTCTTATAGTCTGATGTGAGAGTCACACTGACTTTTGGCTGTTCTGGGACTCTTCCCTTTTCTGATGTAGCACACAGCATCACCATGGGCCACTGGTACAAATCTTGACGTAAAACTACAGGTGGCACCTGGGCTGTCTTCTGAGGGGCCACACAGTTTTTGGCTTCACTAGTGGGTCCTTAATCCCTCATGTTTGTTTGTGAGACAAATTAGCCCTTTGCTCCAGCCTTCCTTGTTTGATGTTATAGCTTGGATATTTTACATGCACTGACTTCCTTCTTGGTTTCACCTGTTACCACTAAGACATTTTTCTCTTCGTGATTCAAATTTTTTCATAATTATTCTTGTCCCTAATTTATAATAAATAGAGAATCTTTTAATGACCTAGTAATCCTTTTTCATTTCAGGGCATCTCTTAGTTCCTTCTTCCTCACCTACCCCCTGAGAGTTGAAGCCCCCACTCTGAAAACAAGGAACAACAAAAACAGGAAATCAACCTAATGCT
>JAOXJK010000077.1:41955391-41981784 GCA_025774025.1 Xenus cinereus | reverse complement strand
GACACCCAGCTGTCGTCCAAGTGGGGCTCTTTCATAAAAATACACAAACAGGCAAGGCTCTCTCCAGGCTCCTGCCAACGTTGATAAAGCTGTTTACTCATTCACTCTTCTATCATAATTCCCATTTCTTCCATTATTGTACTGATCTCTGTGGAGTTACTGCTCCAACTTCTTGCACCATCATTTTTGTAGATATTTCCCTTGTTCCTTCCTTTAGCTTATAGGAATGCTGTTTTGCTTTTGACTGTCTTCTCTCTCTGCATCTTATCACTGGATGACCTCCTCTTCTTGTACACGGTCAGGTCCTATTTTTATGCAGATGATTTGCAAATCTGTTTGTCAGCCCACGGTTTGTTTGCCTCTGTTCAAGCATGCATTTCATCTAGCATCTTCAGCATTTCTGGCTTGACAGCTTGCTGATAACAAAGGTAAAGCAGAGCTCTGTATTTCCTCCTACAAAACTCTCTTGTGTCCCTCGCTTTTTATCCCACCCTCATCGTATTACTGTCTGCAGTCAGTTGATGTCTGTTATCTGGACACATTCAGTTATGAATTCTTCTGGTTTAATGTCACCATTATCTCTTCCATCATGTAGAGTGCGTGTCCCTGGTGTCAGTTTTTTTCCCTCTTCAACCTTCTGTTTAGATTCTTTCTAGCTCTTACTATCTTCAGCTGTGGACAAAAAGGCATCCTGTATTTTCAGAAGATACACTTTTATTATTTTAATTGCCTTCCTTGCCATCAGTGTTTTTAGTCTGGTCCATTCTAGTCACTCCTGCAGGGATAGTCTTTATCTGAGACAAATTCTACTCCAGTGAGCTGAACTATGCATTTCTTCCAAGTTATCAGTGAATGGTTTCATTCTCTTTTCATCTGTAAAGCTATTGAGACATCTCTTGCGTAGCTAGAAGTCTGCCTTAATTTCCTCTGATTTTCTAGAATGTTTTCCTCTCTGTTCTCAGTATTTCTTTCTTTGTGGTTTCATGCTTTCTCAAATACCCCTGCTCTCTGCCTTCAAATTTTATTTCTTAATCTGTGGATTTGAGACTTTTTCACATATCCTTGCATAAATATCTCTTTTTGTTTGCCATCTGTGCAGCATTTGTCTAATCTTTTTAATAAGATAAGGCCAAGAACTTAGTTTTTACTCTGTTCTCTTTTATTGCAAGTTTTTATACTGTTAAGGCACTGCAGATATTTAAACTGTTATCAGTAATACTTCATAGGTTTTTCTCCACAAATACACTTCAATGGGTTTCAGGCATAATTGTTAAGATGAAAATGATAATATACTATATGCAAAATACACTTTCTGAAATTAAATTGCATGGAGATCTGTGAATGGAAAGCGATGGCGAACCTCTACACGTGCCCCTTCAGTTGACAGACAGTGGCTATTCCTTCGGTAAACTGGTGAGATCCCTTAACAGCAAAGCCAGTAGAGGTCTGTAGCTGATAATGTATATGAAACGTAGGTAATCTGTCAAGGAACACAAGGGCATAGCAAAGAATCTAAAGTAATTATTTTTACCTGTGTTCACTGTGGAAGACACTTGAGAGGTTACCACCTGGGAGTTGTTCCTTGTGGGGGATTTAGCAGAATATCCGTCTTAAGTCTAAATGTCTCCTAGGAGAGCATGGGATTATGTAGTATGGAATAAATGGACAAAAGGAATAGTAATGAGTCACCAAGATCAGATTGTATTGACTCAAGAACTGGAGCTGAACAGCTTAACTACTAATTGTGATGCATAGTGTCTTCCTTAATAGTTCCTTAGTACTTAGGAACTTAAAAGTAGCAAAGAGCTGACCGTTACTACTTGGGAATAAATTTTTGAGATTATGATAGGTGGCTGTATGAGAACATCAGCTCAGTGCTTAGTAGCGGTTAAAAAAATAAAGCAAATATTAAGGATTCTTTAGAAAGGAACAAAGAATAAAGCAGAGTACATCACTGAATAAACCTATATTTGCCGGCAACTGAAAATAGTTTGTATGGTTCTGGTCTCCACACATGAAGAACAACATAGTGGATTAATAAACTGTCCAGAGAAGAGCAACACAGTGTTCAATGGCTGCTTTATAAAGAACAATCAAGTAACCAGGGTGGTTCTTCCTGGAACAGAGGTGGCTATAAAGTCATAAATGGCTTGGGAAGAGAGAAGAGGGGTTGGTGGTTCTTTTGAAGTTGGTTTTGTTTTGTTTTGGGGTTTTTTGCCAGTCTTTTCTAACACAAGGACTAAAATATAGGAAATGAAACCAACAAGAGGCATGTTGAAAGGAGACAGAGTGGTTCTTATCCTTGCATCCATCCATTGTGGATATTTGCAGAGGCTCTAAAGGAGATTAGACAAAGCTCAGGGCACGGAAATTTATGGAATTCACAGAACATGTATGTGGCTCAAGAAGTGTTTGATGGCTAAGTGGCTGACGGCTGGGAGGTAGCGGTTTCCTAGTCTTTCTTCCCTAGACATCCACTTCTGGTGAGTATCAAAAATGGGATAGAGGGTTATGTGGATCTTTGAGAGCCATAGTACTGGTCTGCCAGTACATCCAGGCATCTTGAGCAATAGTATTTTAATAAGACTACATTTAAAGAATACAATTCATTATCACCAGAAAACAATTTTAATTTTTTAAAGTTAACTTTCTGTTCTTTGGAAACTGCATTGGTGGCACGTTTTCATTTGCACACGCAAGGCACTATGGTGAATATGTGGAAGATGTATGGTGGTACCATTTTCACTTGAACGGGTTTTCTTTAAAACAATTACAGTCAGCTTGCTATATTTTTCACCAATCCATTGCAGGCTGCATGGCTCCTTCACAGTTCTTTTAAATAACAAGATCTTACTAATAAAATTAATGTTGATTGTCTTACTTTCTTTGTCTAACATAATCTGCACATCATAGTAGAGTGATCTGAGTCCTTCTTAATGATGAACTTTTGCTGAAGGTTCACCGTTTTTGCTTAATTATCTCCATAACCTGCTGACTGAAAGACATATGTTTTGTGTGTTATAATAGACCTTGGGGTTTTCCAGCAGGGCGTTTGATTCAGATGGTGCCTTTTCTATTTGTAAGAAGAAAAGAGAGCTCAGAAATTGGCAAAGTGTTGTATTATAGTTGTGTTTTTAAAAAAGAAATGAACCCAAACCAGACTGGCATTGTAGTATAGAAGCTTACATTCATTTTTCACAGATCAAATGAGAATAAGTAAATTTGCATTAACTATAATGCCTGAACTAGCAGCATAGCTACTTTAAATTCAGAAGAAGAGAAACAAAGCAGATATTCATATCTGAGTGTTAGGGTAAGAACATTTTCAGGTGGAAAGTGGAAATTAATGGAGCTGTGACAATTCACAGCAGCTTATATATTTGTGTTTATAGTTTGTTTTCGTGCATCACTCAGTGAAAGGAATTAAGGTTGTATTCTGTTCTCTTCCTTAGCTGGTTAGCGTTTCTACTTATATTTTGTAAACATGATTTCATAGAATCTATTACTATTAGCTTGAAAGTAGCTATTTGTTTTATTTTCTGGGACTGTTACATTTTAGACCTATTTCTCCTTCTCTTGTATATGTAAGTAATGTTGTTTGTTTCTTTAGGAAGTAAAATAAAAATAAATCTAATAACTCCTGAACGAATTGAAGCCATGAAAATGTGTGTGATGAGGAACTGTTATGGAGATCCTCATCATTCCATAGGTGTTTCTGGGAATATAAACTGTATGGTTTGACTGGTCTGTGGTGTACCAGTCTATGACATAGTATCCCATAAAGACGTGATATATCCAAGAGACTCACCACGTTGATTGAATTAAGAGACAAGAGTGGAGGTACAGTCTGCTGAGTATTAAAAATGATGATTTTTGTAATTTTTTGTATTAAAAAGTGCTTGCCATTTAGCAATTCTGGGGAAACTGTTCCTGGTTAAAGATTATTGGCAGGAGGTGGTATATCAGCTAACCTTTTTCTCCTAGTAAGTAATCCCAAGAGTGTGAATTTATTCAAGTTTTCACTTTTAGGCTTGCACTTACCAGTGACCACATGGTGAGGTTGTTTTTCCTATCAATAGAAATTCTTTTTATTAGTTAATTAGCTACCAGTGGAAAACAACCTGTAGTATTAAATCTGAGTTTGCTTGTAAAAGTCAAGGAAGCAGCTGTTCTCTCTTTTTTATAAATATAAACAAATGAAGAAACTAATGCATTTATGATTAAAAAAAATCCCATGTCCATTTCCTTACATTAGGTTTGTACTTGTTACTAACAGAACAGAGAAAAATGAGATTACACAAGGAGAAGAAGCTATTGTCTTGGTTATTCTATTTGCCTTTTTAAAAAACAGAACAGTGTTAAACATCTGGGTAAGAGCTTGCCTAATTTAAAGATGGCCTTAGAATGGACCCAAGTAATAAGCTGTAAAGAGTTAACTAAGTTTTCTTTGAATTGCGAAGGTCCTTTCATTACCAAGGTGAAGTTTGAAAAGATAGGAGAGATGCAGAAGGCTTGTATGCATATTAGCTACCTCCTCTTCGTTTTCCTTTTCTACTGAGGCTAATAAGACTGTCAGATTGATGGAAAACTTCTTGCTAGTTAAATTACAGCATGTAGATTTACATTAGTATAAAGTGTTGAAAATGACAAATAACCCATTGCAGAGAAGGTGAAATTTGTTTTATTTTTCTAAGGGGTTTCCTTACAAACTTTATTGGAAGGTTTATTCGTTGTTTGGGGAACAAGTAGTACATACTATGGGAAGTAGTTTTAAAAAAGAGTTTTAAAATAAAGAAATGCCCTGCTCTGGGGTGGAGTAGGCCCCACTTCTGGCTCTCACCCGTTGCCGTGGCAACCAGGGTCGGCTGACTGGGTTGTTTACCTCGTGGAGGGTTTGCACCTGTGGGGAGGGGTGCAGAGGTCAGGTGACCCCAACTGACCAATAGGGTGCTCCGACCAGTCCGCCATGTTCAGTACAGAAGCTGAGGGAGCAGTGGGGCTGGGTCTCCGGGAGTGGCTTGGCTTTTTTGAAGACTCTGTTTGATGACTGGTGCCTGAGGAAGACCCTGTCAGTTTTTCTACCTTTGATCCCCATCAGTGTGTTCTAGAATCCAATTCCCATTCACTGAGACCAGTCTGGAACTTCCCCAGTGCCTGCTGGTGACATCTCCTTGGGACCTTGGTATGGTTTTGTATATTTATATATATTGCACCTACTTAATTATTTACTTGTCATTATTAATATTTCATTAAAGTAGTTTAGATTTTTCCTAAATTCCTAAATCTCTTCCTCTTGTTGGAATGAGAGGTGGGGGAGAACATCTGTTGTTGTGTCATTAGCCAACCTGGCCCAAACCACAACAAGCAGCGAAGATTTTTACCTTTCCCATTACAATATCTAAGAATATAGAAATTACTTCCAGGAAAAGATGTATTGCTGTAAAGATCAGGCATAGGGTTGGGTTTTTTTGAAGGAGGCATGGAATGTGCAAGAAAAATGAGAACATTCTTTTTTGTTAGATAACAAAATACGTCCTGTTCTTGTGGTTACTAGCCTTTATTCATACAAGTTAGTAGAGTAATTAATAATGTAGCCCCCTTTCCACCAAAATGAAGTAATTTTATTTTAGGATTTGAGTCTTTTTTTTTCTGTTAAATTTGCAAATAATTATTAAACGAGCTATAATCTAAATTGCTAAGTATGTCTTTTAAGAATCGGCATTCATTTAATGAAACTTCTCATCTAAATGAGTTGTAAAATATATATCCCCTCGTCCCCTTCAATGGTCAAGTTGGAATGTATGAGTGTCAGCTATTTCAGGTGGGAAAACAGAAAGCAAATGTGAGGCTTGGCTGAATCTTGCATTTATTAATATTTAGAACTAAAGAAAAGATGCTTGTTTTCTCTGTTTATTGTTTTCCTCAGGAAAATTCTCTCTGAAAGCATGCATTTTAGTTTGAATCAATAATTTCACAGCTTTTGTTTGGGTGAAAAATATTTTTTTGAGGTGAATACCCAAAATGTTTGCAAGTGAGAATAATTCATGTGGTGTTACATAGAACTCACCATGCCCAACTATGCATATGGGTTGGGGTTTTTTTTAAAAAAGAGACCCTTCAGAGACTGCTTTTAAAATTATTTATTCTTTACAAATTAAAAAATGAGATTAATGTCACCTCTTTGTGTTTATCCCTTAGGGTGCACTTGTATAACTCTGCTTTTACAAAACTGTCTATTGGAAGACACCTCATGAAATTGAGATCTTAGGAACTGTGGCTGTGCGTTATGTCATTAAAGTGCCTGAGCTTCTCTTTGCTTCTGGACGTGGCTTTCAGAGTCAAACTTATTGGGACGTGTTCATAGAAACTTTTGTAGGCTTGAAAGCACAGGTGAGTAGTCTATATTCTGGTGTTTATGCATGAGTGGCTGTAGCTTTCTGGGTATTTTTCTGTATTGAGTGGTCATTTAGTTTGGAATACCTTCATTCTCCCTCTCACTTATTTGGAGTGTTTTTTCTTCTTTGATTTGATCAGATGACAGTTGTTATAAATGCACTGTTCTTGAGTTTCCAGGGAGTGAAAAATACGCTAATCTGTTTACGAAGCCATGTTAGATAAACTGCATAAACTGATCCAGTGTTGCAGTGTGTAGCTAACGATCCTGCTCCCTGAGGACACGGACACATGTCACCAGTATGCAATGTGCTCATAGCCTTGGGATATTTTTTAATTTTTATAGTCTAAGATGATCTCTCTGGACACCAGATTGCCATGAGATTGAAGAATCTGAAGCTGCTGGTGTAATTAATTCAGATGACAGATCATCTTGAGGTCTGGCTGCATGCACGTGTAAAAGAGTAGATTGGGAAGTGATTATGAAAAGTTAATACTTTGAAACCAGAAGGGCAGTAATAGAGTATTGTGAATAGCCCTAATCCATCAAACTTCTTTGATGTCACAGTACAGCATTTATTATTTTAAATGTTATGAAATATAACTGTTAACTTTCAAGACTTCTAACATCAGAAATGAACTACAGTAATGCAGATTACAGGATTTAAAACAATTAATTTTAACTTTCCTTTGTCATAAACATTCCTTAAAACTCTCAATCCCTGTTGCAGTTCCTGTAGAATTTGTCTTTCCGGATTGCTGAACAGCACGTATGAATTGCTTTTTCTTGTGACTTTATATATAAAGGCTCCTTAGTACTAGATTGTTGGTTCCCTTGGCTTCCCTGACCACAGGAAAAAATAGCTTGCTAAAAGATGTAGCAGCACATGACTTTTATGCTCTTCTGTTAGCTTGCAAGGCTAAAAGTACTGCATCTTGTGAGATTTAACTAGAATGTGCATATATGAAATAAACTGCAACAGCAGTGGTAAAAAAAGTTTTATTTTCTGCAGAAACATAGAGATCAAAAAGACTGCATGAAGTAGAGGAGGAACAATGTATTACAGGATGACTTCCATAGGCAACATGTTTTGGTTTTTTTTTTTTTTACATGAAGGCTCTGCGGTTTTTATAAGCACAGATGGCTTAAAAAGTGTGCCACCCAATAATCGGATATTGCTGGAAGAAGGAATCCTTGTCCAGTTGATAGCATAATTGAAGGTCCTTCAGTGAAATAAGGTATCTTTGAAGTGACTGTCTTGTTAACTTCTCACTTAGCACATCAAAGTAAGGAAAGGATGCCTTTATTTCTTGTAAATGCAAATTATAGCTCTTGATTGCGTGAAGCCCTGCTTCAAAACCTTGCAGATGTCCCAGCTGATTTTGATGGTGAATGTTTTGTCATTGGTAATAGAGGAATAGCTTTCAGGTTTTAATGGAAGTGTTGTACTTTCGTGGTCTTGCTGCAGCAAATTGTTTATGGAAATTGATTTCTCACTGGATCTTCCTTTTATGGTTTTTATGTTATCACCTTGAAAAGTACTAAACAAAAACCTAAGTGTTTTTCTACTTTATCATAATACTGAGATCACAGAATGAATGTTGCAGACAGTTTAATGTTCAAAATGTCTGGTTTTCTGTTGTTTTTTCTGTAAGATATTAAATTTTCCTGGTGATGCTTAAAATAGTTGTATGATAAATTGCAGTATCTTAGTTAAATGATATTTATATACTCTCTTGGCATTTTTATGAGTTCTACTGATCTCTGTGTTGTCAGGTACATGTTGGTCTCGTTTTCTTGATGCAATCTGTTTTTAGTACTATGACTGGCATGGAAGTGTGATGCTTAGCATGGCTTGGTGAAAGGCAAAGAATATTAAGTGTTTTGTTATTTTTGTTTATTGCAATGACTAGATTACAGCATCATGAATGTGTGCAGTATTTCTCTTAAGAGGATGTTACAAACCTCATCATCGGTTTTTCTGAAAATTTAAGGGAAGGCTTGAGTTCTTGGAAAGCAGCGTTATCTGTCTCCGTGTGATGGGTGGTTTGATGGGATGAGAAGAGCAAACAAGCTGGAGTGGTGCCCGGATGTTGTAAAGGATGGCTTCATTTGTTAGCCCAGTAGCCCATTCTGCAGTACAGATGGCTGCAGTGACTCCACTGTAAGCCTTTTCTTTGTCGGAAATGGATGAGCCTCTAGAATTCTACTCTGCTATGAAGTGACATGTATAATATATCCCAACGAATCTTTACGTCCAAAGAAATTGTAGGAATTATAGGAACCTGTGATCCTTTTCCTTTAGAATCCTGTTGGCTTGGGAGGGGACATCATAACTGGAAGCAGCTCGCTCGGCAGTGCAGATGTCAATGCCGCTGTTGAAGATGTGGCTTGTTACAGAAGCGTTGTCTGTACACTGTACAGCCTGGGGAGAGGTAGAGAGGGAAAGGAGTATACATTTCCTAAAACTGTAGAAAGCAGAAGCACTAAAGAAAGGAAGAAAAGCAAACAAATAAAAGGTCCAACATTTAATAACAGGGAGGGGATAATTACTCTTGTTACCTGAATAGCAAAGGATCATCAATGGATGACTCTCCAGGTGCAACAAATGGTGTCTCTTATATCCATCCGTAGTGGAGGAACATAGACGATAATGGCCATTCAGCTGGGCAGAAAGCTCTTACAGCCAAGGAAATTTTCAATGAACCAGACAATATTTACATGAGTAGTAAGATCACTTGGCTTTCAAGTGGCAGTAGAAAACATCCAAACCTATCCCACTTTTCCAGAGACTGATAAATGAGCTCTGTAGCCGATGATGCAACCACAGTTATTGTCTGTATGTCTTCATCCAGTACCATAGTGCTGCAGCATGTACCTCTGAGCTCCGCAGTTTTGCACAACTCCTCTTGATGTTAAGGCCATTAATGCATGGCACTTGTATAGTGGGACCTACACAGCATCAAATGGCTCAAGTTACTTATCTCAGAGTGATTAGTCATACTCTGAATGGATAACTTAATTGTTTAATTACCCATAGCTGGCTGCTAAAATGATTTGACTCATTTGGCTGTCTTGGCTGAACTGGTGTAGTTCTGGGTGTGATCTGTTACGAGGTGCACGAATGCAGATGTAGCAGTTGATCTCTGGGCTTCTTCCATCTCCTTGCCAGCACTGACAGCTCCAGCTTTTTCAACTCTTTTTTCAAAGAAGAGTTGAAGTTATTTGCCAAAGATCTAAAACGTTAAAAGGAAAGAATTGAAGATCTTTCAAAAAGAACTCTATTTTTCTTTATTAATGAATGAATGCTCTGCCTTGTATTTAAATATTATGATAAGCAGCTGGCACCAATCCTGACACTGGTGCCAACAGACAACAAATACACACACCACTAGCAAAGATGAATTGAAGCCTGAATGAAAGATGTACTTTTTCCCCCCCCCCCCCATATTTCAGGACGTATTTCTGACCTACCTGCTTTGCTTAATAAAAATGATCACTGATCTAGTGTCTTACAAAAATACATTACCTTTCTTTTGAGCTCGGTCTTAATACTGCTTCATCCAGAAACTGTGATGGAAATTCAGCTAACTGGCAGGATTTATTTCTTTTATGCTAAGAACATGAACTGATAATAGCGTGGAACCTCCGCAGCAAGTTGTAAAGTGTATATGAAATAAGAAAATAAAATCTATGCTCAGGCCACAGAGTGATGGCTTCAGTCTCTTAGGTTTTGTGGTGTTTATTGCACTATTCATTTTGGATCCTGAAATAGAAAGTCCAAAACAAGTGAAGTAAGAAATACAGAACTTCTAATATCCCGTTTTTAGATTTCTGACTTCTTATCCTAAATCTGCTTCTAGCTGTCTTTTGATTTCTCAGGAAGCCATGCTTAATGAATATTTTCATCAATTAAAATAGTGGCAAAGTGTAAACTGTTTTAACATTATAATTTTATATTCCATACAGTTACTGTAGAGCTAGGAGTCACGGGAAGAATATATTGTAATAGTAATCAATGCAAAGCATTCACTGGCTCCCATCAGTCAATGTTTCAGTGCTTCAGTGCCAGCTTAGGCAGGTGGAACAAGTTAGCAAAGCGATCAGTGACAGTTTCCAGGTAACTTATACAATGAATATATGCTAACTCTCACTTTCATGTAGTCACTCTCACTTTTATATAACCCGGTGTTCAGAGACACTTAAAGATATAAACTAATTCCTTGTCTGCCTTGATTCATTTTCATCATCTTTCTGTGTGTGCAAAGTTACTCAGCTGTGAATTTGCAACTGAAGCTCTTAAAAATAATGCAGGAGGGAATGGCATGGGGCAGGGGAGCTAGAGAAAAATGTGATATGAGTGAGGGGTAAAACAACAAGTAAACCTAGAGATAAATCTGTCGAGATTGAAACTGCGCTGGGGTAAATAACCCACACATCAGTACAGTCTGGAAGCCAGCTCAGTTGCAGCTCTAGTGGAAAAGACACAGCTGGATATGAGCCAGCCATGTGCAGCCTTCACAGAGAAGGAAGACAGCATACTGGGCTATACTGGGAGAATCGTGGCCGGCAGATACAAGGGAAGCGGTTGTTCTCTGCAAAGAGGGGTGTGTGGGAGCTGGTCTTATTTAGGTGTCTGCAAAAAGGAGACCGAAGGGGGAATTCAGTTGACTGACAGCTACTCTTCAGGGGGTTACAAAGATGATGGAGCCAAAGCCAGCCACTTTCTGATAGTGGCAGATGATAAAATAGGCCTTTGGCCACAAGATGTGGTTTAGGAGGTGCAGATTGGACATTACAAGACACTGTGTCACCAGGATGATAACGCAGCCCAGAAATGTGATGTACTCAGGGAGGTGATGGAAAATCCATTCCTGGAGATTTCCAAGAGCTGGCTAGAGAAAGCCACAGCTGATTTGATGGAGTGTTGGTGATAGTCCTGCCTCAAGCAGGAGCCTGGACTGCAGACCTTACCTTTCTGTGATTCTAAGAAATAAACAGAAACCCAAAGCAATCTATTTTATTACTTAGCAACTGATTAAATTTAATGAAGTGGATATAGAAGAAAAACCTTAGTAAGAACCAACAGAAAAACAAGGTGAAGAACATATTTCTTCAGTGTTTATAACTCACAAAGAAAGCTTTGCAAATTGCTAGTAATTGTATCAGCATATAACTCTTTCATTTGCATTTGTACTTCAATTAATTTTGTAATTTAATTTGTGCAGTTCTGAATATTTCAGTGTATCTCTGTGGAGGGAAAAGTCTTTTTTAAGGGACACAGCTATTTGGGCTTCCAGTAAACTTATCCAAATGCAACTGCTATCAGTAGTTCTACTTTCATTATTACTTCTCTGTACGTGTGTTTGAAGTAGCACCATTATCTTTCTAATTTCTCAGTGTTTGCACCATCTGGTTTGTGATGCGGTAGTCAAAGCCATGAGTGCCAGCAGCTAATATTTTTCTGGTCTAATTTCTTGAGCCTTCATACAGGTTACTCGGCAACTTCTGAATATTCTTGGGGAAGGAAAAGAAGCGTTGAAGATACTTCAGTTCTATTAGCACTTTCATTCTAGCGTTGAAAGACAATTAGTTGCTAGATAAGACTCAGTGCTGTTAAATAGTTTTTTCATGTGTTCATATAGTTGTGCATTGTTTGTAAACCATCCCAGAGTCTGGGCTGTCTTGTAAACCAAAATGCAAGAGGCTCTCTGATTTGCTTGGAACTTGGTACATCCTCGGGAGGTTTGGTCTTCCTTTGATAGCCTGATGATTCTGAGGCAGTAGAGAAATCAGTGATGGACAAAGCTTACCCATTATTGGTGGCTTGTTAGTTGACAAGCAAGTAGTTGCTGGGTTGGAACAATCTAAACTTGGGTCCAACTTGGTAAAACACTTTAGGTATGAGTTTGTTAAGAAAAGATCAAAACGTAACATCGCTAGCTCACTTTTTTAGTATGAAAATCATTAGGGTGCAGGTTCTTATACCAAAACACACTATAAATACAGACTCATGCTAGATGTATAGCCCATGACCTCTGTATACTTGTGCTGTATACGCTATACACTTTTTTTCCCTGTTTCCTCATATACTTAGTTGCCTGTATTTTTCTTCTAAGAAGGCAGAACCAAGTGTCCCCTCATGCTGCAAACAACTACTGCCATGGCTGCATCTTTCCACCAGCCCCACCACTCTCATTAGCTCAGCTGTGATTTGCTCCAGGGTAGAGGCTCTCCTGGTGTTGGAGGGCTTCTGTCTTGGGGTTGTAGTGGATCAACTGCTATTAATTAGCACGTTCCAGTTTATGTCATTCTGTCTTGTTGCCTGGATTATATACTGAGTCCTTCACTCAGTTCAGCCTCCTCAATCACAGACACTGTAGGAAAAAAAATAATCTTTCCTTGGTATTTAACTTCTCTGCTGCCTGATAAATGTCTGCCCCTTGGTGGCTTAAGCGCTGTTTTAACCAGCGAATGTCTCAAATGCGAGTAGGTTCTGTGTTGCTGTGTCCGTTCCGCTTTTTACCACTCTGGAGCTTGCTTACTCTTAGTGAATTATGTGACATAGTGACACATGCCATTTTTTTTATTTTAAAAAGATCAGCTGTAGTGCAGATGAGGATACTCTATAACTGCAGGAAAACAAAGCCAGTGGATCCAATCGAACTGCTAGTCTGGTTTTCAGTGTCTACCTATATATTAGTAACTTTTGGGACGCTCTTTTCTTGTTTGCAATAAGACAAATAACAAGAAAACTCTGTGCTCCTTGCTTGGTTTCAGTTTGCCTTTGTAATGTACTCTTTCCTTGTGTTGTCCATGGGTGTGTTTTCCCTTCAGATCCTCTCCTCTATTGGGGATTCTGTTTGGGCTAGCATCTCTGTTGATGCATATTGGTAATTTAATTTCAACTTTAAAATGCTTTTAGTATAATCACAGTTTCCATTGTTGTCAGAATTAAAGTTTCAAAAGTCAAGGGAGAAAAGCTGTTTTTTCTCTAAAGCTGAACATCCTAAAATGTGACTTTGAAACTAATGATTACGTGTCGGTGACAAATTGCCAACTGTGTTACTTGCTACTCTGTGAGATTCTTGCAAGTACAGATGGGTATGGCTAACGAGAAGATTAAAGGAGTTAAAGGATCTTCTGTTCTAAGTTCTGAAAAGGGATGTAGAAAGTAACAGCCTTTAAAAGATGGGAACTCCTATGTTCATTTAAATTAACAAACCTTGGAGAAATACTGTCTTCCAAAAGTAATGAGAAGGGTTCTTTTAACATTTAATCAAAAAAAGATTGTTGACCTGTGAAAGAAACCACGGCAGCTGCAACCATTTGGGGATTTTAAAAGGATATCAGTGAAGGTCAGCATATAACAGGCTTCCTTTAGTCTTGGAAAAGGTTTTTTTGCTTAGGATTTTAGATTACTTTTAGTATCATTAAGAGTATATGTAGTTTATATTTGTATTGTTCCCCTAAGATTGTCAGAATAGAAACATTGCATTTTCTGAAATAGACTGAAAAAGCTAAAATGCTGTACATAGTTAGAAAAGAAGAAAAAAATCTTTTTTAAAAGGTGTCTACACCCACAAGTCTTCCTTGACATGAATGCTGGGACCCAAAGGAGTCAATAGAAACTGAGAATCATTATGGGATGCAAGAAGGGGCTGGGATTTTAAGCAGTAGTGTTCTTCTTTTCAAGTAAAGCAGTGGACAAAATAGAAGACTTAACTGGCTTGTGTGATGAAATCAAATGCTTTTGGGGGGTTACTTCTACTGACTCTGGTTAGTGCTGTTTTAGCCCGTACACTGGGGAAAGATTCACAGTAGGTAATGCGTGTGATCTCTCTTGGAAGAGAGAGAATTGTAATAATACCCCTCTGTAAAAGGGAAAACATTGAGGAGCAGAATGTGTTTTCTTAAGGAACAAAAAAAAAAAGAGGAAGAGGAGAATTAAGACTGAAATTGGGGGGGGAGAGGTGTTACAGCATATACAAGGATCACAGGTGTGTATACATGCTGGGTATGCATATGTCATTTTAGGAAGAGCACCACATAAAGTGCTGCACACCTGAATGACATCGTTAAAGAGGATTTTAAAGGATTTGATCGAAGCTAAATTTTTCCCTTCTCTTCTAGAGTGGTTCTTTCAGTTGCAGGTTTTGAACAAGGTCCATTTGCTGCAATGTATAGCGATTTGTATGCCTCAGAGCATCGGATGGAGCGTTCCTTCAGCATGAAAGCAGAAAAAAACCACCTTTCAAAGCTTTAGAGTGGTATTGGTGTTTTTATAATTCAATCAAGGAGATCCAGCTTTTGTTTGTATGGAAGCTAAGGACTTATTCTGAGAATGCAGTTCTTCCACCTAGAATAACTTTGTTACTACCTGCAACTTGCAATTCAGGAGAAATATGACAATAGTATTAGTATATTACTACTGTATTAGCAGTAGTTGTAACTATTGCTTATAGTATATAAGCAAATTATTAGTTGACTTGATCGAGGAGTGATTTTGGCATATCCTGTAGATATTGTTTATTCCCTTCATCTGTATCAGGAACAAAGCAGACATCTGTCATCTCCAAAAGCTTACCCTAATTTCTATGCGAGATTTTTACGCTCATTTGTAAACTGAGCTGGCAAGAGGGTGAATTGGTGGCAGCTAAGTGACAGTCAAATTCTTGCCCTTTCCCTCTCCTTCAATTTATATTCCTTTGTAGGAAAAATAGTGGAGTGGAATTTGGTTTTGAGAATTAAAATTATATGCATCCAGGATGGTAGATACAAAATGGCAAACAGGGAGTGTAGATTTATCTTGTGGTCTGCACAAAGGAAATGATACTAGGGCCAATGATGTTCTTGATACAGTAATTAACATGTCATTATTAGGATGGATTTCCAACACTATCTTTTTTTTTTTAATGAGAAGGGCTGTTGGAGGGAAAGGTGAAGGTGGGCTTCACATTAATTTTAGTATATGTTGCAGTACAGATGGTGCAAAGGTTTTATGTTCAGCAATAAATTATTGTAATTATTATTTTTTAAAACCTAAAGGAACAAAATTTAGGTACTGTTTTTCTTGTGCGAATAAGTAGCAAATTGTAATTCTTACTGAAAGGTTATTATAGTTTATCTAACTGAAATTTGTTGGCGGTTATCACTAAGAAATCTAGACTGTTCTCTCAACCATAAAAAAGCCTGATTCTCTCCCTGTGTATTTTAAATGCAAGTGAAAAGTTGATAGTTACCTGTGAGATCTTTTTTGTTTGACATTCTTTGGAAACCAGGCATCTTGACTCTCCTAGGTAAGAGCGCGAGCTGAGTGGAATGTTAATTCAGAATATTTCCATATTCTCACTACTTATTTATCTGTTTTCTGCAGGATTGTGTGATTTGGTTCTATGGGGATATACCATATTTCCATAATTTTTTTATGCCAGAGAAGAATAACATTATTTCACAACTTTGGCTTTATCCATTTACTCAGACCTCATTAGTTTGAATTTGCAGTTTTGTATTTATCTCCTTCCTCCAGTCTGTTACTGCGTAAATATTGGCTGGTATAAGGTTTTAAGGTGCGTAGATCATGTTCAGATTTGGAAGCACTCACAGTTTCTACAGAAGAATATCAGCAACTTATCCAGATTGAAAGGGCCTTGCTCTGGCTCAGCAGTAGTAGTATCTGTACAGTACTATTTTTCATACAAAAAGGGGCAGAATGGCATCCAGGTTTATGATGGGGACTTCTGGTCTTTGCTGTGTTAAGACAGTCTAGATTAAAAAAAAAAAAACAACCACAAAACCAAACCCCATGAAAATACCTGTTTTTAGTATTCAGAAATTAATGGTTGTTCAGGATACGAACTTTTCTACAAAAGTGTTTGTGCTGCTTTGGTCAAAAACCTAGAGAAACTTCAGAACTGTTTTATGTGGATTTTTAATCGCAGTTGTCATGATTGTCAAGGAACTTGAAGCCCGTCTTATATAAAATTGACCTTACAGACTTTGTGTGATGAGTATGGTGAAATTCTAATGTGTAGCCAGTAATACTCTGATGTTACAGCAGGTGTTTGTTTTCTCTTTAATTACACGGCTTTCAGTGCTGTTAATATTACATTATTGACAAATAACTAGTGTCAGCTATGGTAAAGTTAATCAGGCCAGTGTTAGAAAATATCAATAAATTATGCTGGTTTTAAAGGATTCCTTTTGTGTTAATCATTTAAACATAAAAAAAAACTCTTGGAGAAAGGGGAGATTGGATCTGGCTGCTTTTTTAGCTAGGCACACTGGGCTTCTTGGTGATTCCATTCATGTAAATCCTGAATAAAAAAAAAATGCTCTGCACTGTGTTATAGAGACATAATAAGAACTCTGGAGTCAGGTTTATCGAGGAGATTTATTAACTGTGTAAGCACAAAGCATCTTCAGATTGTTGCAGGTTTAGGAAAAGCCATGTTTACAGTGGTGGATTTGGAGGCTTAGTACAAATATTAGCCTAAGTATTATTAAGCTAATAGTATGACATTCATACTTACACTTTGCTTGAAAGGTGGATTGGGTTTTAAGGAAATTAAAAAAGCTAGCTCTTTGCTCCTGCTACTTTTGGCCCTCTACTATTAGTTTCCTTAGTAATTGTTTACAAAATAGTGGTTTGTTAAGATAAATGTAATGTTTTCTTTTTAAAGCCGATGATTAATATTAGGTTTGAAGTAGTGACAGCCAGGAGAGGATTTTGAAGTTGTGATTTTGCAAATCAAGCCGTTGAAGGTATTTCAGGAAATGTCGCCTCTCAGAATCAGTCACCTTTAAAAATGTGCATTTCAGAAAGTAAATATTGCTGAACGTACTGAAGAGATAACGGAGAAAGTAATTACTTTATGAGGAAGTGATGGTAATTTTATGAGAAGCACAAAATTATTGCAGCTTTTCAGAGAAGGACGTTAAAAAAAAAAAAGTTGGGAACAAACTCAGGCCTGTGATATTCTGTATATGAATGAGCAGTAACTGATTGCTGCCTCTAAGGTAGTGAAAATTGTTACCTCTTACACGCAGATTAAATAGTGTGTATATGTCTCTGCATTGTGACTAGTTAGAAGCAGTAAGTAGTAGGGTTTTTTCCAGGCCCTCTAATATCGATATCTGTTTACTGGTGATATTGTTATTAGTAGCAACACTGAGATACTGCAATGTTCTAATTAAAGCCAGACAGTTCAGGTGTAAAATTTAAAATTGATTCAGCAGTTTCCCGGTGAGAAGATTATACCCTTTTGTTATTCTGTGGTATGTAACATACCATAATTCTGTTGCCAAATGGTTATGTGTTAGGATGTACTATTTTATGACAGTTTGGCTCTAAGCAAAACTATAACTCTGCCTATATTGTGGGAAGGAGATTACATTCAGAAGTCTTTTTCTGAATTGACATGCAACCTTATAAATGCTTGAGCTTCCAAGCCATATTCATCCCTGCGTATGGCTGTTGTTGCTTCGTGGTGAATGTGGTGTTGATTTCTTTGGGCGCTTTTATTGCTAATTTCTACGATAGAATTTCTTTAAATATTTTTTTCTTATTAGCTTATTAGTAGTCAAATACGTAAAATCTTAATAAACCTCCATCAAAGGTTTTGTTTTGAGATTATCTCTTGTGCCCTGTGGATATACAAGGAAGAATTGTCTGTTAAATTGTGTACTTGCAAAGTCAATTTGGAATAACAAGACTCAACAATATGTTTACACTCTAAGGGAGGAGGTACAAACACTGCAGGATTTAATGCAAATATATATATTTCAGGACAACGTGGTTGAGACCCAGATCTCCCTGAGCTTTCTTAGCTCTCAGCATTGAGTGCGAGGAGCTTGAAAACACTAGAGAGAGTTATGATTACAATTTTACAGGTGGAGAAACTGGAACTCAGGAGGATCTGATTAGCAGTCACGCTGTAGAAGCTCCGTGCCCCAGTACTAACTCTGCAACCCCTTACTGAATAAGCTCAGATATGACAGGGAAGATGGGCAGCTCCTACTGTGAGACCTACTTTGTGCTTTTTAAGCAACCGGTTCCCATCTTTCCTTCTTATCCTGCTGCTCCTAATTCTCACTCCTTGCAATTTAGGAGCTCAGTGCAGCTGCAGTCACAGCAATGAAAGTTAAGAGCATTGTGCCTTACAAAGGAGTGGCCAGTCTAGTCCCAGATCACTTCAAGAAGAACGCTAAAGATGCAGAGACTTAACGGCTTTTCACCCATGATGTGGTTTTCCAAGGCTGTTGCTGCAGGACTGTTGATACCTGTCCTGCCAATTTTGTACTGCTCTCCAGAAGAGGCATACGGACAGCAGAGCCCACCACAGTCGGGCACATTTCCACGATGGCTTTGTTTTAGCCGGATCTCTCCTTGTCTTGACACTTCCTTGAAATGAAGTGTTTGGGCTTTTTAATTCTTGACGTAGTCAGCAAAATAAATGTGCGTTTACCAGCTTTCTGTATATGGGGCTCGTTGGAAGATGCTTGACTGAGAATACCAGAAACGGTGTAAAACAGGGCAGGACTCATTTTTGTACGGCTGCACACACAACAGCTATCAAATAGTGGATTCAGTGGCACCTGCAGGTAGCAATTTGTCCCAGGTGTATCATGCATCTGGTAGGGAGTAGATGTAGATTTGATCCAGTCATCAAGAGGTGGATCAAGATCTGATCATCCAAAGGGCTCAGGATCTTCCTTCAGCTTTTCTCTTCTCCCGTGATACTTGTGTGTGATGCTGCTTGTACATAGTATACTGAAAAAAGCTTGCGTTTTTCATTCTATTCAAGAACGTTTAAGAAAAACGCACATTCTGTTGTCCACTTAAACTGCTGTTATTAACTAGCTGATAATTGCATCTAATAAGATGCTTAGAAGTCACAGGGGAGAAAAGCAAGACTCCAATTTTAACCTGATACAATGAATGTTTAAGTGTTTCCATGAAAGCTCTTACTTTCCTAATTGTCTTTATATTAGACCAGGATTTAATACTCTCTACTGTAGAGTTTAGTTGCTTTTGGTAATTTTCACCTTTTCCTAGAAGTGTATTGAACTGTGACACATAACATATATATATAATTTCTCTTTGTAGTCAAATATTCTGAATCTTATACGGTCCCTTTTTTTTGTTACTGAGATTTCCTCTGAAATATGATCCGTAGTACATAATTAACTTAAAACATCTATATTGTTTCATGTATGTCTTTCCAATACTTGTCTAGTAGAAATGCAAGACCTTGGAATGGGATTCATACATATTTTCCTGTTGTGTGTTGTCATACACATTGCCATAACCTAACAAGTATTTCAAGGGGTTCAATAACCGTGTTGGAAAATAGAGAAATTAGAGGTAGAGCTGTAAGCCTTTGCTTTTACCAGTTCAAGATTTCTCCTTGCAGTACTGGCCTTTAGAAATGCATTGTTTTAGTTTTAATAGACACAAATAAAGAGCCTTTAGCTATCAGGAAACGATGAGGTGGGTTTTTTTCCATTATATTAAATGTAAGCTTGCATTTAGCTTTTTTTTAAATAAATCTTGCATTACTCTTCCACATGTATTCCCAGCCTTGGTATCTTGTATTCCTTAATGCTTTTCCATAAGGACTCTCCTCTTCCCTCTTTCTTGATGAAGTTTAGCTGATGTTTTTCAATGTTTAGTGGTCTTCACTACTCAGACTTGCACAGATTAAAGCCACCGCTGTCCTCACCTTCCTTCATCTCCTTCATACTCTCCTATTTTGTTGTCTAAAGAAAACACTGCTGACAGAGGTGCCCTTTTCTCCCATTCTTGGGGCTGTGTCACCCAGGCTTTCATCTCTTTCCTTCAGCACTTCAACCTCCTGCTATTTTGTTTTCTCCACGTTCTGCTCTGTTTTCATTGCATCCATCAGTATCTGTGGCCACGCTTCTCCTCTGTAAAAATCTTAGTACAGCATAGGATTTGTTTCTTCTGCTGAAACCTGATGGGATTATCTGTGTGAGTAGGAAGATTTGTGCTAATAAATATTTGTCAGAACAAAATCATCACCTGTCTGGATCAGGTTCTTAAAGGATTAGGTTTTAATTCACAGTTTTTAAAAAAATCAGAGCTATCCAGTCCCTAGCAAGATGCAATTGGAGGGAAATTCTGGTTCTAGTGAAGTCAGCGGGAGGTGTTGCTGTGGCTTTCAGCGGGGGCAGAATTTCACACCCTGCATTTCCTTTTAGAGATTTGAGAAGACTCCCAGATTCCTGTCCAGAGATTTTTATTTAGAATCAGCTAAGGCTGAGCTACACTATTGTAAGTGTGATGGTTGAAGGCAAGGGAATGTTTGTTTAAACCCAAGCACTGGTGTTCAATTTTTAATAGAAGCCTGTTATTTCCTTGTTTGCCAAGAATTGTTTTGCATTATACACTACAGGTACATTTCTATATATTCCATCTGTTCTTCTTTTCCTGGAATTTCTACTTTATAATTATATCTTTCAAGTTATCCCCATTACGATGGGGTATGATGACCTTTTAATAATTTTATTTGAAATTGAGATACCTTAGCCTGAAGAATTTAGTTGAACTTTCATATTAATAAAAAAAGAGTTTAGCATTTGCAAACCATAGTTTTATTTCAAGAAGTTGGTGTAAGAAATGTTAACATTTGTAGACATGAAACTTCTGAATATGTGGTTTTCTTTTCCACTGTAGAAAAGTGCACTTTCTTACATTAGTTGCACAATCCAATATCTCATTATTTTAGATCGGGGTAAAAAAAAAAAGGCATGTCATTTATGTGTCAGTATTATGAAAGACAAAAAATACCCTATCATAAAGGGAAGTGACCTTAACTATAAATAAACCCCTAGTTTTCTCTTGCTGAATTGACAAGCTTTCTTTAAAATGTGGCATGTTGACTGTTTTTTCAGTAGTTTTATTGACTTTTGTAAACTATGTTAATTCATTCTGTCTTAAAATACCTTTCTCTTCTATGGATTCTCTTTACAGACCATACAGAAAGGAAATACAAATTAAAGGAGTTTTGTTTTCTGCATCAGTAAAAATGATTTTCCGTTACAACCAATTTAATTGTGACTTTTTTTCTTTGAAATTGAAAGAAGGTTTCAGACCCGTCTCCTTGAACTGCATAATGCATTCTGCCTTTGTTAAATTTGCTATTGAAATTTGGGTGCTTGTAGGGGAAACCAGAATATCAGAACTGAGATTCCCTGAAAATAAGTCTCCAGGGGGAATTCTGCTTTCTGATTTTGGTTTTGTTTTGCTGCATGTATACGGGACTGTTCCTGTTTTTGAAATAAAAAAAAAAGTGTGCATGTCTGCATGTGCAAACACTGATGAATAGATACACACACCCTGGAGTAGCTTTACATCTTGTGCATCACTTTGGCAGTGTGAGACCTTGCCTCTGTGAAGGCTGGGGGACCAAAAAAGGTCTACTCTAAGGAAAATGAGAGCAGGGAGAACATAATGATTTTACTTTAAGACAAACCGTGCATCGAGCAACCATGAGCTAGGGTGAAATCCGTGTTTTAGAGTAACAAGGCAATTTCAAAGTGAGACAGAAATGCCATTTTAACACATTTAATGGACTAAGCTGTAGTTCCTTTGCCTGAGTCATTAACAATGCACCGACTAATGTGAAGGCATGCAGCATGTCAGATGAAAATGAAGAACTGTAGATGTATGCGTCCTGTCATATATGTTGCTCTCAGGAAAAGCTCTGAGTTGTCTAAGAGAGACTGTAGTTTGGCTATTAAGAGAACACTTGAATCATGATGACCGCGGAAGGCTGTTAAAAGCTTTGTTTTTCTGAAAAGCAGTAATTGTTGAATTGATGGAGCTTTTATTTTATGAGTACTGATCTGGCATCAGAATATTTTTAAATTCAGTGAAGTTGCTTTTGGTCTGCAGTGAAATGAAAATTGGACTCTGAGAATTCTCATCTTAATTAGCAGAAAACTTAAAAAGTGTTCTATTTTACCCTGCTAGTACTATTTTTCAGGATAAAATATTCACTGTACTTGATTAGCTTTCCTAAATGATACGAAGTTGATTACTATTTTTAGATAGCATGCAAAGAAAGCAGAATTGCTGGTGTGAGTTGAGTATTAAGATTGATAATAGGACTTACGGGTCTGAGTAGACTGTAGCCTCTCCAGAATGTCACGTGCTCCATCAAGCCTCCAGTCATCTTGGCAGCACTCTGCTGGATTCCCTTCAGTTTGTCAGTGTCCATCTGAGGATGTCTGTCACTGTCCCAAACTGGACACAGTACCCCAGCTGTCTTCTCACAAGAGCTAGGCAGAGGGGAATCGCCCCTGCCTCAAGCTGTTGGCTCCAACCTTGCTGCTGATACAGCACAGTATGTGTTTGCCTTCTTTGCTACAAGGACAAGCTCTTGTCTCATGTTCAACTTGTGTCCTCCACGACCTCCTCCTGACTTCATCCCAGTCCTTTTCTGCAACACTGCTCACTAGCCAGTCCAACACCTATCCTGCAGCGTTCTGTAGAGAATGTGCAACCTAAGTACAAGAATTTGCATGAGCTTTGATTAAATTTAATGAGATTTCTGTCAGCACATATTTCCAGTCTGCCAAGCTCCCTCTGAAGAGCAGCGCTACCCACCAGCGTGTTGCCTGCTCACCCCCTGGCGTGGCTGCAAACTTGCTAAGGATGTGGTCAGGTCCTCCACCATCATGGTCATGAGCAAAGATGGTAAATAGTCTCAGCCCCATCGCTAATCCTGGGGGAATGCCACTTCTAACTTGATGCCAGCTGCACTTTATACTGCTGATCACACCCGTTGAACTAGGTGGACCATTTAATTTTCCACCCTTCTTTATGTAGACCATTTCTCTCACTTCTGGCCGTATGAATAGTGGAGATTTGTTCCTGACCTATAGAGGCTCAGACAGAGTAACTGATTGTCCCTCACTGTAAAAGACTGGGTTGACTCTGAATTTATGAAGTAACTCCTCCATCTTTAAGAGTGTTAAAATACATGGAAGCCTCAAGCCTTTCTTTAAGTAAAGGGAGGTTTCTGCTCCTGCGAGCCATGGCAATATGTTCAAAGCTACCTGCAAAGTGTATTTTAACGAGTAATTGTATGGAGTGTGGGCTAGGAATGGCAGGGCATGTTGGCATGTGTGGTGGGGGTTCTGTGCCTAGTCTATGGGAACCATAACAACATCTTTCTAGAGATTGTCTGGTACTGGAAGATTCAGATGGAAAGGTATGTGATCCCTGTAAAACGTGGGTTGGGATTGTCACTGAAATACAGGGCTGCACTTTTGTGGACCTGTGCTGCCCCTTAGGGATCCTTACAGGAAATTCTACCTCTTGGAGCACTAGAGGAAAAAGTAGGTTGCAAGTAGATACCATTTAAAACAGAATTCTATATGTTCACTGGGGACTTGACCAGTTAGCAGAAGACTCCCCGTGTTGGCCACGTGAAGTGCTGCTGGAACCTCTGCCTTTGATCCGCTGCAGGGAAACATCCTGATGTAAGCCTGACACCGGTGTGTAGACTGGCAAAATTTCATCTGCGGTTTTGCACTTGTAAAGTGAATTGGGTGAATCAGTTGAAATACCTGTGCTTCTTACTGTCCTTTTGTGCGCAAGAAATGGAAATGAGGAGCTTTAAAATTTTAGAGAGAATGTCAAAAAAGAACATGAAGTACATTTGAAGATACCGGCTTTACTATTTAGTTTTAGCTATCTATTAGAAATTATTCTCATGGTGGGTGGATATGTCAAAACAGAAAAAGTAAAAAATATGTAACAGTGTTATAGTAACAGTATATTATCACAATATATATAAAATTCATCTTGAAAGGTGATGTATTGACTCAGGAGTGGGTTTCTCCGAAGGTTTGGAAGAACAGAGCTATATCCTATTTAAATGTAATGTGAAATCATGTACTGTTACACCTTTATAGTAGTGAGTACCATCTGGGCTTCTTGATTTGCTGTCAGTGATGTTCTCTGCCTGTTCTGCTACAGGTGAACCACCCCAAACCTTATTTCTCCTGTTTGCCTGATCTTATTTCTGTAACTGTTACCACTTGTTCTTCTCTACTAAACCTTGTGTCCCCACCCATTTCTGCTTGAACCCTGCAAGACACCATCTAATGCTTTCATTGCTCTTAATGATTCTTTTAAGGACACTGTTGCAGCAGGCCTGCTAGACCTTTCAGATAGCTTAAGAGATGTGATTTGTTTTCATGTTTTCAATCCATCCTACACAGTGCTGTGCTTACAGTAGAATAAGTTGTCCGTTGTCTCGCCCTACTTAATATTTTTATATTATTTAAATATTTACAGGTGCAAATACATAAGAGAGAAACGGTAGGCAAATTCCATTAACATTTTCTAAAATGTAATTTGTTTCTTATTAACCTAAGGGAAGAAATTAATGAATGCTTACTGTGTTAAGCTCAGAAATAAGTTTTCTGGAAATAAAGCATTTGAGTTTTCTATATATTTACTGAATATTTAGGGCACCAGCCCACAGCTCGAGGCACTGTGGAATAGTTGGAAAACACAAATTTCTGTATGTTAAATGTCTCCTGTCCAACTTGCAACTGATTTTTTTTTAAAATTTACAAATTAAGAAGAAATTGGTGATACCGTCTATCAGTTCTGTCCTGCCATAGACAGTTGCACGAAGCCTGACACTAGAAACCTCTTAAGCACTGGCCAGGAGAAACCGATTCTAATTTGTGTGAAATAGGAGGATGCTCTCTATTCCTACCTTTCCAGTGTACCAGATTTAGTGTGACATACCAGTTTTCTTGCCCCGCACAATTCTGCTGTGTCTGTGCTGTGTGGTTCCACAGCCTTCTGCATCTCACAAGAGTTTGGCCATCATCTTCCTCATCTTCAGCCTGCAGAGAATACTCTCCTGGCATGTCACGTGTAGTCGAACTGTTTCCTTCAAGTAGCATAAGTCAGTTTGTGTGTCGGGATCTCTGTGGCACCGTTGTCAAGCACTGGTGTGCGTGTGGTGGAGATCATTATCAGGTATCAATAAGTGATGGGGCAAAAATGCCAAACAGACCTTTTAAGTGCTGGAGGCAACCTTTATGTGTATATGCACCTTCTGGGGAAAAAAAACATTCCTTGCAGAATCCAAAACTTTGCATTTCTTTCTCTCTGACACAAACACCTCAATTTTGCAAGTATTCCTTTGTTTAGAATGGTGCAGCTCTGACAAGCTGCCCTGTAGGTTATATGCAAAACTAATTAAATTTTTTTTTTTCCCGTGTAGGATGCATACAATCAAATACAGAGCTGACACGAAAGGAGGACTGGTCTTGGGGTTGCTTAGTCTGGTGTTGGTGGATTTAACTGAACTGTGTTGCTGTGCTTTGGTAGTGGGTTGCTTGAATTCATGCAAGGATGCTATAAAATAGATCGTTTCTTGTGTGTGTATATGTATATAAATAACTTAATATTTTATCAGAGTAATTAGCTATTTCAGCAGTGTCAGAGTACAGGAGAGAGAACTCTTATCTCTTATTCTAAGGTGGTTTTTTTCCCTCCTGTGATCATTTATCGCCCGTGTCAATTGCTGTAAAACACGATTCCATCTTTCCAATTTTATTCTGCTAGACCTACCTTCTCCTCAATTTTTTCCTGTAAAAAAGGCTGTCACGGTTATGTTTATTTGGAAAAAAAAAAAAGCCCTTTTCACATTGCTTATCTTACAGAGACTTTCTGCTCAAGTATCTGTCGGTGTGTCCTTTATGCATTGATTGCAGATAGATTTTGTCATGTGCTTGAAATGCTCTTTGTCTTCTCCCTCTCCCCCAATGTATATGTTATAGCTGCTACTTCTGTGTCAGAGAGTCACTGAGAAAAGGATGTTTTACAACTCTTGTTCTCACCCTTTGGGGTATGGTTCAAAAAGTTGTTTAAATCCAGCATTTCTTCCATGCTCAACAGTTAAGAAATATATGAAAAACGTGCGATCCATAAAGTAAAATGGCA
>JAOXJK010000077.1:41923328-41947855 GCA_025774025.1 Xenus cinereus | reverse complement strand
ACTCTGATATTTTGAGTTTAGAGGAACTAGAATTTGTGCTTCAAAAAAAAGACCCCTTGCATGGTCATTCTGGAGATATTATACGTATGTCAGGCATATAGGTACTGTTGAAAACTATACAGACTCATCAATGACTGAACAGGCAATCAATGAGTATCCTAACTTTTCATCCAGAAGGGTTCTCTAAAGCAGCTGTTGGCAACCTTTCATATGTAATGTGCCAGATTGTGTTCATTAAAAAAGCTAGTGTCTTGGTAAAAATACACAGCAATGCAGATATACTTACCCTCAAAAGCAAACTATTCTTTTAGGTTATGCTTCATATCTTTGCTTCATCAGAAGCAAATCTTGCAACTGTGTATACATGCGATTTTTCTGAATGACTTGTGCAAGATGCAATGCTTAGTTCATCTGTCTTTTTCTTTAAGGCATCATTTTTTTACAGAATAGATAGGATAATAATAACATTTCCTGTAAGTCTGGTCTCTCTCATGTCAAAAATCATTAAGGTGACAGAGGTCTATAAACACGGAGAGAGGATTCAGCTTATTTTTGACCAGCCCTGACATGACAGAACAGGGTTTACCTTGGCTGGGTACCAGCTGCCCACCAGGCTGTTCTGTCACTGCCCTCCTCAGCAGAACGGAATGGGGGGAGAAAATAAGATGTAAAAAAAACCTCATGGGTCAAGGTAAAAGCAGTTTAATAAAGCAAAAGCAAGAGACCATGCATGGAAGCAAAGTAAACCAACAGATTTATTCTCTACTTCTCATCAGCAGGTGATGTCCAGCCATTTCCCGGGAAGCTGGGCTTCAGCACATGCAGCAGTTGCTGTGGAAGACAAATATTGTAATAAAAAATGCCTCTTTTCCTCCTTGTTTCTCTTAGTTTTTATTGCTGAGCAGATGATGCATAGTATGGAATATTCCTTTGGTCAGTTGGGGTCAGCTGTCCTGGCTATGTCCCCTCCCAAGGTCTTGCCCGCCCCCAGCCTACTGGTGAGAGGGGAATGTTGGAGGGAGAGCCTTGATGTTGTGCAAGAGCTGCTCAGTGGTAGCTAAAGCAGTGGTGTGTTATCAGTGCCTTTCTAGCTACCCATACAAAGCACAGCATTATGAGGGCTGCTGTGGGCTGCTATAAACTCCCATCTCGGCCAGACCCAGTACACACTAACACTTAAATGTGTAAAAAAAAAAAAAAAAAACTTAGAAAAATTGCTATGTTTTCTTTGGTAGTATTTGGTCAGATTCTCAGAGGTCCTTAGTTCTCTGCAGGCTAGTATTGGTCTGCAAATCAAGGTTGAAGAGTCTCATTTCTTTTCTCTTTCATAAACAGGTACCTGATGCACGTGCTGCGGGACACAAAATAGTGGTGGCAAAGTTTAACCAAGATGTTTTTAGCTCTTTTAAGACTCAGACATAGGATACCAAGTGCTTAGAAAACCATGTATCTTTCTATATACAGGCTCTACTTTCCACTGGAGTGATGCAAGAATCTCACAGCCCTACGACAAGCAACTTTCTCCCTCTTTTTTTTCCTTCTCCAGCAGCAGGACTGTGTAGTGTACTTTAAAAGTACGCATTCGTTGCTCCTCATTAATGAGCACTGAAGAAAGCAGCAGTCATCTTTTGAGACTGATCTTTATCCTTCATTATAGCCCAGTTTGAAGTGAATCGAAAGTCATTTGTAAGCAGGATAAATGCTGACTCTCGTGGTTATCTTTGTTATAAATTTAGGGTTGTTGAAAACAAGCTATTGTTTTAGTTGCGTGCATGTTCTTACCCTTCCCGCACAGTTTACATAAGCACCGTCTTTGCAGGAGTCTGGCTTTTGGATATTTACTGCAGACAACAGCAGCTAACTAAATGGTTACATGGAGGAATAGGAAGTCTTCTTGATCATACAGCAGTATGGTCCTGTGTTCAATGAGCTTAATAGGCTAACGCAATGGCACAGCAGAAGACTTTGGTTGTTGGGACCATCATAAGATTTAGAACTACTGCTGGAGTCTGTAAATGCTAGCAGACGGTGAGGATGCTAAGAGAGATGAAAAACTGAAATCTGGAATCCCGTCATTTTCATTTGGATGTGATGTGGGAAAAGGCATTTTATTCCAAATAAGCTTTGAATTGAAAATTTGTATCTTCCACAAGACTGAGTTTTTGGAGGTTTGTTCTGTACATATCAGTAAGTCTTGAAAAGCGTCACATTCTTAACAGTGTGAAGACAACTTTGAGATAATTCCTTTCAGATAACACCTACAACTTGACTATAAGGCTCCCTCATATCTCAGAGACACTCATGCTTACCAGCAATAATTTTTAATACTTACATGTACATAGTTTCAAACCCTGTATACTTTACAAAGGCTAGAAACACTTTGAAGAATTTACAGGGTCTGGTGTCTTACAGCTTTTTGGATCTGAGAGGATGTACAGAAATATGTGGCAATTGCAGAGATTTGACCATGAAGATTATTATTCTGTGTGTGGTCAATATTCATTACATGAAATGTTTTCAGTTTTTTCTCAAAATGTTGCATTTGTTGCTATAATGCTAAGATGATAACAGTATAAATAGAATTTGTCTGAGAGAAAGGTGGGGAAGCAGAATGAAGAAGTCTCATTTTTCTTCTATCCCAAGTTCTTTCTTGCTGCACATGCTGGAAGTTGAAGGGAGTCTTGAGTCCTGTTTCTAGTTTTCATAAAGAAATGTGTATCTGGATCTCTCTAAGGTTGTTTTCCATACTGAAGAGCTTTGCTTTCTGCCTATGGACAGCAAATTGGAGGGCGGGGAGGGCGGGAGAGAAGGGGAGAGAATTTGTCAAATATGTGAAATCTCACATAGCAAATATTCTAGAAATTACGTGATCTTAAAGGGTTCAGCTTTGCCCAGTAGGGTATTCATTTTCTGCATGTGTTTGTACATAATTCCATAGCAGAGCCAGGAACCACAAACAAAAAATATGACTTAATTCTCCTAAGTCTTACAGAGCATTTCAGGAGTTTTTAACCTCCATTAATACTATCTGTAAAGATTATTCCGTAGACTTTTTAAGGAACGGTAAGGTAGAATCTACCAGTCAGTAAGTCTATAATTCTAGAAGTCTATCTTTTCTAGGGGTGTTCTCTCTCTGATATAATAAACAGAGTAGAATATGCAGTTGGAGAGTGAAGGTGGCCTGAGTTTAAAGTTCTGCAAAAGAGTTCTGCAAAAGTAAAAAGAGTATAATTAACTATTGCAACAATTTAGCAGAGCAAATGGTGGCTTTTCTTGGATTTAAGGTTTTAAATACGTATTGTGTGCCTTTCTAAAAGATAAGTTTTAGTACAAAACCAGTGTAATGGATTGGGCACAGGAACCTCTTGTTGAACTCCACAGCCTGCATTTCAGTTTGAGAATTTGCTTAGGAAATCAGTTCCATTCAGCGTTTTCATTAGCAGTGAAGGTGATGGAATACAGAATAGCTTATAAAATATGTAGATGACACTGAGCTGTGAGGAGTTGCAAATACCTTTCTGTATCAGATCAGCATTCGAAATAAACTTGGCAAATTGGAGAGATGGCCTGAAATCAGCAAGATTAAATTCAATAAAGTGAAGTGCCATATGATATAATTAGGAAAAAGAATTCAGGTATACAAATACAAGGTAGGGAATACCTGTCAAGAGAGAAAATGGGTAAAAAAGTCTACAATGCATTGCTGTTGTAAACTAGGGAAATGTAGTTCTGGAATGTGTGAAGTGGGATGTGGTGTCTAAAATGTTGGGTAATTATTCCAAAGTAGGGTTCGTGAGGTCTGAGTTGACTTATTGTATCTATGTTTGGTCATGACTTTTTTAAAAAAAGTTTAGAACACTGGATCAGTTAGAGAACTGAGTTTGACTAATTTAAGACAAAGTAAGTACAACCCATCTGATATATGAAGATTTTAAGACAAAAGGTACAAAGAAATTGTTATCCGTATCTTGAGAGAAGAGTTAAGGGAAATCCATGGAATTTGCAGTCAGAGCGATGAGGGTTGCGTTTTAGAAAATGCTTTTTGAGGTATGAACCCCAGAAAAAGCCACCTAGGGGCGACTTTAGAACCACTTTGCTGTAGAACCTCCTTTTCAAGGAAAAGATATACAAATCTATGCCAAATGAGTCTACACACTCCTTCCGTAGCACAAGATGGTCTAGATGATGCCTTTCAGCGTATGTTTCCGTAATTCTGTGCAGGAGATCAGAGTAGCGAAAATGGCTTGAAAAACTTTTCTCTTGAAACATCATGGAAAAGTTGAATGGCCTCCTTCAGTGGGAAAACTGTGCAGCCATTGGGGCAGACAAGCTACTCAGCAGAGCTTTGCGGGCCACCCGGGGTCTGCAGCCTACAACTTTGGGGATCATGGGACTTGAGAATTAGTGTGATCCTTCCTGAATCTGAAATCCATTTCTCTCTCATACATATATGTCCCGTTACAAAGATTGTCAGAGGAAGAACATGATTTATAGTAACCAACTTTGCCTCTTAGTCCTAAATGTGAAGGGACTATTTATTTATGTAACTTTCTTCCCACAAGAGTTTCCATTAATCCTGTTGATGGAAGCATTCTTCAGCATTCTGGTACTGAAATAAAGCATAATACCCCTCCTGCCTTCAAAAGTGAGAAAGAAACACAGGAGGGGAAACTGACCTTGAAAAGTTAAATGCTTTGGTTTCTTACTAATTTAGAAATGGGAGTTGACAGTTTGATGCTCTAATTGCAAATTATATTTTAAAATATTTTCTTTTACCAACCTTGATAATTTAACAGAATTTACCAACTGGCAAGTTTCAAGTAGTTTTCTTTCCAAACTCTTCTATACCGCAGCGCTGCTCCTAATCATCTGTGAAAAAGCTGCCATGCAACAGAAGACTGGGAATTGCTAACAGTAATGATGAAAACTAATTCAAACCAGGCCACAGGTAGAAGCTTTTGCAAAAGCAATCTGCATCTTTTCAAGTTGGGCAAGCTAAAATTGCCTCTTAGAAAAGCAGTTTGTCTTTCATTACAAAGGAAGACAAGCTATTATCTCAGTACCCAACAAATACCTAACGCGCAGGTCAAAAAATAGGCAACAATTATATACTGAACGGAGAAAGTTCTGTGCAAGTTTGTCTTCATTGCCTTTCCTTCTGTTTCTCTGCCTCCGGAGTGGTTCACAATCACAGGTGCAGTGTAAAAATATATGGGCTGTTCCTTTGCCAAGGTTTGTGTGTGGTCTAACCCTGGTTATGCATAGCCTCCTCCCTGCTGCTCTAGAGAGCTGTCCTGGGAGCCGCAATCTCCTTCCAAATAGGCTTCCAGAGTCCGCAGATCTAAGCTAATCCTGTTTCGATACTATTTTGAATGCTGTCGTTTAATACTCACGTGGGACTGCCTTTCCCTGAAAGGAAGTAATTTAGCATATTTCATAAAAGAAGTGATAGTAAAAGATCAGTTATGTGGTGATGGGCAGTATGAATCATGGTATAAATCATTTCAGGTGAGGAAGTACAGCTTTTACTCCAGAGGGAAGATATTAGAAAGGGATGCCAGTATTTTAACATGTTAATTGCATCTACTTGTTTGTTGCTGCTTTCATTCTCTCTTTTTGGCTTAATTCTCCTAAATTACACTGGGTACCTAGTAAGTTGACTAAGCTCTACAAATTGGTGTAGATACATATGAAACGAGCTCGTGAGCTGCTGCAATCACAGGAAATGACTCTTGAGTTAGTTGGGTGTTTTTCTAAAGCAACCACCGTCTTACAAAAAAAAAAACCCCAAACTATTTGATCTGTCTGTTGTTCTATTCACAGCTTTGTCATCATCTAAACTGTATGACAATTTAAATAAAAAAAAACAAAACAAAACAAAAAACAAGCCCAAACAAAAAACCCACGTAGATTCTGCAGACTGCAAATGGGCAGTGCCTTTCTGTGTGAGGTAAGGTAGAGATCTGTTAGTTGCCTGCTGCTTTGGTTTAAGGCAGGTTAGAAAGGCACTGTTTCTGTAATGTGTAACAGCTGACACTGAGTGATTTTTCACTAAGTGATTTTTTATCTCTTTTTGGCCAGCAGTAATTATCAACAACCTTGTAAGCAAAAGGAAGGAATGAATAAGTAAAGATTCTCTAAGAAGTGATTTAGATTCGTGCCAGTTGTTGCTTACAAGCATTCTAGTTAAAAGGCGTAACTTAGGTTGCAGAGGTTCACAGCACACAAGACTGTAATGACATAAACAATTTGCATGTTATTGTATACGTTCTGGAAAAATCCTCTTTCTCTGATCTGATTAAGGACTCTGTCTTGAAAAGGATTTTGTATGTTTTTAAGTTAATATGCTGTGAAATCATCAGGATTCCTGGCAGTGCATAATTTAAGAATGCGCATGTATCTTCAAAGGACTGAGACCTAAATAAAACACATGCAGATCAAGAGGATAGTTTTGAAATTTTTCTTAGATTTGAAGCAGGGCCAAACTTTGTTGTTAAGAAGAAAATTAGTTCAGAGTGACCCAGCATGCACATAATCAGATTGAATGGGTAAAACCTAGGCAGGTTACAACACTCAGCTAATGCAAATTAGTGTGTTTTAATAATTGCACGCAGCCTGGACAAACAGAAAGTGATCAAAGACAGCATCACAAAATGGACATTATGAATTTATCACTACAGCTGTGTCCGTGAGTTACAGTGGTGTGTGTAGCACAGTTAGTGGTGGAGGCATCGTATGTTGTATGGCGTGTTCCCTTTCAGAAGTTTTTTGTTGAGAGCTAGTGTGTGAATTTATTCTGCTTCTTCACAAGAATAAATATGTTTGCTATTGCTGTACAGCTAAGATTGAAGATTTTGCGTGCATGGTGAATAGAATAAGTAAATTAGCTAGCACTGTAAATTATGAAGTCTTTTGGCCTCTTAGAGATATAGGTTTAAGTTTCTGGAAGACTGTTTTATAATTCTTTTCTAAGCTGTACAAAGATCTGCTGGGCAGTCTAGAAGGTTAACTTCAGGTATGTTGAGATCCTGGCAAGTTTTCTCCCTCCCAAATCCTGAGTTATAGGAGGTTGGGAAGCAGCCAGGAATTTCACTAGACAGGATAGAGGTTTTTAAGCATTGCTGTGTGTGAGATCTATCACTGACTTCCAGACGGGCATTTACATAAATGAAACAAAAGATAGGAGCTTTGTGCTATGGGTATTTTCCCCTACTTACATTTTTTTTCTGGGTTTTTCTTTATCCTTTTTTTGTTTGTTTTAGCTCTTATTTTCTCTTTTGAAAGCATTTTTCCCTCTTCCATTTTGTCATGAAAAGATAAATTTTAAGACCTCAAACAGGAATGCAAAGCTCTTCAGTTATGCTACCTTTGCATAATAAAACCCTGAATTAAATGTCAGGGGTACAGTTATTGCTGGAGTGTGCTGGCAGCTGAGACTGGATAACTCAAGCCAAGATAAAAAGGTGGTAGAAACAACTATATTAGAGAGATCTAGTTCAAAGAATACATATTAGATTAAGTTGTAGCAGGCAAAACGATTGATTAGGCTGGCTTTTTTGAGGTGTTTGGTTTCAATTTATTGGCAGGTTAATCTTAGCAGAGGGCCAAATGCTCACCCAGCCCCTCGGTCACTCCCCCTCCCCAGTAGAGCAGGAGGAGAAAATAAGCTGAGAAAGGGCATAGCTTGAGATAAAGACCAATTACTGTCAGGGGGAAAACAGACTCAACGCAGGGAGAACTGATTTCTTTATTGACAATTAAAACAGGTTTGGGAGTGAGAAGCAGCACCTTTCTCCCCACCTTCCCTTCACTCCCTTGCTGTAGACCCCTCGGCCCTTCCGTAAGGGCCAGGGGCATATGGCCAGCGCGTAGCACGTTCTCTCTGCTGCTCCTTCCTCCTCATGCTTTTTTCCTTCCTCTGGCATGGGCCTTTTCCTTCAGGAAAAGTCTGCACCAGCATGGGCTCTCCATGGGCCACAATTCCTGTCAGGAAAATTTGCTCCAGCGCAGGCTGGCTGCAGGTGATAACCTGCTCCGGCTCCATGGAGCTCCTCCCTCTGCTTCTCTGACCTTGCTGTTTCTCACTCTTTCTGTTCCTTCCTCCTCTCTCTGTCCACCACTTCCTGCTCTCTCTTGAATAATGTTTTCCAGAGGCGTCACTGATAAGGCCCTGCCATATCCTGAGGTGATGCTGGTGAGAACCGGCTGGGCCCGGTGCAGGCCGGCCCCGACCTCTCCTGACAGGAGACAGCCCCTCTGCTGCCAGCACCCCCCCTACAAAATACTTCTATTTGCTTTTGGGTTTTTTCCTCATTTTCACCCCCACCACACTGCCTTTAGGTAGGTAAGGAGGAAAATAAGAGATATGCCAAAAGGTGTTGCAAACCAAGGCATTGACTGCGTGTTTTCCTGTTGCTCCCTTTCTGCTCATAAGGAGAAAATGAAGGGCCGTTCCTAACTGCCAGCTATTGCCTTTCAGTCAATCATGAGGTAATAATTTGGGTTTCTCTTGATCTGAATTTTTTTGTGTGTTCTTCCACCTCTTGGCAGAATTTAGAGATCAGCCTTGATTGTAATTAGATTCTTGGAGCATGGTTGCAGAGGTGAGGAAGCGGTGCCGACCCTCCCCATGGAGCAGTCTGCGACCTACCTGGATAGCGGTGGGTGTTTTGCCTCAAAAGCTGTTTCAAATACAGGCGGTAGAGAAATGTGGTTTGACACTGCAATCTGCCCGTCCGTTGCTACCGAAACTGTTCCTAATGGTTTTCCTGACTTGTCTTGGGTCTCAGCGACCAGCAAAATTGGGACTGGAATAGTATTTCAGTAATAGTATCTTGGTTTTAAAAAAATTCTTTAGATTTTTTTTTTTAGGGAAATGCCAGCAATATAATTAAGTGTGTGCAAATGACATCAGTAGGGCTGATGATGTCCTCATATTTAGGCACATAGTTGTTTTCTTGTTCGAGGCCGGAATCGGTAGACATCCTCTAAAATTTAGTGTGTGTTATTTTCTTGCCTTCAAAACCCACTCTGCTTTTCCAATCACAGAATCACATGGGGTTGGAAGGGACCTCTGGAGATCATCTAGTCCAACCCTCCTGTCAAAACAGGTCCCCCCAGAGCAGGCTGCACAGGAACTTGTCCAGGTGGGTTTGGAATGTCTCCAGAGAAGGAGGCTCTACCACCTCCCTGGAGGTGCCCAGGGATAGGATATTCCAACATACCTAGAAAGCCTGATGGTAGAGGAAGAAACACCTGCAGTTTCCCAACAGTTTCTGTAAGAAAACTGACTTTTTCAGGCATTTATAACTTCACTGAAACGTAATGACTCGGACCAAATTTTCCTGTGCGAGGTGTCTGAGTAAGGTTGAATTTTTGTGTAAAAAAAAAAAAAAAAAAAAAGTTAGCTAAAATGTTTCTGTGACCCAAGAAAAATGCGTTTTTTTTTTTTAATCTTGGAGGAGCTCTGCTACTCTTGTGTTTTGGAGCAGGAAGTGCAGCAGGAAAGCTTTCTGGTTTGAAAACAGCTACTGGCGTTTACAACAATCCTCTTTGCCAGTATTCAGGAATGCAAATAAATTTGATCAAATAATGAGGTTCTAAAAATTACGTATTGCAAGTGATATTCAGTACAATGCTATATAAAAACTTGGCAGCTAAATGCTGTCTATATTGAGAACATACTTTTCTGTAAAAGTCCTATGTGTGAAACCAGAGAAAACTGGATTTTGTCCTTATTTCTGCCACAGAGCAATTGGGTGAAGTTAGGTAAGTCAGTTAAGGCATTCTAAGCTGGTCATTAATTTTACGTTATTCATTCTCTGAGTACCTAATTTTGAGACTGTTTAGGTTAGATTCTTAGTTCTGAACTCCTCCTATGCCCGCAGTCTCCTGAGATCTGTAGGAAGGTATTAAAAAGGCTGAATATTTGGTGATTCTGTGAAATACTTTAGCTGCTAAAATTTTTTTAAAATTATAAGGTTTTTTGGATGCCTGACTGTCCTCCATCTCTGCAATTGGGTTTGGCTGCTGTTACGCCTTAGAAAAGGTTTGAGGTGATGCTTTTATTCTTTTATAATTGCATTTCACATATAAACGCTGTCTATTTTGGGCATCAAATGAACCACGCTTCAACAGGAACATTGCTACCTTAGGACTTGAAGGAACCTCAAGACACCAACCGGTCTGTTCTCCTAACCATGATGGAATTAATCTACCCAGGTAATACCTGGGAGGTGTGCTGAGAGCTTTAACAGCTCTCAGTAGTGGCAGGTGGCTATTGGTTCCAGTGCTTCAGAAACCTTATTGCCACAACGTTTTCCTTCGCATCTAGCTGAAATCTCCCCTACCTCAGTGCAACGTAGTTAGTGGTTGTATTAAAACAAACACACAGTTAAGGTTATGCAGATAGCTTTGGATTTAACACTTTTTTTTAACCTGAAGGTTGATTTTATATGTGTGAGGCGATCAAATGTAGTACATGCTGAGACTGGAAGTATTTTGCATCTGAAGATATCATATTTTTATTTATGATTCAGTCAAAATAAATTAAAATAATCGATGATTGTTTTGAAAGCAAATTACTGGGAGCACTATATATCTACCATGGCAAGTGCTGAGGAGATGAGAATGTCTTATAATGCCAGAATGAGTTGTGTAAACATGGGTATTTATATACTCAACAGCAGCAAATCTTTGAGAGATTTTTGGTATTTTTTTCTTTCTTGCTTGTGTTTCCTCTGATCCCACTTCTATCCTAGAAGAGGAGGAGGAGAAAACCGATGTTCCTACCACACATGTTCCGTTATTGATTTTCATTCCAATCTACCCCAAGTCTTCTGTGCTGGAAATAATTAGACCCTGTGAACAGAGATGAAGCAAAAATCTATACAATGCTGGATTGCCAGAAATGAAGACAAGGGTGCCTAATTAATGTTGCATATAGAATGCCTTTTGGATGAATGGGCTTCCCTTTCTCAGAAGCAGCCCAACAGTGGTTATGACACAAATGTGCTGTTAATTAAATAGTGTTTACTGCGTGCCTGTAAAAATGGCATGGAGGAAAAAAACCAACATGTTGGACAGCAGCAGCATTTTAGATCTCTGCAATTAAAAGAAAAGCCTGTGAAAAATAGACTTGTGGGCTTCCTACTGATGGCAAGATATTTTCTTCCATATGAAATTCACTCCATGGGATTGTTTCAAAGCTCTTTAAGAACCTGTAGTCACAGAAAAAGTCTGTATATTTCAAAAGTTGGACTGGAAGTGTGTTGGGAGGGTTAAGGACAGGAAAAATGTTCTCGGCAGCCGACATTTAGCAGCACAGCTCGCATCTGTAGGCAGCTGGGTAAGGACTGTTCAGAAAGCAGGTCAGGATCTGGAGGAAGCCAGTAGATTAACTTTTCTTTGAGTGAAAGGTGGACTGAGGGCGATTACAGCGAGACTGTGTAACATGCCTTGAAAACTGAGAAGGGAGATATTTAGGAGAGAACTGAGGTGAGAGTCTTCACAGCAGGCATGCGCTCAACTGAGAGCAGAAATATCTGGAGGGAAAAATTAGAGGGTGTCTAAGTTATCTAAAATAGATTAAGATAAAATGTAAGCTGTATTAGTATGACTAACAGCCTACTTGCTTGTTTTCTCCAGATAACACAAAGTTGTTCCCAAACCAGAAACATCCACTTGTTTAAGTGCATCGTAGACAGGCCTGAATCGGTGATTAAGCTTCCCGCAGTAGCATGTACTGTCTGGTTTTGCAGGGGGCATCCTCTCCTCCCTCTCTAGTCTTCCTGAGCCCACTCCTGTTTCTTTTTCCCTAGCCATTCCCTTCCTACATCCAGAGGAGCTTGGGACCTCGTTGCTAGCAAGTAAAAATACTCCTGAGCTGATACTGCTGCTTCGTGGTGCGTGGCCAGGTGCATGCTGGTGAGGAAGGTCCTTTTATGTTTTAGCGGTTGAGAGAAGAGTGTGTAGCAGCTCTGGATTAATTTTTATAGTTATTAGCTTGCTCAGTTTTCTGTGAAGCTGGTCTCCTTTTTAGCCATCACCAGAATAACAATGTTAGGTGCCTGTGCACGCTGCAGAAAACAGCAGTGGGGTTTTGGTGTCCCAGAAGTCTCCGATAGTAGAGGGATTCTGGGACAGTTGTTCTTGTCCTGTAATTTGCAGGCCACTGGTGTGTTATCATTCAGCCTTTAATTCTCCCCTTTTATCTCTATTCCCTCCTTGCTCTTCTAGATATCTGTTGTGGCCAATCTAAATGATACGATTGCTCTCTCTGCATCTCTGGAGAATTTAAATAGCATCATTCCTTCCTTCTCTCTTCTCCGTATAAATGCAAAGGACGTTTCTCTTCTTTAGGCAAAGATAGAAAACTTTTTTTTTTTCTCTCTCTAAGAAACTAGAGAATGAGTAAAATGCAGGCTATTTGGTTGAGCAAATGAATTCAATTGATGAATCTGCAAGAATCTTCTTAGGCTGTGCCTTCAAACTGCAAAAGATGTGTTTTCTGATGAAAATCTAGTTGACATAATTATGTTTTTAGCATGGATTTGGAAGAGGAAATTATTTTTCTCAATATAGCGGAGGATGGGGTTCTGTTTTAGGAATTTAATGAAATAATTTGCAGAAGAAAGGTACTATTAAATAAGATATTTTTATAATGGTGTGCCTTCTGAGACCTCTCTTTTCTTCCCATTTGGCTGCTTAGCGTCGTCTCTCTCTACTCTCATTCTGTTTTAATAAGCATTTTTCTCCGTAAACTGTTGGCTCTCATGCACAACTGAAATAGGTGCACATACAGGTTATGATTCCTCTCCCTGTTGTTGCGTTTTGATTCTGAACTCCAGATTTAATCTATTTAAATAACCTACTCCTGGGACTTAAGTCAACTCCTAGATACTTCTTGATGTTCAACAAATAGTAAAGCATTACAATAATTTAAATCAAATAACCAAATCCATATGAAATGCACTACTTGTTATCTTCCCAACAGATTTATTTTCTTCCCTGGATCCATTTTAAGCTGCCCTGCAGTTGCCAAATCAAAAATAAACCAAGTTTTCAGTATAGGGGTGTGATAAGTGTATGATTTCCATTACATCCCAGCGTGCTACATAATAAAAAATGAAAACATCTAACACATTTTGAGTATAGAATTGAAATGGATTTTCTAGCCTAGTCCCAGTGAATAGGTGCTGAAGTGATGGCAAAGACTGTAGCTCCTGGACTGTAATTGTCATTTGAGTTATTTCTCAGTGGTAGGAGACTTTATACCTGTAGGTACAAGGAGAGGAAAAAAAAAAGAGTCCTTTTACCCTTTAGCCATCAGCAGCAGACTGACAAGCCAGTGCTTGTGAAGCTGTTTTGGGTTTGGGGAAAAGGGATTCATATTGGTAGGGCTTGTTCACGTGTTACCTTCTTACATGTTTGCAAGAACATAATCTAACAAAGTATTTTAAAATGTATTTGAGTGTTTTAATCATCTGGAACTTCAAGACGCTGTGAAAACAATTCTGGCTTCACATAATGTTTTGGGTTTTTTTCTTCAGTAGCAGGAGAAACTCATCTACATAGCATGTATTTTAAATTCTTAGGAGCATTGAAAGCATCGCTGCTCGTTCAGTCCATGCAGAATCAGAGTCCTCTGCGGCTGTTGCCCTGAGTTAAATGAATCTCACTGCTGTGTATTTCACATAAAATGGAGTTGATACAGAATATAATCTGCCTTTCTTTTCTGTTGTAGCTTGGCTTTACATCCCCGAAAAGACATTGCAGTCACTGGTAGTGATGACCAGCTCTGGAAAATGTGGACTTTACCTGATGGGAACATCATTGTGACAGGTGAAGGTCACACTGATTGGCTTTCGGGCTGCTGCTTCCATCCAAGGTTAGTGCAAACAGTCCCCTGAACTAGCACTAATCCCTTCTGGGGAGTACTTGTTTGCTCTTTCTTTGTTCACTGGCGTGCTTTGATGACTTTCTATTCTCGGTGTAACCCTGCGCTCTCTGCTGAATTTCCAAACATGTAGATAAACGTTCCTCTGGTTTTCAGTGTGTTGACTTAAGATTGATTGCTTTTAGTATTTTGTACATCTTAAACTTTGTCCGTGTGCCAGTGCACGTAACAAGGAGTAATAAGCTTTTTAGGTCTCGCCGTATTTATTTTCTCTGTGTTCACGCACTATAACACAGTTCCATTATGAATACAGAAAAGTTGATTTCTTGTATTAGGCATTATTTGTCCTATGACTAAGAGTATTCGAGTTTACCTAGAGAATAAGAATATGAGCTTTCCTCCTTTCTCTTTATACAGATTTGGAGCTGAATTAGTAAATGAAAGTGAACATCATAAAAAATAAATATATATTTAGGTTACCAGGGTCACAGAAGTAGGCCAAACTAGATTTCTTGGTGATTCTCTTGAAAAATATAACACCATTCTACTCTTGAAAACAAGTGGAATTTTCATTTTTTTTAAATAATGAGCCTCTATATATTAAAATGATTTTGCATCAGATTTGTGGGGCTGCAGTTGTAATAGCGTTCTTTACTGTTAATGTAATACAGGTCTGCCAGGCTACTCACCTGAGGTTTACTTATAAAAGAACATTATTAAACCTCTAAAATTCTATTTTCAGTGTATTTATTTTATGAAGCAATATTGGCTCTTTATGAGAAGGAAAAGTACCCTATTTAATTTCATGGTTCTTTCTGATTTCTGATATTCTAATGAGTTAGCAAACACACACAATCCTCTAAATGCAAGAGAATCCCCTCCCTGTTTTCAAAACCTCAAGAACAAGGATTCATGCTTTCTGGGATGGATTAAACATGCACTTACTCTTTTCTTGCATCTCTCCTGTGAAAGATAGGCTTTTTCTTAAGATGCTCATGTTTCACAATGTTCTCTTTCTCATGTGTATATCCTTAGAAATAATTTTATTTATTTAAAAGAGAATAATATTTGACTTAATTATAATTATCTAATACAGGAAGGAGAGAACTGGAAGGTTCAGCTTCTTATTTTAAGATAGTAGGAAAATTTTTCTATTACTGAATGACAAATTGCACAGTTTGTGAACATGCTGGACAAGTCTAACTCGCAGATAAACAGAATGCTGCCTTACCTCTTACCTGTTATGAATATAAAACTCATCACCGGGAAAGAAAGGGAAATACAATTAGAAGAGCGTGTTATCGTTTATAAAGCTGCTGGGCATGCTAATCAGATTTCGATAATGCATTGTTACCATGACACCCGCTGACTCAGAGACTCAAAACTATTTTCTCATTAGTCTTTGACCAGAATACAGTCCTTTCAATAGGCTTTCCTATTTCTCATTCAATTATTGAAATTAAAATGAGTTGAGGTACATCATTATTCTCTTGCAGTATAAATTGACTCCTGCTGAATTCTCTGGAGTGAATCAAAAGCAGTGCTGTTAAAATATTGTCTTCCATTACTGGATAAAATATATATAATGTGATAGAATGCATTTAATCATACTTTTTCTTTTTTTTTTTAAAGTAAGGTACTTATATATATCAGATGTTCCAGAACTAAAAATAATAAAATAAAAATGGAAAGTTCCCATGTAATTTTTCTGGAATCAAATATAGTTAGCCTCTAGTTTTGTTCCCCCTTTAAAGATTTAAAGTTATGTTCATCCAAAAATTGAAAAAAGAAATATTTTTTGTGGTATTAGACTATTAAATTGTGATCCAGAAATCTGGGTAGAACTCCCACACTTTTACATTCCTTCCTTTTTGTCCTCTGTTAGGTCATTTCTCCTCTCTGTTTCTTCTCTCCATCTGCAAAATCAGGTTTAAAGCAACGTTCCGCTCTGGTCTGAGAAATATTCTACGTGTAGCAACGGGATGTATATGCATGCGTGTCACACGCGCAAGTCCACTTTCAAATCATCTTTGGACAACATCAGGATAATCCACACAGGGACATTGGATATACTAATAATTTGAGGAGAAACAAATCTAGAGCTATGATGTGAATTTAACTAGTGCTTTTACACATACAAATGATGGAAAATCCCAGAAATCCATTTTTACACGTTCACAGTGTTTTATCACTTGAACAAGGGTATTTCTTGTAGTTCTCTTTGTACCCCTATTTGTGTGATGCTGGCACAGTTGCAGGTCCCGTTGGTAGCCGTGAAGATTGATAACCTTCAAGCTGAAGGTGCCATTGGGTTTACATCTCCTCAGCTTCTCCAAGCAACGAGAAAATGTGAGTTGGTAGTAGGAACTTACCCGTATACAATAAAAAGGTAAAGGTACGTTTTAGGCTCTGGACCTTGCCTGCTGATTAATACATAATAGTGATGCGGATTGTAATTTGTATCTTTCCCAGTACTGATGTACAACAATATCCTTAAGTACCATAATGCCATTGAGTCTTAAGGACAAGGACCACTGAGTTTCTTAAGAGTTGCTGGATGGAAGGCATGGAGGAGTCTCGTTTTCCCTCTCACTGATAATGTGCTTCATTCCACGATTATTTTTGCTTAAAAACACATCTTCTTCACATCTGAGCAAAGTAGAGTGAGGTGAGAGTGCGTGGTTTGCTGAAGCTTTGGGGTCTGGTGGTGTGTCGTTTTTGCATTGCACCTAGCGCTCTTCAGTCTGTACAAAGGCTCTTAGTCCCCCCTGTGTTCTCCGCATGGCAGTGCCTCCCAGGACAGTAGATGAAGGGGAGCAGACTGACTCGGTGCGTGTGAGGAGAGCAGAATATCTCTGTTGTGATGCTCTCTGCAGATCTGAGAGTAGAATTTTGCCTTAAGCTTTTAAAATAAAAGTAAAACTTCAAACAAGTCCCCTCATCTACAGAGTACAGCAGCTGGAAAAAGGGAGGAGAACAGTGATTCCTTTTTGAAGCTCAGGTGACAAGTGGTCAAACTTCAAAAACAAACAGTATTTTTAACTCCAGTCTAGCTGAATAGTACTTTGCAGATGAATTAGCTGTTGCAAGTTCCTGTCACTGTTGAAAAATTTAGGAATATTTTCCAACTTGTGTTTTAAATGCGTGAAGGAGTGAGGTAGTCAGAGTGACTCCTGCCCCAGTGATCTACACGGGCTTCATGTTAAAAATCTGGATGGCTGGAGAAGAGCTGTGGATACCAGGTGGCCCAAATGTTTGGAATAGCAGACAAAAGTCTGCATCTTGTGCCAGCTTCCGCAATAAGCTGATGATGCTGATGCTGCACCTTTAAGAACCATACACTAATTACACTAAGATGTTTCAAGGCACGTGCAAGATTTATTTTTCTTTATTACTAACCTTCCTGGGTGGCTAAAGAATCAAGCTGTGTAGCATAGCAGAGGTGTTTGTTAATGTCCGATAAAATCTCAGCAAACAGTAAAATATTGTATTCTTGCTCCCCATGTGTGCTGGTATAATACGTAATATCCTTAATATATTCATAAATACTAATCAAATTATTTTAAAATGTTTGTAGCCTGTTTCATGCAAATGTTATTTCAGTCCGTGGAATACAGTGAGTTTCTGAATTGAAAAGAACTAGAAACTGTAGGTTCTTAAAACTATTTAAAACTTGCACTGAAAATTGTCAACTCCTTTGTAATGTCCTGTTCACCTGAGTCAGAAGTTGAATTTGCCTGTTTTCTTTCTGTTGCTATTTCAACTCTCACAGTTTCTGAGGAAAGAGGTCAAAACAGTTATCGATTTGTTACTAGACCAAAAGATACCACAACAGTTATCTTGAACTGTGTGGATTTTCTTGAAGTTCTGTTTAATGTAAAACTGCAGGGTGGGTATTGTCTCCTCAGGAATTAGGTAGTGGTGGGGAAGCTAGGACAAGTACATTCATGCATCAAGCATCTTGAAATAAAGGTAGTTGTATTTGATATTGTAGGAAAAGGTGCCAGTGAGGGGGGTGCAAGAGAAAGATGGGGTGTTGGGCTAAAAGAACAATCCATATTCTGAAAGAAGAGAAGCAGCTGTAAATTGAGTATCTCAAAGCTGAAGAAGGTGATGTTAGCCTAATAAAAATTCGTGTGTTGATGAGAGAAAACCTTGTCGAGACAAGGCGCAGAAGGAATTAGCAAAACGTATTGAGGGTGAGTTTGAGGACTCAGTGGTTGAATGGCTTGGGGGGGGATTAACAACTCTGGGTGGGCTTGAATTCACGGAAGAAGCTTTTAGAGGAATTCCGTGGCACATAAGAGCAGACTAGGTGGGGACAGTGATTTTGTTGCTCCCTAAGTGACTGGGAGGCTCGGGGTAGTTGGCAATCGAAATATCCATGAACATTTGGTCTGCAGAAAACTCTAAGCACCTGTCTTTAAACCCAAGGTCTCTTCCAGCTGTGTAAAGCTGAGCAGCACAAAATCACTACTGGTTTTATGCTGACCAACCCTTAAGCAGCCAAAAGCTGTGAAGTCTGCTCTTGACTTTAGGTATGCCCTGTCCCTAGTGAAAATTTAAGGCTCGATGGGGAACAATTTGGAAAATCCAGTTGGATGCTCAGAACCCTCTTCCAGGCTTAAAGTCTACAGTACTGTGGGTGACTGAGCACCAGAGTGGTCTCTTGAGTCTAAGTACAAGATGTTCCTGATAATCTTGAATGAAAGGCACCAGGTTAGTTACATTTTCTCAAAGTTTTAAAGAACAGTGATTGATAAATAGGAAATTGTGGAAGTAAGACTCTGTCAGTGGGGAAGTGATTACCTCATTGTACAAGAACTTTTAAGGTTTAAAAGAATTAATTCCTGAGCGGAATTGGAGCCAGAATAAACTGAGAAACTGAAATGAATTCTTGCTCAGGTAAGCCCCTGATTTTACTTTTTACATTATTTTAATTTTTTTTAATCATGTTGTCATTTGGGCCTATAAAGAAACTATCCAGAGATGGATTTCAGTGTGGAAAAAAGGGTAGACTGTAAAGCCCAGCAGAACAGTGAACTATAAATGGAGGGAGGGTGTGGAGAAGCCTCTGAGGAGTGATGGGAGAGAGGGACAAAGTTTAGGAGGGAAGGCATTCACAGGAAGGTAAGTCAGGTTGCATTTCAAGACAGCCATGATCGGTTGTTCAGAGGTAACAGGCAGAATCTGACACTGCTTATTGCTCGTTGTGTCTCAGAGGACTTGTGCTTGGAGAGGGAGGGAAGTGCTGTTGAGGAGCAAAAATCAGACTTGACAGGTTGGCAGGTACGTGTACAATTTCAGAATTTCACAGTGGACACGCTTTTGTAGTTTGAGAGCCCATACTGCTTTGATTATCAAAGTGAATTAAAAGCGGGGAGCAGGCTTCATTTTTTTTTTTTTTTTTTGGCCACCACCTCTCCAGCTCTTGCCTCCGTATGGACTGAGCTGGTGAGGAGGGTCCTGTTAACTCGTAGATGCTGATGCATCGGTCCACACCAATCTTCTTCCCAGTTACAATATTTTCATATATCAGTGTGTGGTGAGCAGGGTACAAAGACAGTCAAACAGATAATCTGACACTAAAAATAAATGGCTGCTTTCTGTTTGGTTACCTATAGTAAATAATACTTTTTAAATAACTGAAACTGTACACGGCCTGTGAAGCCTCAGCAAATGAAAAGCATTTGATGACATATTGGGTGAGTAGGTTCTTTAGTCACAATAACAGGATAATTTAAAAAATTCTACTGGCATCAAATATATTCCTCCTCATACTTTAATAATTCCTAATGCCACTCTTAGATTTATTTCTATTTCTATGAAAAGAAACAGGAATTATCTGTTAAACATTTTGTTTAATGTACTGACTTACTCAAGTATTGATGCGATAGTTATTTGGTGAAACTAGGGAGGCTTCCAGATCAAACAGTTACTGCTTAAGTTATGATTCCAGGATCTACAAAATGTTGCTACAAGCTAATGTTTGTTAGTTTTAGTTAAATACAGTAGCATTTGTCTGTATGTAAACTGTAATTTAACATAAAGTTGTGTGATTTGACTATGTTACTGGATGCTCTTTATAGTTAGAGGCCCTCACATACACTTCTGAGGCTCTTCAAAAAATCTGCTGAAAGGAAGAAAGGTTTGGAGTCAGTGATTTTAAACTGTTGGGTTTTGTTGCTACCCATTCCTTAGAGCCACTCCCCAGGCTGGCTCAACACCGTACATGGTAATCCACTCAGGTCCAAAGGAAGTTCTTTGAGAAGTCAAGGAAGGAACAGGCTGAGAATTCGGCTCCATCAGGACCCTTTCAAATTCCATTATGGAAAACTTTCAGCTATGTTGTGCTCAGGTACCCTCCTATTCGTTGTGATCCAGATTGCTTTTCAGGTGGCGTTAAAGAACTGTGTGTTTTCGTAGGATTACTGCCCAATCCCAAACTTGTCTGCGCAGGCCCTAGGCCTCCCAGGAGAGAGTGTATTGTGTGGGTGCTCTGCAACGTGCTTCCACGTTGTTGTCTACTTCCAGAAGAGTTGGCAGTGCTGAGCGCGTGCTGCCCGGGTGACCTGCAGATCTGCAGCAAGTGCAGCACGTTCCGGAGATGTGTTCTGCCCATTCAGGGAACTGCTGGGTTCATTCTGGACAAGAGAGGTTTCCGTGTACAAAAGCCCTGGAAAATGGTTGAGGTGGTTTCATGTTCTCTTAAAAGTACGGATACCGTTTAAAGTATGGAGTACCATTAATTGCATCTTTCAGCCTGAGAACGAGGAGCTTGCAATAATGTAGAAGTAGCCTTTCTGGTTAACAATACTCGTGGCTTGTGGCCTGTAGATACACATAAGGGAGGAAGGGACCTCGCTGCCCCAGGAGGTTTCACAGGGGTCATTGATAAGGGAGGTGCTGTGTTCAAACAAAGAGTAAGGCTGGCCAGGCAAGCTGCTGTGTGACTCTAAGAGAGCCAGGAAGGAGGAGGTATTTAAATGTCAGTGTTCACCCTTTCTGACTGGCCACTGAGCCAACCAGACTTATGTTCTCCTCAATGAAAGGATCTCAGATATTACTGTTAATATATGAGATCACTATCCACTAATGGTCATCTTCAGATGAACATTTTCTGTTAGTTTTTAAGTCACAAATGCTGAGTCCCACATTATACGTAAAACGAGGCTGAGACTTAAAAGCCACTAACTCCACTCCAAGCATTAACAACAGAAAGAGTTTTAAGATTCATATTAATCACAAAGGTCTCTGTTAGCTATTGGTGGAAAAGAATTATTCTGATTTGTGGTTTGAATAGAGGCTTTGAAAACCTAAACCAGGGTTCACTGCAGAAACAGATGTTTTTTATTTATCCTTTTGTTGCTGTTGATAGCTATTAAAGAAATACAAGATAGTCTACTACATTTTACTTAGGACTTTTGAACAGCATTTGTATTGCAAAGGCATAATGATTTAATTTCATAGAGAATCTTGGATTCTCATATAGTTCAACAAAGCCTTCAGTTACCAGATTACATATTAAAATTGCCAATGGTTAGAAACTTTGAGTGGCACGATTAATTTTCAGTCATCTAACTGGCTTTATGTAACACATCATACTTAGCAGACTAGACATTTAAGATGCTTTGTCAAACTGAGCTAATGCAGGAAGTCGAAAGAAAAAAGTTGCATTCATTTATTCTGCAAAGAGAAAACTATTTCAGAAGCCTTTCAGCCAGTTCCACAGCGTTACAGTATTAACTGTGTACTTCATGTTTTCAACTATAGCAAAATTTTAATTTCAAAAGTAGCTTTGTTTATTTCAAAATCTTTGGCAAGCTTCCTGCTTGTGATACAAGGAAACAGTCTTCACATAACATCATTCTCTCTCGGGCCCACAAAGCCTACTATTTTTACTTCACAAACATGGTTGAGTGGGTGGGCATTAGATTTCCTTTGGGATTCTCAATCTCATTATTTTTATCAATAAAAAGCCTCTGCTGGACAAAGGAATAAATCACATATAAATGAAATATGAGAGATTACATGAGAAGCTCAGCTTTTGCTTAGTCTAATCCAATCTCTTTGGCCAAACATCTCAATGTCAAAGGCTTTATAAGTATTCTACAGGATCAGTCTGGCAAAGAGAAATCAATAACCAGGTAATGGATTTGATTAAAATTTTTCCCCTTCCACCCACTCCCACAAGCCAAATGTTTCTACCCATACTAATCTCTTCTGGCACGTGTAACTGTTGGTTATTCTCTGTGGAGTTTGGGGATATAGATCTAAAAAAAATCATCTATATCATATATTATATCATTTCAGAGGGCTGTGTTAACTGTTAATGAGTATCTATTTTAAGAAAAAGCAATGTATGTATCTCATAGTATTTTTTCTTCAGAGAGATCAGTTCTGCAATGTTCTTGTGGAAAATATGGGATGATAATAATTGTAACTTTGCTACACGTTTAGATCCCGTTTTGTTGTGCAGAAGTTGCCACCTTTTTTCTGCTACTCCTGCCACGCCGAGGAGCTTTTTATTACACAGTGCAGGATACCCAGCAGATGTCCAGACTTCTGGAGATTTTCTTTATTGCTCAAATCATCAGGTGTCTCCATTACGCCAGTCCTTCTGGTCTTCTGTCTTTGAGACGGTTGTATTGACAGACCGTGGGCCATCTGTAATGTTCAGCTTCAAGAAACACTAATAATTAGACTGTTAGTGTTCTCCACAGATGTTATCTCGGCCTTAAAGAAGTAGTTTTCCATACCAAAAGGAAGAAAAAAAGACTATTGCATACAGTTGAGTCACAGCTGCTTTACTTGTAGAAATTTGTTTAGACTTTGTTCCACTCTTCCTCTTTTTAAATATATCCTTCAGTTACTGGAGCTGTTCTTGAAAGCTATTCTAAACTGGAAATACTTTGCAGGACAAAATGCAACTTCTTTCTTTTATATCAGGAGCCTTAAGAGTCTATCATTATATTGATTTTAAAAAGCAAACAGTCTGCAGTTCCGTAGTGTGCTTACTGAATAGTCTTCACTTTTCATCCAGAATGACCATGCTCTAATGAAAAACTACCTTTGGCTTCTATTTCTTGGTTGGTGGAAACATTGACCACTCAAAGTTAGAGTGATTCACTAGTAATATCTCCATTACAATAATTCAGCAAACAGCAGGAGTGAGAAATGCTGATGACAGTTGAAGAGGGGAAAAGGAGGGAACTGGCTGACAGAAGCAGCAGTCCTCCTATTGAGCAATTCGAATATATATTTGAAATAATTACAGGAAGGAAATATATTGTAATAAAATGCTGCCCTTTTATGAGAATGCTATAGTTACTTTCACAGGTAGCTTTACACACTGATTGAATTTCAAAACCAGTGATTGAAAAACGTGTTGAAGTTGGAGTGTGAAACTAATAAATAGTAGGAAACCTTTCCAATATTAGACCATAACATCTTATTTTGAAGACCAAAGATTTTATATCAGAGCTGTTTTGTGGATTGTCCTGTTAGGTATTTTCTGCTGGTTAAAACTTGTAGCTCAGAATCTTAAAAAGCCCTTGTGCAGTAGGAGCTGGTTAAAAGGTGTCTGGACTCTGGTGGTGGTGTTTTAAGTGCTTTGCTGTGGCCTCTAAGGTGTTATTGTAATTGGAAAGAATTAAGGTCTCTTGTATTTTAGAAATTTATGATAGGGTGCTTACACTGATTATTTTTTCCCCCCTTTTTTTTTTCTAGTTGCAGTTGTAAACATTGTGAAAGGTGTAGTTAGTTTTTTTCATTTGTATGTATGTTTTCTGTCTCCTGTATGTTAGTTTTCTTTTGTGTGGGTACCTGATGAAAAACTTCATTTCTCTTTGTCTTGGTGGAAGGAGAAATGAATGTGGATTTGGAGATACAAATTTCAGAGGGCGTATGAGCGTATGCCCGCTTCCCAGCAAGCTATCAAATGATTTGTTTTTCCAGGGGACCCCGGAGTTAAGGGGGTCTGCCACCCTTAGAGTGGCAGTTTGCTTTCAGGGAAAGCAAAGACTATGCTAGGAAAGGCAGTTAAAGTGTATGGAAGAGGGCAAAGAAGAGAGTTTGAGGCAACCTACTTCAAAGGGTTGTTACTCCAACTTACAAAACACCTGGAGAAATACGCAGAGAACCATCGGTGACATCAGCCCTGACCAGCTCAGCTCTGTGCTTGCTGGAGGATGCTTGGTCCCCACCACCTCCTTAGCCAAATGTGACACCAGAAGCAGCACATCCCTCTGGCTCACTCCGGAGCAGTTGCTGCTCTGGTGGCTGCTCGGATGCTGGTGCTAAATGAAGCTCCGTAGCTCGTTTACTTCTGAGGAGAAGACAGGGGGCCAGAGGGAGGGACTCACCCCATTGGTCACCAGCCAGAAATGTCAGCAGCTTAAAAAATGGGAACTGTGATAACATGAAACCCTCATTTCTGTAACTTTCTACTGAAATAAGTTGTACGGTCACACATTTGAGGAAGGACTTCATTTCCCTCACAAAGCAATACCCCTTGATTTTACTCATTATTTTTAATTAAGTAGTATTACCAGAACAAGTCATATGAGGAGAGGCTGAGGGAACTGGGCATGTTTAGTTTGGAGGAGGCTGAGGGGAGACCTCATTGCCC
>JAOXJK010000077.1:41906952-41923228 GCA_025774025.1 Xenus cinereus | reverse complement strand
GAATGACTTTGCTGAGAGGGTGGTCAGGCACTGGAAGGGCCTGCCCAGGGAGGTGGTGGAGTCACCATCCCTGGAGGGATTTAAGAAGTTTGTAGAGGTGGCACTTCAGGGCACGCTCTAGTGCCCGAGATTGTGGGGGTCTTTTATGTGCGTGTGGTTGGACTCTGTGATCTCAGAGAGCCTTTCCAACCATGAGGATTCTGTGATATTGTATTGGATGATACTTTTATCCCTTTCCATGTAGAAAATCTATAATTATCAGGATTTTTTTTTCTTCTTAGATGTTACAAGTCTGGCCAGTCTTACATACATGCACACATTCTCTCAAATGAAACCAAATGCTTAGCCACAATTTTTCAAATAATTTTCCCTGAGAAAGTGAGATGGGGTGCCAAAGGATTGGTATGTCAACACTCTAGTTTTGGTTTTGAAACAGTTTTAATATGATAAAAGTGGATTCCATTTTGGTCAAATCCAACAATTTAATTCAAACTCAGAATTTCTTGGGGAGTTCTTACAGAGCTTCTGTGGTTTCTTTTGTCTGATCTTTACCTTGTTCATTTGCTATATGAAACATCTTTTTAAAGCCTCTTTCAAAAAGGCCTCAATCTTCATACACACAGTATGAAGTATTTGAACTCCTAATGGGAATAAAAAGATACCTGGTCTTTTTATAGTATTATTTAAATTATTATTTTATGTTTATAATGTCATTTAAATTTTATGCTTGTCTATAAGATAAATAGTTTTTAAATGTACTGTATGCTTTGCTTACATAGAAATAATCTCATTATTCTTAAATGATCGTCTTGTGTTGCTACACTTTCTCATTATCTGAATTTTAGACCTGAAAGCAGCCAAATTTAGTACTGGGAACATTAAACCAATCTAATCATACTGGTTGAAAAGGCATAATGATTATGGGTTTCACAAAACAGGTGTCAAGTTTAATCATTCTCTTTGCAACAAAAGTTTATTCAGTTATTTAAATTCAGTAATATTTTGATGTGATTGTTTTGACTCAGAAATTAAGAGGAAACTTACTGATCAGCTGTGTGGGTAATTAGATCCGGTGTTTACTTGAAAGAAAGAAAATAATTTCTATACGATAACCACTTTGATAGAGAAAGGGAGGAGGGATGTGCAGTTGAAATATCTTTATGGAGTACCAATAAAATGGTATCCTTCTAAACCTATTAGTTCAGCTTCAGTGAAGCAATGAATATGTTCTGTGAAAGTTTTGCAGAAATTCGCCTGCTCATCATGGAATTCTTGGGTTTCTTTTCCTACACCTGACCCTGATTTTTGGTTTCTACTATTCCTGGTACAGCTGCTGTCAGGAAGTCACCAGAAGCAATTCAGTTTTGCAGACCTTCAATTCATTTGTTTAAGATGTGAGAGAAAAGATGACATTCGCTGTGCTGGCTTCACATTTTGAGTAGCTTAGATTTTATTCTAGCTTCATCAGCATCCCTATTTGAGGATAAAGAGTTGGAAGTGCCGAGCGCTACCTGCCCCCTCTCTTGGGTTGGTTTCGGTTTCGCTGGTCTGATCCTGTGTTTCTGCGGAGCATGTTCCTCTCATTCTGTTCAGAGTTGTTATACGTGTCAAAACATCTCTCTTAATAGAATCTCTTGTCTTATGTTTCTTTGTGGGCAATTATAATCTTGATGGCTTTAACATTCCTGGTTCGTTATTGTTTTCTTCTGTGCAATAAAGGCAATTGTTTTTTCCCTAGAGTCTGCTGCAACAGTTCTAGTGGAGTAGCTAAGGAGATACCCATGTTTGTTATATTGTTAAAATGTGTGTTTCCTAAAGTGTAGCTGTTAAAATAACAAACATTAGCGTTAACTCGAGAATGGCAATTCAATTGAGGTAATGTCTAAGATATTTGAATTGGAAATAAACCCCAAATATTGTGAGTGTTTACAAAAATTGAATTGCACTGACATGTCTCTTTTCAAGGTAGGAGACTTAGGTTTGATATAAATATCGCTCTGAAATTTTAAAAAAGATTTTAGAAGGTGAGGGTGCTTTTTTTTTTTAATCAGTATGACTGACTTATTTAATCTCTGGCTTGAAGTATTCAGGCAGAGGTTCAAGTCCCTGTTTTGCCAGATGCTGTAGGTTTTTGCGATGCCCATGCTGTGGTTAGCTGTTGGGAAGGGGAGGGTCCTGAGTCTTTCCTCCTCCGTCTGTATCCAGCCGCTCGCTTCCAGTCCCTGGACTTCGGAAAGCTCTGGTGAAGAGTGAGGCTGTTTGGAGAATTTGGCTGCCAGAACACTTCATATCCGTTTTTTTTCTGCAGGATTAATTTTCTGCTAATATAACGCTGATGAGGGGAATGCGTCTGAGGAATGCAATGTGAAACCTCATCCTAGTCACAATGATCTATCTATGATGAAAAATAGCATTCTGAGTTAGATGGAGGAAAAACTTGATTACTGGTTTGTCATGTTTGAAGTCAGGACCTTCCCTTTCATACAGTAGAATCGGTGTCCTTCATTTATTTCATCTTGCCCAAAATGATCTAATGGGTACAATTCAGTAGATGTTGGAATGATTAATGCTCACTGGTTGGTGATGCATGACATATAATTAGATATTTTAGCTCAAATATACAAGATTCATCCTTGCAAGGATTTAAATATGGTTGTTTTAGTCCTTGTTGCTACTTCATTCCATTGTATAACTGCAGTATTTCCTATTGTGTTTCTTTTGTATTTAATATGTGGGGTTTTTTAGTAAACCATGTGGAATTTATGCCCTAACCCTTCGGTAGCACATTTTGGGATCAATGCATGGAGATTTGAGATTTCCTGGAAGGAGTCTTTTTTGAAGGACTAGGCCTTATATTACTGCTTTCAATTGTGAATTACTTGAAAAGCAATCATTAGCATGCAATAAGCTTTACTGACTGAAGTACGGAAAATTTGTCTTAAGTACAAACTCTATATATGAACTGCACAACTGTCATTTAGTTGTTGTAATTGTGTATTTTCCCTCAATCTGTATCATTGCAAGAATTTGGGTAACTTTGTGTACAGAACAGTCGCAGTGGGGCAAGTAGCAGGGGGAGTGGGCTTACTGTGAATAAGCACTGGGACTTGTTTAGCCGTTGGTGGATGTGGAACCATGTTCTTAGCTTGTTGTAACTGTATTCCTTGCACTGGAGTAGTGTGTATATAAAATGAATGGGAAACAGAAAGAAAGAAGGCCACAGTGTATGTGTCCACACTTTAGATCAGCTTTGAGAGTTGTTGGGTTTGAGGTTTTGGGTTGCTTTTTTTTGGTTTTCCCCTTTCTTGAGCAATCAGGTGTTAGCTTGCACGGCCTCACGAATGGAAATTCAGTTTTCATATAAAGCCTTTATATGAAAGGATGGAGATGATATTACTTTTGGTGTGCTGCTTTCTCTTACACCAGTCCTGGATCCTGTTCGTGTTCAGCATTTCTATTCCTCCTCCGCTCTTGGACTTTGAGTTGTTATTGATCACTGTCTCCATTAACCAATTCCCTGCCTTTGGTTATGTTCGTATCTCCAGGGCATGGATCAGTAAAGCTCATCAGTTGCCCAAAATACAAACACTTGGCTAGTGCACTGTCTGGTGTTTTCTTGGGCTTCACTGTCAAGATCATTACACAGCCGGAGTTAAAAATTCTTCCATGTGCCTGGGAAATGTTCAAATCCCGATGCAGAACTTTCCACAGGCTGTGAAATCTCTGTGCACTCACTGAACTCTCTATGCATATGAATATGCAGCTTAAAAATGATGCTTTGTACAAACATGCAAATGGGATTAATGACTGTGGTTCATTACTGGCTATTGATTGAGATTAGACATCACTGGACAACCATTTGGGGATGATAATGGATTTGAAATGACTGATCCACAACTTTGTGTTTCAGAGGAACCGTGTCACAGGATTATCATTGCTAATGTAGGTCATAAATCTATTCTGTACGTGGAATTCATGTATCTGAACTCCTTCCAAACCACATTTTTCCCTACTTCAACAGCCCTTCATTAAAATTTGAGGGTTTGGAATCCCTCCAAGGGAGGAAAACCAACACACGCCTGAATGGGATGGGTGTTGAGATTAAGTATCACACATTATTAGCATGCTATTTAATGTATGTTATGGATATTGATTGGTTCTGTGCATGATTTTATATGAGCTAAATGTACTAGTTTATGTTAAAAATATAATAGTGTATAGGGAGACTTTAACTTAAATTGACAGTGTTTGAGGGACGACATTGGAATGGCACAGAATAGATACCATTTCTGGAAAATATGGAAGCTTTGCAATGTTTACTCATTATATTTAATTTCAGGCAAAATAATTATTCCTCATGAAGTTAATGGAGGAAGAATTAGTTGGTAATATCCTAAAGCGAGATTGCATGACTGGGCCCAGAAACAGCATTTACCTTCAGCATAAGCAGCCGTCGTAATTGCCGGAGATCTCACTGGCTAGGCTCCTGCAAGCTCCCTGCTTCAAATAGGATGCCCAAATGCTCCTGCCTCTTGGTGAATATAGAATTTTGGTGTGGGTTGCTGGACATGCACTGGCAGAAAGCTTTTAGAAGCGTCTTTTTATTTATTTTTTTTTTTAAAAAGATATTTTTTGTTGTTAAAAAGGTAATTATTCATTGGTCTTTTAAATCTTGCATAGAGCCCTTCATTGTCTAATGTCTGCTATCCTGCTGGCATGCGTTTTGCTCTGTCTAATCTCCAAGTATTGTAACTAGTTTATCTTTTGTCTTTCAATTTTTATTCCATACCTGGCATACTTCCAAAGCCTCCTAAAAGGCAATTTTGCATGTACTAAAAATTGCCTTCTACCAGGTGCCCAAATTATTTTAAAATCTCATTTAACCACTTTTAATTACATGACATTGAAAGACAGCTGACTCATTTTTTAGACTTTAAAAAGACTAGCCTGTAATGAATGGTAACGCTCGATATTTTTGCGGGGGTACTAAGCCAATCTTAGCAAGCTAATGGATTTGAATGTTGCAGGCCTGACTGGTCTGTATAGATTATAACCTGAATTGGAGCAACCTGCTGCCTTGTGGACATTAAAAAAAATAAAAATCATCATAACCATCCAGAATGCAGAACCGTAGGCTGTGTTTAGAGCAGGCCAAAACCTTGAAATAAAGGAATAATTGTGCACTGGGACAGAGACAAGCTGGTAAGAGCAGTGGGAAAGGCGCCAAGTGAAACAGGGTATTTCTGTATGTGTGAGGCTAGATATGCCAGCCTCTGTCAGCAGTACTCAGTTCAGAAAGGGAAGATGCTTTAAAATATGGAGGACTTGTTTGTAAATGATTTTAATTCATTGTGTGAAAGTTCATTTATACCATACTGGGACTCTTTTTGGTAGTAGGAGCATGGTATATTTGAATTATCGCAGATATGAAATTGTCACTTTTGAAGTGTAATGTAGTCTCAAGGTAGCTTTAATAAAGAAGATGAGCTTCATTAAAAGAAGTGATTACTACTTTTGTGATGCCTAGTCCCGGTGTCTGTCTTATTTAGAGTTGGTGACAAGTGATGCTATGCCAAAAGATTGCTTTATGTTTTTTCCCTTGATGTCGTAGCCAGCTGTCAGCCAGGTGGAATGGCAGGGGGGGGAACAGTTATCCTGTCTTGGGTCAATATATAAGCATGAAATATGATGAAAAGATCTAGCCATTAGGTAATGTAGAATGAAAAACTACCTCGAGTTTTGCACTTGGCATACTATGCATTGACAGTTTTCTGAAGATTTCCAGCTGCTGGCCTTGTGTCACAGATTTTTGCAGGACGGTTGCATTTTTCTTCTGAGACAAAATGCCACATACCTACGTAATGTTCACCATCTGCTGGTTACTGCCTTGCTTCCTGGCTTTGAAACTTCTTCATTGGTTTGTAGAATGTCAGTTCATGATTGATTTTGAATTTCTGAAATTTAATTCTTTTTTTTCCCCCCTTAGCTTTGATGATAAATGAGGAAAAGAAAAGGTATTGTTGCATTTCTACTGCTGGGTATTCTGGCATTCACCTCCTGGGTAAATGACATTTTATGTCTATTAATAAAACAGGAGTAAAATTGGGCTTAAGATTATTCTGAAGGGTGAAACATATTACAATTACTACATAAAATGTTAGACACATAGTCCATGAGGATAATGAAAGCAACATGCAAAATGAACTGTAGATATCAAAAAACCTAGGGGTTTTAATAAGAAGTGTCACTGTAAATAATTAATGTGACTCAGAGTTCCAGTAACAAAAGGAGTGAACTGTATCTCAAGTCTGTCTCAAGGTTAGAAAATTTATTAGAAAGAAAATCTTTGCGGCTGAGTTTTTTGCTTAAATACAGGCTAAGAACAGGAGGATGGTGGCACGTGCCAGATTCTTCTGGACCATCATCCTGTCCCTCGCAGCAGGGGTTGCCTAGGAATGTATAAGAATAGGAAAGGCTGTTGCGAGGTTTTGTCTTAGTACCCTCCTGGACTCCTTATTTCAAAGGTTCTTGAGCCGGTTGCAGTTTCCATGTAATCCTTGATGTATTAATTTCCCAGGACTTTATTCCACCTTCCTTTGTACCCACAAAGAGTCGGATCCACGTTGTCCTTTATCAAGGAACTGTGCAAGTCTCCTGCCTGGTGTGGAAAAATCATCTGTTGTCTTTTAAATATTTTTAATGGGAACTTTTAAAATAACATGTTGACCCCAGCCTTCTTTGAATTCAGCCTGATTTTTTACCTTCTCTAGTGAGAAGAAAATGAGGGGCTATGACAAAAACACACCATGGCAGAGTAGGGCAACAAAGAAGAGTTTTGATGACTGCACAGCTGAACTGATGTTTGGTGGTTTCAATCCCTTACGTTGTTTTTACTATCAAATGGGAAAGAGTGTTTAAATACAGCTCATAACCAACAACAGGACCTTGTTGGTAGGTAATTACTTTCCTAAGCGTGACTGTCTGGGTCATTGTTTTTAACCTTGTTTCCAAGGACAATGAAGTTTACAAGGATGTACTTCCCCCCTGCCCCTCCTTTCCTATGCTGCTTCTGCGTGTGTTCCTTACACCCTCTCCCATGCTCTCTAGTAACTTTTAACCTGTAGGCTAATTCTGACAAAACTCAGAAGATGGAAATCTAATGTATCAATCAGTTCCTGATACATTTATTTAATCAATGGCTAAGATGATGGGGCAAAGAGGCAAAAGATAATTCCATAGGCATACAGGCTTCGTTTGTGCTGTTTTTCATGGAATAATTCAGTTTTTCTAGACGTTTCCTGTCTTTATCTTTCCTTTTTGGCCTAGCATAAAACATCAGCAAAATTAATCTTTAAGAGTATTTGCAGTTCTTCCCTTGGGCTTTGCTGTGCTTAGGGTCTCCCTGTGCTGATATTGCAAATAGTATAGTAGCTTTCAGAATTTTGCTTTAGAATACTTGCATGAATAGAGGTAAATAAGAGACATATTTTTTCCAATTAAGCGATTGGAATATTGATTGTAAAGTGTTTTTTCAATTGCCATGGTAAGAGACTGTTAACCTTTAATATTTAGACTGCATGTTTAAAATTTGTTGTTGAGTTGCTGATGCTTATGTTGTATGGTAAAGTTCTAGTCAGATGCCACCTGTTGCTGCAGCTCTTTTAGGCCACAAAACTTTAACACAAGTTGTGTTTGTTTTAATGTGTTGCTTTGAGAATCATTATTTGACAGCGCTGTCTGTAAGGCTTTTTTGATTTAAGATTTATTTGTCTCAGGAAAGGAGCTGTCTTAGTTTGTCTGCAGAATGCCAGGCACGTCCACAGCACTACATAAATAACGCATACAAATGCTAGTAGCGCAGATGTTGCTACGTTCACTTAATGCCGTGTAGAAAACAGTAACAAAATTGTTGACTGATTCCCAGTACTGACCCTGGCAACTGCTAAAAATAATATTTCTGTGTATAACTCTTACCATACGGTGGACAGAGAAGTCTGCCTTACTATTATATACCAAATAAACTGTAGAGCAAGATGTTTTCTCTTCCCACCGCTAGTCAGAATAAAGCTGACCAAGGATGCTCAGTGGTTACAAAGAGGTGTTGTTCCAGTCAGTGATGTGAGAGATTGAAAGAGGGATGTCCTGGGCAGCTCTGTCTAATGATACAGATGGCTTTATCGTTTATTTTGGCTGATGCAGAATGACAATCCTTGTAAATTTTGAAGGATGGGAACTGGGGTCCTGCTTGACAGCTGATGTTGTAAAGCAGACCAGTTTGCTAGCTCTGCATTCCACATCATCTTCGGAAGTAACCTGAGTAATCCCCCTGCAGTAGCTCAGGGTTCGGATCTAAGTCCATCGTCCAGAAACGTTTGAACAAGGTGCAATATTTGAAGCTGCTTTGACTGTTGATCTTACGTTTGCGGTATTCATAGGGCAACACTACGAGTGTAGCTGTTGCCTCCACGTGACTGGTAATCCAGAAAGGTAATCAGTCACCTGGAATGTTGTAGCATAACTCTGTGCCAAAGGCTCATGTCGTTGTTGAATATGACACTTAATTATTGATATGTCTACAACTCAGTAAGTATTAATGGAGAGGCATCTTGTAGTGAGAACAGTGAAGCTGGAAGAAGGAGGAATATATAATGAAAGGAAATGCGCGTGTTTAGAATATGAGGGAGGAAAGATTTGTTAAGGCTTGAGAAGGTAATGCTCCATCTGCTTTTGTGGAATGCAGAATTAACATTTCCAAAGTTTTTGTCCACTGTAATTGTTTCTGGAAGGGCAGGTTTATAGCATCAATTAGGAATACCGGAAATCAGTTGAAGGGTAGAACGGTATGCGTATTTATTATTAAGATAAAAGATCTACCCATAGAGACAACACAGGGGTTACATGTGCCATAGACCATCCATTGCCTAAAACTTACAAGTTTTCTCTACTCAAGTACTTCTTTCTAAACTATACAGGCATATGTCATCCCTTATAGTGCTTTGATCTGCTAGAAAGCCTACACAGAAAACCTCTAAAACAGACCAAGCAAGGCCACACAAACCCAACTGATTGGGTCCGTGTAACGCTGTACACAAAGGTACTGCCACTTTCTTTAAAAGAAAGTACTGGCACCAAACTTCTAGAAGTTGGCAAAGTTATTTGCATATATGTGAGTGTGTTTCAAGTGACAGAAAAAGATCAGAATTACATTGTTTTTTTCTCCTAACATGTTGTCTGTCTTTGATTTGTTTGGTAAATAAGAATTAAAGTGGTTTATTATCAGAATTAAAGATACACACAATGCGCAATTACTTGTAGCTTAAATTCAGTTGGAGATGATGTGTGTACCTGCTGGTAATTAAAACTGAGCATCTAATATCATACTTCTGTGTTTTTTATATAAAAATCAGGGTGCGTTTTATTTGAAAATGGGTCATATGGTGAGGACTGTGTTGGGAATCACAGACTGTTAAACTGATAGCCTAAATCATTAAAAACATCTGCTTTTCCTGATGTCCCCCCTCCCCCTCAGTTAATCTTAAATCGTATGTATAGGGCAGTAAAAGAAATGTTGCAGCTGTGGGTAACAAAACATTAACTCAGAATTTGGGGTGTTTCTGTTATCTCCCAGGACTAAAAAAATGCTGCAAATCAAAAAAAGTATGTCATTAGTGGTCGGCTATTAAGTAGGTAGGATTTGTTTCTAAAAGCAGCGTTTTGCTTTGGATGCCTGACTCGGCTTGACGTAGACCTTTTGCTTTGTAACATGTGTGTCTGGTTTGAATCCTAGGGTGCAGCAAAGATTTCACGACCGAAAAGTGCAGGCTAAAACAACTCTGACAGCTGTCATTCCTCTAAGCAGCAGTTTGTGCTTCCCAGAAATCCTGAAGTTGATACATGCATACTTGCAGATCCTCAACTAATACAAATCCCCTTTCTTCAGTGAAGTGATGCTTTTTTTTATGCCCAGGGAAAATTAGGGAGCTTGTGTTGCAGGGAACTGGGGCGCTGGGCCCCTTTGTTCCTGAATATTTTTGCCCCGGACTGTCAGTCTGTCCCACAGAACTTTTCCAAGCTACACTTTTGTTTTCAATCTCGGCCTTTTTCTCTTTTGATCTGTAAGGAGGGCTAAACCTCATTTGTAGCTCTTTCCCCTGCCACAGATTGCCAAATTGAATCCATTTCAACTACCTTCCCGCTCATATCTGTTTTCTGAAAGATTTTCATCACTGCCTGGATGGTGTATTCTTAAAATTCAGCCCAAGGAACCAGTTACTCGTGTAGCATTTTGGGGATCATATATTAAAAAATACGCAAGCAATAAATCTCTTTTTGTGATTCACAACAGTGGCAGCACATACTACCCTCTGAATCAATTATAGATTTCATCAGTCCCACTTTATACCTGCTTCTGAATTTGTTTTAAAATAGCTCTTATTTCATAAATGTGTAAGGGGTATGATAATTTGTCATTTTGCTAATTTTATCTGTCTCCAGAAGTGAGGTCCACCTTGAGTTATTAAAAGTACAAGTGTTTCATTAATAAAAGCACATTTGTTCCTAGCAGCCTGACAAAATTAGGGTCTCCTCCAAACCCTTCCTCAGGCTTCAAGCTTTTATGCTTTGGTATATGTGAAAAAACCCTCAGAATTATTCCTGTGCAATGTTAAACTTTTTGAGAGATTAATCTCTCAAAGTTTTGTCTTGGGCATGGGGGTGTAACCGCCATAATGAGGATTATAATGATATTTTCACAAAAAATAGCAATCTAAACCGTAAGTGTTAAAAATAGTCAAAAGTTTAGGTAGGTGATATTTCATAATGGCAAGTTCCCCCCTTAAGATCTATCAGGTAAATGATGCACATATTTCAAGCTGTCTTAGTAGGTGCTTTTACAGAACAATCTGGTGGATATCTGTTGGAAAGGGAGAAAAGGAAGAATATATAAAAAAAAGTTTCACACACCACCTGCCCCTGACCTTTTTTATTTTCTTTTTTTACAGTGCAATGATGAACTAAATATCTCTGAGCATATTCTTAGGATGAAGTTTCACAGTAGTGCTTGGTATCAACCCTTGAGCTGTTTTCAGTTCCCACAGTTTTATATCCAGAGATTGGGAAGAAGAATTTTTACTGCCTGTAATAGCGCATTTTCCATTATTCAAATAAAAACACAGTTTATTGGATCCTAAAGGCAAGATCTTCACGTTGGTGTTGGTGAGAACACCAGAAATTGGTCTGAAAACCCAAGGTTGAAGTCTTTTTGGCTTGTATTTTTGTGTATTATCCCCAAACATTTTTCCTTTGCTTTTTTTAGCTAACGAAATAGAAAACTTCCATTATTCCTGGTATAATTTGGAAAGGCTGCATTAACTTTTTTCGGTATTTTGAAAGAGTTAGGGATGAAGGGGCTGTAAGATCAGTTGATCTAACTTTTATACTAGGAAAGCTCATAGAAATGATATTAAGAAGCAAAAATCCAGGATACCTGGATCCATTTGTTATAGTGAAACATTGGTAGGTGTCAGCATGGCTTTGGAAATTACATCTCAGAAATCTGTTGGAGTTCTCGGAAGGGTGTGCTGAGCATTTGATCGAGAAAGATCTGTAAATTTGGTGTACTTGGATTTTTAGTAAATTTTTCTTAAGGTCATTTGACAAAAACTCTCAAAAGAAGCAAAACTGCCCTGAATAAAATGGAAATGTATCTTTTGAATTTAAAAACTGGTGAAGTGACAGGAATGTCACTTCCAGAAAGAAGAAATTATTACTTAAGTCCCATAGAGATCTGTGCTGGGTCCTAAATTATTAAGATGATCTTGGAAACTGGGGATGGGAAGTGCATGAGTTTGCTGATCAAATGAATTAGCTGGGGCGGTAAAAACAAAGGTTGCATATGAAGAATTACTGTAAAAGAATTCCTGTCGCAACGGTTGACAGTGAAGTGGAAGATGAAAATCAGTGCAGATGAGAAAAAATGGTCCTAATTATGCATAGATAATAATGGGTATAAACTAATCATTAGTGCTCAGGAAAGAAATCTTGGAGCCACTGTGGTCAGTTTTCTGAAAATCTCTGTGCAGTAGTGTTAAAAATGCCAATCAAATGAAAAGACGGCAGAATAAAGCAGAAAAACACTACTGTGCTGTCGGTAAATGTGATCAAAGAGCTGGAATGATGCCGGAGCGAGGAATGCTACTCAATAGAGTAGGAGTGTTCAGCTTTGGGGGTAAAATGATATAATAGGGAACCTGTAGCATCACAGTTGGTTTACAGAAGGCAAACGTATAGTCAGTGTTTACTTTTAATCACAGCATTAGAATTAGAAGCATCGAACGAAATGAAGTAAGGTATTTAACACCCCAAAATAGGTTTTCACACAATGCGTATTACATTTTGGAATTCGTTGACACGGGAGATTGTGGGTGCCAAAGGTTTGCGTATGTTCAAAAATTAATTATTCATAGAAAAAAGTCTCCATGGATGCTTGTTAAGTACAAAGCTTCTGTCTCTAAGAAAACTTAAGCCACAGGCTAGGTCTGGGAGAGTTTAATAGGAGAATCACTCTACATACTTTTTCTTCTTATTTTCTTTTATATTAAGAAACCCCTACTGTATAACATGATACTGAACCAGGTAGACTTTTATTCTGAAGCTGTATGTCCATACTTAAATGAAATAGAACTATACTGGTTTATATCTGAAGATTTGGCCACAAAGTGTGAGTTAACTTTGCATTTTTCATTTATTTAACATATCGATGACCCCAAGAGATGGTGAATGTGTCAGAGTGTTTATACTGAGTCAAAAGAGACAAAACTGTGATGCTTAAACCATAACTTATATGTAGAAAATGGTGTGGATTTGGGAAATAAGAAAATATTCTTCCCTGAAGCTATTTTATTTTGAAAGCAGTTCTCTGGGCTTAATTTATTTTACTGATAAACTCATAAATAAACTACAGAAAGTAAGAATGTAATTTTTGGAACCCATACTTACTTTCCCATGGAAGGCAGCTACTTGATACCTCCTTTTCTTTTCCTTTGTTAGCGTATTTAATGCATGACCACTTCATCTATGATGTGTCGAAAAACTGTGTAAAGTAAAAATACGAATGTTTTCAAACATAATTTTTTGTTCATATGCATTTGTAATGTAAATGCATATGAATGTTATTTGCAATAAATTTGCAACGTAAAATCAACAATTGCTACTTAACCTTTCTCTCTAAAGGTAGTTATTTTGCTCTGTAGTTTGAAAAATCTACACCTGTAACCTTGCTACAGACTACTTACTATTTTTATTCCTCATAACAGTGAAACCCAGCTGGTCACTTCAAGTGGGGATACACCGGTGCGGACATGCCCGTGCTGCATGGGACTGCTCCTGGCATTCATGTGGTGATTTTGTGGCTTCAGCTTCCATGGATGACCCAAGTAAAATATGGGATCTTAACAGGTATGGAGTTACTGCAGATTTTGTATTAGCTGATGGGTAGTTTTACTTAAGAACTACTGGTTTTGTGTTTTAGCCCAGTGAGATAGAGATGTCTAGCATCAATCTGTGGGCTTCACTTTAATAACATAGATAAATTAAAGCGGTGCAAAAAACAGACTTTAATGTGAATTACTAGATAAAGGCTTTACCAAATAGGGAGCTGGGAAAGACTTAAGATAGTGCCGAAAAAAAGTATTTGCTTTTATTTACTGTTACTCTGTGGGCTTATTGGTTTGCTTTTTTTTTTAATGTTGTAGCTTTGTGGAAGTTCAACATGTAATTTAAATAAGTACCTGAACAAAAATTGAAGTAAGTTTTATATAGTGTTTCTAGCTCATAGGTATACCACACACTTTAATTTGAGGTTGGACAAGTGGAAATTTATTTTATGCATTATATATGTTTTGGCAAGGTGAGTCCTGATGAATAAATCAACGTGTACCTCTTCATTTTCTGTATTATCCATGCAAATGCATTTTTATGATGATGCTTCTAGAATATTAGTATATTCCCACTTACCAATTAATTATTAGTTCCTCAGCTTTCTTCAGTTATGTTTGAGCTGACGTAGTTTGATTAATTTACACCTTAAAGGAATGGAATGGATTTATATTTTTTTTCCCAAACTATTCCTTCTAGACTCCTGAATAACTTCGGAATAGTGTTACTGACACCACTGTACTCTACTAGGTCTGATTTTTGACAACCGAATACCATCAATCTACAGACAAGTCTCCAGTCTCATTTGTGTTTTCGCTAGTTCTTTATTATCCAGTCCTAATGGATTTTTCTATTTCCCCTCAGTCCTCTTCTTCCTTTGCATTTGAATGAGGTGGAATATGCTTTCAAGCTTGTTGGCCACTGCAGGGAAAGAAGCTTCACTGAAAAAGCAAGGCAGACTTTCTTCTTTCCTTCTTTTTTACCTAGATCACTCCCTGGCTGCTGCAATTGCGGTGAGCCCGGCAGTTGAGAGCTAGAGACCTATTTGCGAGCAAGCTTGGTGAAGTGGGAGCACGGAGGGGTTTTTGTTGTAAAAGTAAAGTACTTCTCTGATAGGCACGTGTGAGTTTAGATTTTTTCAAAATGTTGTAGTTCGGCCGTATTTTTTAGAGCTAATTATAACTCTGTCAGTATCAGATTTTCAGTCTTGCTTTCAAATCGTGAATCAAGGAAGCATTAAATAAAAGCATTATTTTCCAAATGGGGTAAGTAATGTATCCTTTAATGAAATATTCAGAATTATTTTGGCTAAGCTGAGAGCAGCTGCTTAAAAGCTTGAAACAAATATTCAATTTTTATAAAATCATAGACAAAGCAGTTAAAGTTTTTGCAAAGTTCAAGACAACCAAGAAGTGTGTTTTATAACAGAAGTTGTCAGTCAGTTCTGAGAACGGATTATGCTTCCACCATTATTATCAGTAGTAAGAATTAGTGGTTGGTGTTTTGCTTAGAAATGAAAACATCTGAAATCTATTACATTGGTGCCTCTTTTCCTAACCTATTGTAGGATTTTAACGCTTTGATCATCCTTTACGGCATAATCATGACCTTTAAGAAATAATACTAAGAATAGCTTAAATTTTATGGCAGGGTTTGAATTTGCATAGCCAAACGTTTTGTTTAGACACTTTAAAATATCGTCTCCAACGAGGAGGCTTTTGTAGTCGGAGGAATCAAAGCAAATCTTCGTCGCCGACCCGTGCCTCCCACTCACACTCATTACCAACTCTCGTTTCTACCTTCAGTCTATCTGACGTGCGCTTTGCATTTGAAAATAAGAGAGTAAGGAGCCCAGCCATGATGTGAAAGGCTAGTTATCAGCATATAATTATTGAAACCGTAAGTCATTCAAAAATCTCAGTGGCTAAAGGGAGCAGGAGGTGGCACAAAAATATGGTGCAGTGTGCTTAAAATAGGAGTATTCGGAGTTTGAACTAAAAAAGCTTCATTGGGGACCTCGCTGGTAGACTTCCAGTCTGTTCACAAAAAAAGCCTCTCTGTTCGTTTACATTACGTTAGCTATGTGTCCAAAAGACAGCTGAGTTCTGTTTAGGTGATTTTTTTAAGATGTGCTGTAGAAGTGTATGTGGTGTATGAACTTTAGTGTTAAATGAGTACAGTGGAAAAAATTAGATGCTCTTGAAGAGTTTCTTTAAAAAAGGTTTGTTTACGAGACATGGCTGTTTCAAACTTAAGACATCCTGCCTGATGACGTAATTCTGCAGAAGAGTCAGCTGTAATTGATCCTTATGCCCATGTCGACTAATCCAAGTGAAAAACCAACCCGTACAGAATATATAGCAAGGTGTGGAAGTAAGAGAAAGCTATTGAAAGAATAATCAGTCTGGTAGTTTCCAGTCTGGATTGTTGATTTGGTGATGCGTATATACAGAAATGCTATGCAAAATAACCTTCAGTGTATTTTGGCTTGGCATTACTAATTGCCAAGCTAATTGGCTGAGTTTAGCAGCACTAATTCTATATGTTTCCCAGAGTGTCAGCTGTAAATTTTGTTACGTGCCTGGAGTTCTCTGATATGAATGAAGCCAGCTGTACTAGGCATTACATAAATATGTAACCTCCTTCAGACTCTGTTACGGTCTGGGTGTGTGCAACAAGATGGGAACGGGGAGCAGGCTTCTCACAAGGGTATTAGGTGCTTAGAAAGTTTTTTTTTTTTCTTCCTGTCCTCACAGAACATGTGCTTATCACAGAATCACATGGGGTTGGAAGGGACCTCTGGAGATCATCTAGTCCAACCCCCTGCCAAAGCAGGTCCACC
>JAOXJK010000077.1:41895848-41906852 GCA_025774025.1 Xenus cinereus | reverse complement strand
GACTCCACCACCTCCCTGGGCAGCCTCTTCCAGGGCTCTGCCACCCTCAAAGTCAAGAAGTTCCTCCTCATGTTTAGTTGGAACTTCTTGTATTCAAGTTTGTGCCCATTTCCTCTTGTCCTAGCACTTATCTAGTGCTACTCTTCAGAATTTTCCCTCTCCAGGTGTCTGCCAGTTGACACAAGCTCTGAACAGGGGACACAGCTCAAGCTAATGTACTGGTGGTAGGGTAATAATCAGTGATCACAGTTATTCTGCTTAGTCTAGGGATTTATTCTTTCCACTAATAAGGAATTATCATTTTATAAATGAGAGCTGTCTTTCTTCCTTATTTTATTTGGGTGGATGCCTGCTTTCAAATTGGAAGGCAGCATGTTGGGGCTGGGGGGTAGAAAGCAAGATGAATATCAAAGGCATCACTGCTATCTTTCTAAAAGTGATATGTTGTAAATAAATGCTACGAATAGAAAAACATACATTTCTGTAATGAGTGGCAGTCATCTTTTTATTTTCAGACTTCCAAAAGCTGCTTTTATATATTAGAAACATAAGTTTATCTAGAAACACAGCTTTTGAAATACTTACAACAGAGTTCTCAGTGGTTGAAAACTTGGTATCAAGAAAGTGGGGAGGCTGTTTGCTGTCTTTAGCACCAAAACCCAAGGGGCAGCTTTCACAAACATGAAATTCATTCATGGGGTCCAAATAATTCAGTGTGCAGCATCTCTTAAATAGGAAAAGGTTGCCAACAGTTTTAATAAATTATGTAGTTCTTTGCAAATGATAAAAAAATTCAGGCTGCTGACTGTTGGAATTTTATTTTATTAGAAAGTGAAACTACTGCTGAATCATTTCCCCCCCCACTGGATGTTGTTCACAAACATTTTTCTTTCATGTGTGTTGGAAGTTTCTGTCATGTATCTAGCCACAAATGTCATTCCTACCAGGAGTATAATGTGAGGTAGCTTTGTAGTTAACAATGTTCTTCTCCTTGACAACTTCTCTGCCTTCTATTTGAAGATACAATCTGAGTTTGAAAAACAAAACAGAAAACAAACAAAAATCCAAGCACTTTCATATTCCCTGAAGGCACAAACACATGCTGAGGTGCAGCCATGATCCAACTTACTGAAGGATTTGAGGGAGTCTGAGTTCTGATGTTGGAACTTCTTGATGCTTTCTTCTGGGAGAACTGGCTGTTTTTAAAGGAAGCTAAAAAGAAAATGGCATAACACTGGGGGTGGGGGAGACAATGTACCTGCCATGGTTAGAATAATAATTTAAAAAACAAAAACAAAATCAGCAAAACACAGATATATCTGCTATCTTCAAGGTTGCCCCATATTCTAATGATTACAGGAAGCAACTTGAACCCAAAGTGGGGGAAGAAGAGGCTTAAAATTTGTGAACAGGTTTTTATTCAGGAGCATAGCTCAGATTGAAAATATATAGCCAGCCATGTTAATAGCTCAGCAAACAGTTCCAGGATTGTTTTCTCAGACCATAAATTCGGGACTGTCAAAGTCATTTTGGCAGGATTAATTTCAATTATCCAACTGTAAATACCATCAGAGATTTAGAGCCTGATCTCTGATATGCAAATCAAACTGAACATCCTATATCTCATGTAAACATAGCAGTTATTTAGTTTTGCAAACATATGTTGTAGGCTGTATGTTAAATGCAAACATTGTTGTTTATGCTTTAAGCTTTAGACATATTTTGCACCAAAGTCATAACAGAATTTTTTTTTTCTCCAGTTCATCCATTATATAGTCATTGGACCAGTTCTCCATTTTTCTCTGGTTTCTTTTTGTAGTGAAAAATATTGGCGGAAGTAAGCCACAGAGAAATGCAATTCTGTACTGTCCTGCAGTAGACCTTAGGGTGAATAAATGTTTGCAGATTGGAGCCACGGCTGCTTTCTGTTTGCTGTTTTTTAATCCATCACTTACTTGCTTTCCTTCTCATTTAACACCGTAGCTTTTGTCTAGCTCCCTGAAATTTCTCCAGTAATAAAAATTTTCTTGTAAAATTCTGAAAAAATGAAAAATCCTCATTCATTACTAGTATCCTTTGGTGCTTTTTTTTCAGGTGCAAATTGAAAAAGTAACTAATCTATCATAAGTGTTAATAATCCTGTACAACCACTAATGTAGTATCTTGTTACTAAGATGTTAATATATTTTTACTTATTTCTAAATAGACACAAAAAATTGTTGACACCTTTGGCTTTTCTAGAACAATGGGAATTTTCACTTCTTTACCTAGCGTCAGATGTATATGACATAAATTAATTCATAGTTTATTTAAATAATTCTTTTGTTCTTAAGCCTACATTAAGATTCTCAGTTTCTGTTATAACTTCTCTCAGCTTGATAACCGCTGATTATAGTTTTGTTCAGTCTCATAAGAACTACTTTAATTTGGGGAAATTTAGGGTTAGTATACATTTTAAAGAAATTAAGCAGGGGTGGGTTTTATTTAATTAGAAGCCCCTAATCAACTATAGCTTCCCTTGGAATGATACCCTGCAATGATGATACTGCACGCTTTTTATTATTAACACATCTTGACAGTGTGCAGTGCAAGACACAAGTTGATTTTAAACTGCTATGATAGTTTTGGTTGGTTTTGGTGGGTTTTGTTTTTTTTTTGCTTGAGTCTCAATAAAGAATTTAGTTAATGATGTCTGAGTTGCCAAGTTGGCTAGCCAAACTAATTGCTTTGTACCATCAAAGCAATGTGAAAAGGCACAGAGTTTAGCCTAACTTCTCCTGGCATCTTTCACATTCATACTGTTTCTTTTTCTTCCTTTTCTCTTAGGCAGTGGACAGCTTTTAAATGAAACATTTACTCTCAGATTTGTAGTCATTTTTCACTACACCAAATGTATCCATATCAGGACTCGAGAAAATCTCCTTTGAAGAAACTCATAAAGATTGTCTAGTTTCTCTAATATGGAGCCACACTTTCACATTTTGAATCAGAATGAGGGAGTTTAACCAGCACTTGTCAAAGTACCCCTTTTCAGATGACACTTATCTGACTTGCTTTTCAGTGGGACAGAAGCCACAAGCTCTTCTCGCCAGATACCATGTTTAATTGATTCCAGTAAAAGTGAAGCTAATCTATTTTCAGGAAAGACAAATGTCCTCCAGGAAATTAGAAGGCAAGTAGAAGAACTCAGAGGAAATGTGGAAGGACCATCGTTGAGTAGTTTGTAATGTCGGTCCTGACAGCACATCGGAAAATGCTTGCCATTTTGATAAAGGAGAATTCCCTTTGGAATCCTCTGAGGAGTACTGGAGAGACAACCTGCTATTAATCCCTCAAATCGAAATGAGGCCTATGCCCAAGTCTCCAAATTTATAATTATGCTAGAGTTCCATAATACATTTTTCAGGACCAAAGAAAGTCTAAAATCTAGTTGTTATAATTCCCAGAAAGCCAATTGTAAAAATCAATTTGAAGATGTGAATTACCAGGGAAAAATGGTATCCAAAGCATAGCTGTTCAGTTAAGGGGAAAATATGGCTTAATCTTCATAATACTGGCAAAGATGAATCTTGAAGTACAAAACTTAATCAAGAAGCGTAGCTGAACTCCATATTGTAAACTTATTTAAATCATGTTACAAAGTTAGTACAAGACAATAGGCATTAATAATGAGAAATGCTTAATATGGTCACATATTTGCAAGTCCAGAAAAACCATATGAGTCTTACCTAATTCTCATGGAATGCCTAAACTGGGCAAGTGATAAAATTATTTACATTTGGTGAAACTAAGCAAAGAGGTGAAGTGCTTTACTCAAGGCCATATAGTGAGTTACTACTGAAGCCATCATTAAGAACTTAACTTTCCATTCCTTGGTAACATTAAAAAGAAAGTCAAAATGAATTGTCTGCAAATTTTCCTACAGGGTGAGAAGAAAGAAAATCAGAATTGGATTTTCCGTAGTAGTATAGATTCATGAGAAAAATATGTTTATATGGTTTTTATTTCTTTGTCACTTAAAAGATGCAGTGATAAAGCAATGCTGGACTTGTTTGCAGTTGCTTATCAATGTTCAAAGCACACATATACTTAGAGAAATTAAACATTTATGCTGTAAGCAATATTGCAATGACTGTCAGCCTTCACACTCTGTGACATAAACTAATCGCCATTTGGGACACAGTAGGCACACGTGTCTCTGGAATTACACTGTTAAGCATGACAGGAATTGTGTAGCTTCCACTGAAATGGTTGTGTGGTTGTTGGCTACAGGTTTAGATAAATCAATGATGTCTGTGGTTTTTACTGGAACTGTCTGTAGCAATTTAGCTTGCATGTTAGAAGTGTATTTGAATTTCTTAGTAGGTAAAATGACAATATTTTTTTAAATACCAAAAAAAATTTTTTTTTTTCTAAAGCATTGAAAAAACAGAAATATAAGAGCTGGTCTTGAAATGGATAGCACTGTTTTTGATTAATGGAGGGGAAAAAAAATAACTTACTACTATATTTTTTTTAAAACTAGGGTGTGGTGAGTGGAGCTGCTTTCTAAATTGTCTGAGTTCTCATCTCTGCAAATATTTTTAGTAGGCTGATCTGAACTCTACAGTCAGTTATCTAAATAAGATTGCCAACTTCTTTATGGAAGATGGAGAGAAAGTTGCACTTGATTTACATAAAAGGATGTATCCTTTTCTTATCTAAACAGTTTCCTTGCTTCTGTTAGTTCAGCATCCAGTATCACTTGGAAAAACCTATTAGATGTGGTTGGGGTTTCTTTATGTTCCAGTGGCCCTTTGTCAGTCCAGGGATGCACAAATTTCCTAGATTATGTATAGCTGGCTGAGAGATTCCTGTTGGACAGCAGAATGCTTTATTTGTTTGAACTGCTAAGGTAACGTGATCTTCTGCAAGCTGGACACCTTTCTACTTGTCAAAATGCCTCCTAGATTCCCTGGCAGCTAGTTCAAGAGCAGGATGAATTATGAAAGTAATACGTATGCTTCCTTCCATCAAATCCTAACCAAACCACCTGGCAGGTCCAGAAAACTTGGTCTGCTTTGACTGTGTATACTATAGCAGGCTCAGTTGTTTTGTTTTCTTTGACAATCTGCAAGTTGAATTCCTTGTCATACTTGCAAGCGTGCAGATATTAGAACTAGGGCTTCTGCAAAATGTTGTTCAGATCTTGACAGGGTGTTTCCACTGTCCTACATTCGGTATTCAAATGCAAAGAATCGGCACTGCAGACATTCAGCACATTTGAAGTCATAGTGTAGTTTTTCACTATGTATCCAGGCTCATTATCCAGTTGTTTTCTTTATCCTTCATGTTACGTTCACTCATTATTGGCTGTATTTTCTTTACCTAACCTGTTTTCTTGGAAATATTGTCTTAGAGTATCTCAGACAAAACAAAAATGAATTGTACCAACAGAGAGTCGTTCATACAGCAGTGAAAGCTGTCAGATACTATTACAGAATTCAGTGAAGACAACAGTTCATTAAAATGATGTATTTCAATCATCACAACCATATTCTGTCAGTACCAGTTAGTGCAAATATTACATGTATGGGCTGTGATACGTGTTAAAGTCGAGTACTGCTACCTAAAATCACCGTGTGCAGCAATACAAGTAATTGTAGATTGTTTCCCTGCTTGTAGCTCCGGTGAAATAACAGGAATATGTCTTTTTATTCGCAAGCAGCAGTACTTTGATCGGCATATGTATCGCCCAGGGAAGCGGTTGAGGCACCATCCCTGGAGGTATTTAAAAGACGGGTTGACAATAGTGCTTAGTGATGTGGTTTAGTGATGGGTTTTTATCAGTTAGGTTGATGGTTGGACTACATGATCTTAAAGGTCCCTTCCAACCTAGACAATTCTATGATTCTTTATCCACCTGAATGTTAAACTGTTTTTTGCTGCTGTTGTCCTCCAGTTTGAAATTAGATGAGTTGGTCATTTGATTTCAAAATGAAAATCTGCTGTAATGGATGCCTTTATACATATAAATTCCTATTTGAATTCTTGTCCTCTGGCTCCAGGCAGTCTTTGGAGATGTGTGCGTGTTGATGCTTTTTGGGTTTGTTTTTTAGTTTGGTTTTTTTTTTTAAGAGTTCAGACTTTACACAAAATCTTGTATTGCCAAATCATTTTCTCTCTCAAACGTTGGAACTCTAGTTGTCTACCACATGTGTCCTGTTAAAGCAAACTACATTCATCTTTGATTAGCCTCAGGTGAAATATGAACACAACTCGCATCTCAATCCTTAAACAATGACTTTTTACATACAAAACTAGTCTCCTGGGTCTTTATTGAAGTTGGAAGACATTGAATTGTGTTTATACCTTCTAAAAATGTGACTGCTTTCAGCCCAACAGTGGTTTCTTTTCTCAGTGAGTTTTCAAAAACTTGTGGCTCATTTCTGTCCTAAATCTTAAATTTCCCTTAGTAGGACCACATACATATAATAGAATTTATTTGGTGCCCTGTGCTGATTTTTATTTGAGCTAGATCTCAGAATCTTCAGAGTAGACTTTGAAAGCTATAAAGCTTATATCCACACGATAGCAGCGGTTGAGTCTTTGAACTGTTTACATAGCCAGTCTAATGCTTCTCATGAAAATAAGGGGGAGGATTTGCCATAAGATCAGGATGAAGAAAATAAAAATGTTGGCAATTTTTCTTCTGCACTTTTAATATTGAGGAGGTTTTTTGATGTGAATTGAGAAAAACATGACAAAAAAATCTCATTCTAGACTGGCCAATATCCTTCCCAGCTAGAAAAGAGTTCACCATCTGAAAGAAAATTTTTATGCATCTATTTACTGAACTCAGAGCCTCCAAAGGCTCATGTATCTGTGGGAAACCTATTAAATATGTATTGGAATTATCCCATTGATGCAAAACCAATTAATTTCTTTATATTTTAGTATCTCTTTCAAACATATTTCTGTCACCAAAACAAAAATTCTAGATAATAGAGTCTTAATATCAAGACTGCGATAAAATGTCAACAAAAATTGTGAATTATTTAGTACAGAGCAGAGAGTTATGGACCATTTCTGTTGCATAAAGGGCATGCCAGTTAGCTGCACAGTGTGAACATAGTTAAAGTTATACTTGTGCTTCTCCTCTGAAGGCCTAAGAAAAAAAATAAAAATACTATATGTGATCGTCTACAGTTACGTTCTGCCAATTAAAAAGCCTTTTTCATAGTGGGTTTTTTTTTCATATCAGAGTTTGTTTCATAATAATACAGATCAGAGCTAACTGTGCTTGGAAGGGTAAGATGAAAATAAGGGCTTGAGGATGCAGTGTGCGATACTAGGTGTGAAGTTAGGAGCTAGCACTGTAGGTTTTTGAAAACTGAATTTGAAGTGTGTCGGCCTCTTAAGTAATCCTTCTCAGGTTATCGCTCGTGGCTTGACAATACTTGGATTACATATCCAGCACCTACAACAGTAGCTTAAACTAAGCTTTGGTTTATACAACTGAAGGTTTTAGTAGTGACTTGCTGGAGATATATTTATCAACAAGATAAGATGATGTCACAACTTCTAGAATTACAATGCCAGTATTAAAATCTTGGCAAGTACTGACTTGTTGGCTATCAAATATACCAGTTGGGGGTTTCGGACAAGAATTTGAGATCCTGATTATTGAGCTTCTCTTCAATATTCTATTAGGTATACTAATATGAGAAACTACTTTATTTTCCTATGTGTGTAAAGTGAATAGGTTTTTGCATTTGCAAGTTTGGGAAGAAAATGTGGATAAGATCATCCCAGCACAATAGGTAGATAGCCTACTTCCTCCTACTCTGAAGTGTCCAGTCCTCGGAGAATTTGCTACATTTTCCAGTCCTGTGGTGTCGAGCAATGAAAACTTGCAGAGTTAGGAATGGATTAGATGTCCCAAAATGTTCTGGTTTTCTGTCAGACTTAGGTCAGATTCTTTTGAAGAGGACAATGAGGTACACTTCTCAAATTTATTTGGTCAAATCTGTCTATATTGAAAATGGTTGGATGGTTTTCTCCATTCATGCTTAAGAGTGAGTAATTTGCTGATGAAATTTAAGTCTTTTAAATTAGTTAGGAACTAAAACAAGGGACTCTCTCCCCTTGAGAAGGGGGATATATGGTCAGATCAATAAAAGGAGGAAACACTATTGTGTTGTGTTTCAAGTTAACCCTTTTCTCCAGCTGTTGGCAGAGGGAAATACATCTCTCTTCCACCTCTGTTTGGGGGCAGAGGGGGCAGCGTATAATAGAAACATGGACTTGTAAGAAGATAGCAGCAGATCGGAGCGGAGGGAGGTAGCCTTGGGAGTTTTTGAGTCGTTTTCCTGCTGAAAACACAGAACTGGTCCCATAGTTTGCTACAATGATCTGAACAAAAATTCTAGCACCTGTAGCTTAAATCAGTAGGCCAGGCTTTTTATTCCTGACTCCGGTATCTGCTTATTAGAGAACCTAGAATTATATTGTTTTTGTTGTGGCTCCGTGTCTAAGAGCACAGCAAATCCATTATTCATAATATCTTCCCAAGTTCACAAAGCCATTCAATAGTGCTGCATATCTCCTTAAAGCTGCCACCCACTCAAATCCATTTTATTTGGACAAATAAAGAAACTCTGCACTGAAGAAAACCAATTTGAAAACACACTGAAATTCATTTTCCTCACTTAAATATTAAAGTGCTTATATTTATTGCGTTTCAGCCATGTTGTACTGTTTTCAGAAAGGATTTGCTCGTTTAATAGGTCTAACGGAATTTCAGTAAATTTAAAATATGGAAGAAAATAAACTAACGCATGACAAGAGTAACACTGCTTTTTGTGCAGTGAATCTGCACTCTGTAGATTAAACCCATCCATTAATATTCTGTGTAACTGCATACTAATTTACAATACCACAGCACTGGCCCAGGCTGTTGTGGTTCTCTGCACTGTTCCAACTGACTGGTTTTTTATTGTTGATGTTTTGGGTGGTTTGTTTTTTTTTTTTTTTTTTTTTTTTTAGTTTTTTAAATAAAATAGTTTTTTATTTGAAACATGAGGACTATTCCTGGTTTGCAATACAGTAATAAATAAAGAGGGGCTTCTAACATTCACTTGTCACTGCATTTTTTAATTTGAGACTGTGAGTTTATCTGGCTACCTTGATAAAGGCATTTTCTTCTATATATATATCAGAAAACAGACACCTGGTAGTTTATGCTGTGTATATACTTTTTGGTGCTAATTCACTTGTATGTGACATTCAGGGAGCACAGCTTGCAGAAACCCCTTTACGTTTGCATTGACCAGTGTAAGTTATCCATGTTGCTTACATGAGTCTTCCTGAATAGGAGTTGGGATTAAGATATTAAGAGATGTTAGTCTAATCTCATATAAAAAAAATAAATTAAGAAGCTGGTGAAATTAAATTGTGAAGTACTGGTACTGCTCTCTCTATCCTATATGGAATTTCATCACTATAAAGCGAGACCAGCAAATGGATTCTGAGTTAAATTAATGTTGGAGTTTTTGTTTGTTTGGAGGGTGGTTGTTTGGGGAGGAAGGCCTTGTTGGTTTTTTTTTTTTTTTTTGAGGGCTGATAGCTTAATTAAGTCAGTTTTATAGAAACCATGTGGACGTAGTTGAGTTCTGCCTTTATTTTGCTTGTCTGCTGTATAGTTCTTGTTTCAGCTTTTCCCTTTGGTCAGTAGCTTTACAACAGTTGACTTTTTTGGAAGGAAAGCAAGAATTTTCGTTTTAGAAACAGTGAAAACCTAGGTCATCCTTGATGCAGCCTAATGTTGACTCTTAGCAAACAGAAGCCCTGACTTCTTCAGTGAGACAAGTCTTCTTGTCAGCTTCTGCCTAATTCTGGTAAAGCCATGTAACAAAGTTGTCACCTAAGCAGATGTTAGAGGGTCGGTTCCCTTCATTTAATGTGCATGAGAAGTTGGATCTTTAAAAGTGCCTGAAGGGTTGATTGAGAAGCTGTTGGAGCAGGCACATTGTGACTTTTGAAAATCCTGTTAAGGATCTAAGTGATTACTTAAGCACCCAAAAACTGTATGAATCTGAGACTCTGCATTGCCGGGGAAGTTTGGAGATCTCACCCTAAATGTACAAATTCATAGAGAATATGGGATGGTAGATCTCTACAGAATGAACTCAGGGTAGGCTTTGGCAAGGTCTTTTAGACAGGAGTAGCTTTTTTAAAAAAATGTGGTTTTATATATACTGTTACAGACTTAAAATCCTATAAAAAGCAATTATTTATTGTAGTTGTGAGTGACTTTTCAGAAGAAATAGATCTGAAGGGTCTCTTCCAACCTAAATGATTCTATGATTCTATGATCAGCCTCACAGTAAGATACCAGGATTCAACAGAAAATGTGCGCTTCATGGTAGCATAGTAGGTTTATCCTGGTCTTCTGGTGTAAAGATATTTCAAATTGTATTTTTCATTGTCACATTTCTCATTTTCTGGGTTATGTTGACCAGCCAGTACTTGTGCATATAATGCCATGTTCTTTTATCTATTCACATAATCAAGTAGATGACCCGGCAGTGTGCGCTGGCAGCCCAGAAAACCAGCCGTATCCTGGGCTGCATCAAAAGGAGTGTGACCAGCAGGTCAAGGGAGGTGATTCTGCCCCTCTACTCTGGTGAGACCCCACGTGGAGTACTGTGTCCATCTCTGGGGTCCCCAACATAAGCAGGACGTGGACCTGTTGGAGCAAGTCCAGAGGAGGGCCACGTAGATAATGAGAGGGCTGGAGCACCTCTCCTACAAGGACAGGCTGAGAGAGCTGGGGTTGTTCAGCCTGGAGAAGAGAAGGCTCCAGGGAGCCCTTACAGCAGCCTTCCAGTACCTAAAGGGGGCCTACAGGAGAGATGGGGAGGGACTCTTTATGAGGGAGTGCAGTGATAGGACAAGGGGTAATGGTTTTAAACTGAAAGAGGGGAGATTTAGACTAGATATTAGGAAGAAATTCTTTCCTGT
>JAOXJK010000077.1:41864902-41891912 GCA_025774025.1 Xenus cinereus | reverse complement strand
GTGGTGGAGTCGCCATCCCTGGAGGGATTTAAGAAGTTTGTAGAGGTGGCACTTCAGGGCATGCTCTAGTGCCCGAGATTGTGGGGGTCTTTTGTGTGTGTGTGTGGTTGGACTCAGTGCTCTCGGAGGTCCGTTCCAACCATGAAGATCCTATGAGTTTTGCTAAAGTGAAGGGCTTGCAATATAGAATAGAAAAATTCAGTCTGGACTCGGGGCTTACCTGAAAGCGTCGTGGCATCCTGTGTGAGCACAAAAGCTTGCCCCGTGTGTGCAGGGTGTTCCTTATACAAGCAAGGCCAGAAGCCGATTGCGACTCCAGTTCCACTTGCAGCAGGGTGCTGTATATTCACCTACTAAATCACTGTAGATTGTATTACTGATTTCAGCAGGAGCTGAAGCAGGGCTGGTGACAATTTTGTGGAGTGTTTCTAAGTTGGTGTTAAAAGAAAGCTGCCATTCTTAGATCAGCTCCTGAAAAGTAAGGGGAAAAGAACTTTGCTAAATTTCAGAGAAGAAATCCGCACTCTGAAAAATAAACTGCTGCAGCCTTTCAAAGCCTACCAAGCAAGACAAAAATGTAACTATTAAAGTCAACTTAAGTCCTTTTAATTAAGAGAAGCAATTTGATCCATTTCAGAACCTTCATGTTTTAACAGTACAACTCTCAAGTTCTCATATTTCTCAAGGATGTCTAAGAAAAGGATGTAATGGTATTTTATTGCAGACTTGTAAACTTGCTGAGTCAGGTGAATAATGCTTGTCTATATACCTAGAAAATATTAATAAAACACTTATATCATGTTTGGGGTTCTTTCTTCCTTAGCTAAACCTTCCTCGTTGCTAAGCCTTTTGCTTTGCTTTTGGCAGAAGGAGGAGGAAAAGGACAGAGGAAGGGCAAGAATTACGCCCTTGAACTTACCAGTTAAATCCATACCGCTTCAGAGATCGGTTGCCTTTTACATGCTCAATTTACTGTGCACTGGACCAAAAGTGCGAGCTGTCAGGCTCCTGTGGTGATAAACCTGGATCTAATCCTGCTCCTACTGACATCAGTGGCAAACCTCGTGTTGCTTTCAGTAGGAGCAGGACTTCCATCCACCCTGCTCGTTGATTCAGCCAGTCTCACCCGCCCAAGCTCAAAGCAGCCTCTGATGTGAGTGATGACAGGAAGATTTAATACTTAATCCGGCTTCTTCTCACTGTGAATTTAAAAAGCGTAACAATTAAAACTGAAACCAACAATATAAAGTGATTTTTACATGATTTAATAACTCAGGAGTAACTCTGCAAACTGACCCTTGCTAGGGAAACCCTGACTTACAGCTTCTTTTAAATTGGGGCATTGCTCTTTGTTTTGCAGAGCGCTCAGACTGTGTTCCCTAAGTGCTGAGTATGAAGATAAATTACACAGAGAAGGATTTAATTTATATTTTCTTTCTAAATTTGTAAATACTGGAGAAGAAATGCTTAAATTTTCACAGAAATAGTAGTAGCATTTACTTTAGCACTGCGTTTTCAGTGTCCAGCACTATTTTGAAAGAGGGCACAAATTAATGTTCACAAATTGAAGAGAGCTTCATTTTATTGAAGGTAAGTAGTAATTGAACAAAATGGCACATATTGACAGCATCGTACTGGCGTATTTCTTTTCAAAGACAAATGTACTTTGTAGAGGAAGTGTCTTCACATGTCAATGTCTTATAAAATGCATTACATTTAGTGAAATAATGAGTCAAGAAAAAAAATCATCGTCATAAATAATGGTAGGCACTTTTTACTGAAATAGTGGTAGTTTTACGTTCTTGACATGAATAATTGTGTGTGTCATATGTGAAGCTACCTAGAAATAAAATCAAGGTCATAAAATGTAAAGACATGATAGGATGCATTTATAACAGCATAAACCAAACTGGCATTTTAATGTCTTAAGTCAGCCCATTTGCCATACTTGCCCATTGATCTTAGCTGGAAAAGCTCTGTGCCTGATTCAGACAGATTTTGGAGATAAAGCCATAGAATGGGAAAGGGATAGGACTTGGTTTTGTTAATAGTATTCTCCTCTGCACTGTTAAAATTATATCACTGTAATAGGACTGGAGGCTGGTTGTTGTGCGACCTTCCAAAACTTCCTCAGAAGTGTTGTGTCCACCTTCATAGCAGGTGACTTGCTGGTGTAATGTACCTCGACGTTTTACCTGCTACTGGTTGCAGGTCGCACAGAAGGATTTTATTCAATAGACATGAGACAGGGTTTAGTTCAGTTGTCGTTCTGTGGGACGATTTGAGAGAGTAGCTGTTGGGAAAGATAGTACAGTCTGAGAGTGTTTGTGCATTGTATATATTCCTTTGGAAGGCATGTAAAAAGATATTTGGGAGAGGCACTGACTCAAAAGCACATGCTTAAAATCTCATTAATTTAGATTGACTGTGTAGGTGCTTTCACTCACCATGCTTGAAATGAGATTTAATATGGCAGGGCAATAAAATAAGTAACTATGACTACCTAACTAATAATTGAAACGGTATCACCTCCCGCCCCCCTCAATTTTTCCAACTGGAGCTTAACATAGAAACCACATAATTTAAAAAAAAAAAAAAAAAAAAGAGGCAGAGTTTGTCCTGTTTTCATAGGATTGCTAGTAAGCATAGGTTGTATATTGGGTGGTTTTTCTTAAAACACTTTTAAATAGCAAAGAATTGGCAAAATGTAATCTGTTTGCCCTGGTTTGCTGTGTGTCTTCGGAAATTAGTACTAAGCTAGTGTGGAGCGCTGCAGATCGTCCAATGCTTTGTGCCCTATAAATGCCCACAAAGCATTGCTAAAGGGCCCTGTATTGCCCTTTGGCAATAAACATGTACCAGGCAATTTTAAAATGTTCCTCTCGGGGCATGCCGGCTTGTTGTCCTTAGTGAGTTCTAACTCTGTGCAGACAGGAAAGTATACAGGGTAAGAGAAATCTACCCAGTATCTGTATTTTCTTTCCAATTATTGTACAGTTGATGACATATCTAACTAGTGCATTATTTGGCTGCTGTTGTACGTTAGCGTAGAGATGGCAGCCTGTTAATATTCCGGGAAGTCTTATGTAAGTGGAAATGTTTCACATCTTCTGTTTTCAGTGTAGTTTTACTGAAAGTCCTTCTGAATTTGAATGAACCGTTTTGGGATGTGATTCTTAAAAGAGAAGTCTCTCAAAACTGAGCAGGTAACATTTTCCCATAACTGTTGAGCTAGTGACATAGATAATGGTACGATTAATTTAAATGCCAACATTCGTGGTATAGGTGTGCTTCTTGTAACTCTAGCGGTCTGTCCATGTTTGTTCGAACCCGGTAAGAAAAATCGAAACCTGGTGAGGTAGAATAAAGGCTGATTTATCGATTGACGTCGTTACCTTACCTGCTATTAAGGTAAGGGAAATTGACTTTGTAGAGAAAAAGAGAACACTGAGGATAATTAGTCATCGGTCAAGAAAATGTGTTAACTGGTGTTTTACGTTGAAAAAGTAGTAATAAGTAAAGGATGAAGGTTGGAATCGCTGTTTCAGAGGAGGTTCAGAATACAACCTGCAAAATTCTGAACTACTGAGCAGTATTTCTACAATGGCATCATTTATTCAGGACCTCTCTTTCTGTCTCTGGATGTAAGCAACAAGAGTACTGCAAATGCCTAACCAGCTAGATGATTCCCTCTCTCAACAAAAATGTTCAGAGATGGTGAAGGCTATATCCATGAGACTGTGTAATCATAATGAGGAAAAAAAGAAATTAGATAATTAATTTTACTATGGATCTAATGTAGACAAACTTGAACCATTAGATAGAAACACAAGCTCCCACGAAAAACAGAGGGATGCTGTACCCTTCATATCAACTTCTTTTTTGTGGAAAAAGCACATCTAAATGTTCCCCCCTCCAACCAAAGATAGCTTGTATACAAGACAGTCTCGCTGAAATTATATCTCAGCTGGAAGGAAAGATGAGTTTATTTTATGTAGCAGTTGGAGGTTCTTAGAAATATCAGTCAGTCAGTTACCAGAGTGGTAAATTAAATCTTGAGAGCCAGAGCTCACTCATCAGTACGCAATGATATGGAAGTGGCAAAGAGAGAGACAGACAACTGCATCAGGTCTGAGTGTTTATGTTCTTGATGGAAAAGTACAAATCATTTCCTTCCCTTCTGCTGCTGTCATGGTCCATCACTTTAGTCCATTTTCACCTTGCTAAGGGATTCTGAATGGGCCTTCCTGCTTTGGCACCTAATTAATCTCTCACAAGCCTGTTCTTGCAGCCTGTCTGCCTGGGATGGTCTATATCTTATGTCAGTGACTCACAAACAAAATACTCTTTTTTACTTTACATTCCTTCCTTTTTCCATGTTCTTTCCCCCCAAGCCTTCTCAAGCAGGTTGAAGATGATGTTCTCCGCCTGCCTTTGAAGAGGACATACACACATCCTGTTATTACAGGAAAACATCCCCTTTTCTTCTAGTGGAACACTGTCACACTGTGGTATGTAAAGTTGTCTGTGTTTTCAAAACTAGTAAGTGCCAATAAAAATACAGAGCAGGATTTCGCTTGTCAGAAACTGTTCGGCAACTCAAAGTCCTTACAGTGTAACAGGCAAGCAGGAAAACATTGGTCACTTTTCAGAAGTGGCATATCTATACACAAATAAAAGTACATGATCTGAGATTAAAAAGGCCTATTCTGTGGCGTAAAACATTACCGTGAGTCTTTGAAACAAAAAATTATTTTCCTGGAGTTATTTTATTGTCCTATATCAAGTGATCATGAATATCGGGTATCTTGTGCACCAAGCTCTAACAGCCACAGTACTTTATGACTACTTTAAAATGAGTCCTTGTGATAAAATAACACGTGTACTTTATATAACAGATAATACTGAATGGTGTAATGTATTATCTGTAATAGAAAAATATAGATTCTGTAAAGTGATACCAAGTGGAATCTAATATTCCTTTGAAATAATATTTCCTGGATAGTATTTCTACTCAGAAGCAACTTATCTCCCTTCTAGTATCCCTTCTGTGGGGACAGGCTTGGTGTTCAGCTCAGCACAGCGTATGCATTTCAGTCTGGGAGATGGAAATGCATTAAAAGACGTCTGAGAAGTCACTTTGTTAGATGAGTGATCAGGGTAGTGTCCATCAAAACCCTTTAGCTTTACTGGCCTGGATCTGATCTGCAGATACTGATCTGTGCTGTTGATACAAAACCTGCAAGAGCTCTGAGAGGCTGCTGGTGACATGCAGGCAGGAAGAAATGAGAAAAAAAAAAAAAAGTCACATCTTTAATTCCCCCTGCTGACAGCTTCCTTAATAAATATTGTAAGAAATTTCTCAGTTAAGAGCCACCCGGTAATCTAATTTGCAAGCCCCAATGATATATTCAGCAGCCAGCTCAGGGGAGGTGTGTTTCTACTGTCAGAATCACATGAGCAGGGAATAAAATTCTGAGCTGTCACTGAAAGCTGTAATAATTTATGATGAGTTGTTGGCTTTTATTTTTTCATACTATTTTTGACTCAGCTGAACAAAGAGACTAGAACTGCTACTGACTTCACATTGATTAGGTTTTTCTATAGTATGCTCACCTGCCTGAATGTTTTCACAGGATATAACAATACAAACACTGCAAATTCATCAAGTTTTGCATATATCTAAAGAAATCATAGACTGAAACCTGTAGCAGCATGAATGGGTCTTGTATACAGCCATAATGAGTGGTGAATGCTGGTTCATTTCAGTTGTCTCCCCTCTTGACATGCTTGTGTGGGAGTTAAGCCTTTGCTGTTCTGTTCAGTTTTAATAATCCCAGATTTGTTTCTTCCCTTCCGTGGGATCCTGGTGAGGCATCCTTGGGCTCTTCCTTCTTTTCTCCTGGACTCTGGTTTAAGGAATGTTCTGTTCTAGTGTGCATGCAGAAAACAAAAGCCCAAAAGCTTTTATAAGATCATAGCTGTATAGCAAACTTCAGGCTGTTTGGTGAGGGAACTGATTCTCTACGGCAGTGTCATAGTGGTTGTGTCTCTATTCCTTACGATGGGGAAACCTTCTGTCTAGTGTTCCGTGTGTATCAGGTTGATACCTGGAACTGAGAAGGATCAGTAGTGTTGTCTCAGAAATTAACTCATTAAAAGACAAGAAAACAAAACAAATGTCTCTAGGGTATTCATAGCTGATCAGCTGGGAGAAATTGGGATAGTTGGAAATCTTCAGCGTTGGAAGAACTTCCAGAACCATGTCATAGAGTAATTCCATTGGAGCTGTGGTCAGTTCATGGTAAAGACCTCGATGCTTGGGTTTCACCTCTGCTTCCTCACATCTGTTTAAGAACTTACCGCTTGTAATGGCTAGGGCCTCACCCACAGTAAGAGACCTTCTTCAGGGAAAAGGCCTCTTGGGTGTCCACAGTGAGAAGACTTTACCCTCAGTAAAGAACTCCCAGACATCGCTTAGTTTCTATAAGTCTTTCTGCAGATCTTGAGAAGAATGTGAGGCTGCCAGCACTCTCTGGCTTTCTTCAAGGTGCAATCTATTGCATGGTGCTATCGATTTCTTAGACTCCCTTTGCAAGCAGGAAGGAAATGGTGCTGTCCCTATCCTGCCTTTTCATCCGTGTTCCTTTTAAATTCTGTATCAACAAGGCTTTTGAGGATGCACCCAGGAAACCTAAGGTGGTGCTTTCATTGTTGGTCCTCACAATTAATTTTTTTAAAACCTGTTTCTCCATTTCTTTTTACCTTCCCACTATAGCTTTTGTTACTGGGAAGCAAACACTAACTGGTTTGGTTTTTTTTATTTTCTCTGCGGTGTAGTGCTTGGGTGATGAATAGCTGTCAAAGCTTGTTTTTTCTGAAGAATAGCTAGGAAAGATACATGAAATGCATTACTAATTTACCTAAACTTTTCTCTTGTTCTTATTACCCTGAATGGCAAATGCTATATTTCTTTTATTTTCTTTTACAGTAAGAGATACAGATGCCCGACATGTGGCCATAAAGATTCGGTTAATAGCGTTGAGTTTCTTCCGTTGTCCAGCGCTGTCCTCATTAGCTCTGCTGACAAGACTTTGTATCTCTGGGATGCCAGAACGGTAAACAGTCTTTTTCTTGGTCTTTCTTGAATTCAGGTAAAGTGATAGCATGTTCGGTGTGAGAAAAACAAAAGCCAGGGTAAAATCGAAATAGAAAGTAAGGGTGATTTAGCAGTAGAGCGTTCACTAACACAGTTATTATCTTGTGACCAAAAATATCACCGTATAACGTTTCCTTGACATCTGAAAGGACCGAATCCTCACAGTGCAACAAACGGACGTGCACCAAGATCACTGACTAAACAGGAGGACTTAATTAGGTGCTGGTGGTTTTAGCGACTGATGGTCTGGGTCTGGAAGACTGCATTGCTGCAGACTGTGCTGTGTCGGTTCAATAGATAGAGCGACTCAAGGTCAGTTTTGTCGGGCTTCTTTTGTACGTGCTGGCGTGTGCTTTAAGGTACATATAAAAGTAATGGGGGAAAATACCATAGAAGTAACACAAGCTGCATAGAAGTCTAATATATTCATTCTTTCTCTAGAAGGGCTTCCCCCTCCCCACAGCCTCAGAACTCGTTGCTGATTTCTCATGGAATGTGTAGTATTTTCTCCTTAATACACCACTGTAGGTAGTGTCAGAAACTCTGCCTCTCTTCCTTTATTCTTCTCTACCTTCATTCTGTGGTATAGTTATAAATGGATTTAGTGCATCGGAGAATGTATTTGTCCCTGCTGCTTTGCAGACCAAATATGTAAATCCTGTTCAAGTAGAAGATGGGAACAGTGCAAGAGGAATTTCTTTCTCTTTCATCAGAAAATTCAATAATTATTGCTGCTACTGTGGTATTTCTTATAGAGCAACTCTTGAAATTCTCAAGTTGCTACTTCAGTTGGTATTCTGGTCACTTTGCATTTCTCAAACAGCGTAAAGATGCAAGAATCTATCCCAGATTAGAGGGAAGTTGTATTTGTGGAAGGGATTTGAGAGGAAAGAGGCAAAGAGCTATTGCTGTGTATTAATAGGTATTTTCATCAGAGCTATACAAACGTAGGGTAAGAAAAACTGACATGAAAATGACAGTGGAATATTTGAGATGCTCATTAGGGAATTTCTATTTATGGATCATAGAAACAGACTGAATAGAAGGTCATTTAATAATAATCCTGGACATAAAGCAAAACAAGTTAAAATGAAGCCAGTCAGGACTCATTATTCTTAAATGTGTTGGTTTGTAAGAATATTTGATATCCAAATATGAATAATTCAAAAAGAGAAACAAATACTGAAATACAAACAAGTGAAAAACTGGATGGAAAAATAGATTTCTGCTTTGTTTTGTTTCCACTAAATCCTGCAAGGAACTTTCTCTTGCAAATGTCTCAGTAATCTCCTGTTCATAGCAAATTAACAGAATTATAAAAGTGTTTTTCTTTGATAAACTTACAGAAAAAGCCTACTCAGTTTTTGTTCACCGGCGCTGCTTTTCAGCTTTGGCTAATTTTCCTAAGATAGGAAAGATCTTTTGTGAAAAAACATTTCACATGTCATTTTGTTTTGTATTCATCCTGTTGAATTGTTTCCCTATTCAGTGGGAGATCTTGCAGATTTCAGATATGTGCCCACATTGAAGCATCACTTTAAGTGGTGAAATCGCCGTGAAGATGCTGTCTCCCTCTAAATACTGAATGATATTAAATGTTCCCTCCAAAAAGAAGATGAATGATTTTCTGCCATTAATTCAGAACAGAATATTTTCTCACCTCTGTGAGATCAATTAGCATTAAGGAGTACATTTAAGATAATTTTACTGAAACATGAAAATCATACTCCAGTTTGTTTTCTCATAAATTAGATTCATATTATTAATCACACCTTGCTCTTCAATCATTAACTTTAGTCAGCTCTTTATTATTAAAGATAATGGATACAGAGAACTGTAAGTCAAAGCAGTGCAAGTTGAATGGACAATGAGCTCTGGATTTGGGACAGAATGGGACATAAATCTTTGTAATTACTAAGATGAAGCTATAATACAGCCTTCGTGACATTACTTTTTTCTTTTTCTTTTCCTTTTTTTTCTGGATAACATAGGATCAGATCTAGTGGTTCAAAAAAATCTGCAGATGTACTTTCTGCCTACAGGGAAATGAGAACACAGAAGGATGAATACTATTTAGATGATTATGGCTCTTTCCAAACATTCTGGGAGAAAATATGGCCTTGGTGTTGGATTTGGATGGGAACCACCCTCATGCCATGCTAGACTCCCGGTAGATAAGATGTATGAGACTGAGGCTGCAATTCATCGGTAGGAATTTCTTGCCAGTAAAGCCGATGGCTCTCGTGCCAAGATAAGCTGCAGAATTTATTTCTCTTTATGCCAGTTTCATAGAAAGACAAGCGTATTCTGGCTTTTCACCAGAATATTTTCTTGCTGACACATCAGAGTGAGCATCTCTACTCATGAATTGCAAAGTGTGTCCAATGATAAATGTGAGAGGTGCAAAAGAACAGAAGACCCCAAGAGTACGAGTTCACCTGCCTGGGTTAATTCTGATGATAAGCTGTCTGCCATTCACCTGCATCCCCCACGTTCTGATGAGTAATTTTTTGGGCTAGTCAGATTTGTCTGGATAACATTTGAGCCAAGCTGAATCTTTGCTCTTTCTCGGATAAAATGCCAAATATTTATATGCTTAAATAATTAAATAGAGGAAAAAAGTACTCACAGTTTTCACTCTACATGTTTGAAACTTATTGATTTAGTAACTATCCCATCTGCTTTCTGATTTTTGAAATGTCAGGTTCTATAACTGGATATTTCATTTTTCAAGAAGTTGTGCAGTGAGTGTTATTTAGAAGTCAGCATTCAGTAGCAATGCCCTAAGGAATGTGTCCACAAGGACTCGGAAAGACTTCTGTGCATACTTAACTGGACAGTCCCATTCACATCGGTGGCACTATTCTTGGGAATTAAGTTCAGCACACGCACAGCTCTGTAAAAAGTCAGATTCCTACAATGCTCTATTTTTTTATTTGATTTTGTGAAATACTAAGTATTTGAGATACCGTTTGATAATTGTTGTCCATTTTGGTCTCTACTGATCACTGATACTCAAGTGCTCGTAGTTTCATTTTTTAATTATCCAGGATATATTCCTGACTTTATGTGATGTTGCCTAGTGATTTAAGACAATGTTGCCTAGTGATTTAAGACGAGCCCTATTTTTCTGCGTTCCTTTTGCAGAAGACTGCTGGCGTATAACACAAATGAAAGAATCCCATTCCCACCTCTCCATCAAACTAACATCCCTGACATCCAGACAGGAAGGCATCAGGCATGTCAGCTTTTTACTGTTTGGGTCAAAGATGACTTAAATACGGGTAAGACAGCACAACGGAACAGTGACCAGATGCAACTTCTAGATCTGTGCATCAAATTTTATCCTTGACGGCAATTTATGGCCTGTATAGCACAATCAAAAGTTAGAAGTTCTGAGGTAGCGTGGTCTTTGATGAAACCAATCTCAGAGGAAAAAGGAAAAACAGAATGAGATTGTCCAAAATCCTACCTTAAAAGCAGCAAATAGATAACTCATTCTTATCAAGCCAGAACCTGGCTGTGGCCGTCATAATCCTCAGAGACTGCTGTGAAGTTTGTGCTGACCCCAAAGCGAGGGAGGGGAGTGGGAATCCAGGCAGAGCCTCCTTCCACACTCATCCAGGCATGTCTCTTCATGGGCGTGAAGAAATTGGTTCTCTTTTAGCTCCTGGAAATCATTCATGAGTGTGGTACAGCCACGCTTTATGCAGTACGGCAAGCTGGACTTTTATGGCCACATTACACTGAGAGAAAGACATTAGGAAGAAGTAGTCAGTGAAAAGAATGAGAGGCAGTGAAAAGAATGAGAGACAGTTCCTTTAGGGCAGGGTTTTTTTTTTTCTTTAAATGTGGCATTGGATAAAGAAGAGTCTTACGCACAGCCCGTTCTAAAGCGTTATTTTCCTAACACATTGAGGCTTCTGTACTCATGGTGTCTGCTTACCATTTTCTGCTTTTGAATGTTAGCCAAGGTTTGATAGAGTATAAATTTTCGTGCAGTCAGGTCTCTGGGCAACCACAGGGAAACCCAAATGAATGCCCCATCTGGTAGGAGGAGTGGCAGTGGGTGCTCAGCCCTCCTGTCAGGCTCCACTTTTCCTGTCATCCACAGCAACGTCACTACTCTTGTTCTTCAGAGGGCTTAAAGACGGTGGTGGTAAGATACTGCCTGGGACTTTTCTTTCTTGGCTTTTCATGATCTGCCCCACGGAGTTTTAGATCCTGAAATGATCTGTCTGTGAGTTCAAAGAAATAGCAGAGCAAATCCCCAGGAATTTGGGGCGGTGTAATTTGCATTTTTGCAGTCTTGCATTTAAGGAATACAGATCATTTCAGGACAGTGGCTGTTTAAAAGGGCTTTTCACACTGTGTCCTACCAGAGAAGAAATACTTAGGTACACCAGTTTTTCATCTCTCTGCTAAGGTTGCCAGCTGTGGTGCAGCATTTTAATGATGTAGGCTTAGCTGCTTATGTGTTTCATGTGGATGTAGAATAATTACAACGATGCTGATCTAAGCTCCAGTCTTGCAGTTTTTTCCTTCACAGTACTGCCCATCGTTCTGCACAGTGTGATGTCCATGGCATGGGACATCCCTACTGTGGTTCCTGTTACAGCTGGATGGTGCCTGAAAGCTAGTTCGCTTGATTAAATTCAGTGGAATTGTTCCAAAATAGTAATTTCTTCAGATAACCTTTTTTTTTCCTTCTTCTAATGAAATTATCTTTTAGACCACTTATTTTGCAGTGCTGGTTTTGTCAGAATTTAGTAATTTTCGAATTAGTAATTCCCTAAAATAAACAGCCCTGGTTTTGTTTCTTCCAGTGAAATACAAATTATCCTTTGGACTACTTGTTTTTCAACATGGATTTTGTCAGAACTTTTTTGTCAGCTTTGGAGTATGTGGGAACTCCTAGATCTTTGTAGGGATGCTGCTTATCTGTGGTAGAGGCTTTTATGCCTGTATTCATTTGGAGTGGGCATTCACGAGGCAAATTCAGGAAAAATGTCAGAGTGTTAAAGGATCAGGCATACGAGACAGGCTCAGAGCAGCCAAAGGGAGTTATTTTGAAAGCCGATCTGGTCGTCTTTACGGTGGTTTTTTTTTTTTTTGGCCTAGTCCAGTTGATTTATCCCTGAGTAAACACTGTAGACACAAAATTATCAGTCAGAATATCCTCAGGGTATTGGATTTGTCAGTTTTATTTGAACCCTTTTGAACTTCTGAGGAATGAATTCAAGAGCTGAGTGGATAGACAGGATGGGTCATTTAAAAAAAAAAAATCAAATCTTTGACAGGCAGTTTATGGTTCAAGTCAATCCTCTTCAAAAGTAGGTCAAAGATTGAAGGCGTCAGTCGTGGAGAGGAAGAGATCTTCCGTGCAAACTACGAATCTCTTTGTGTAATTGAATTATTTTGCTGCAAAAAAGGGACACGCAAGGATGAGTCCAGTTTCTGGCATGAAGTGTAACAAATTGTGTGTCCTGATTCTGTTCTACGTGTTTGTAAGTAGTAGGTTCATATTTTAAAAGTTCCTGTCTTAATGTGAAAAGGAATGCATGTGTCCCAGTAAAATAGGAAATCAAGAACAAATAGCTATGAATAAGAATTATGTTTTCTCCAAGGATGACAAAAGTAAAACTTGAAGAGGTTTATGTTAAATCTGTTTGGGATGTTTTCCTAGAGGCTAGTGCCAGTTTTTTCAAAACCAATAATATGACTGAGGAAAAATGTCTTAATTTCTTTCTAATCTTGAAAAATAATAGGGGAAAAAAGCTCATACGGTCACTGTCATTTTCAAAAATGCAACATTCTGACTTTCCTCCAAAGCAACTTCTGTGGAAATGTGGATTAAAATAAAATATTTCAAATAATGAGCATATAACTCTGGAACTTGGGTCCATTAACCCAGATGCAAGCAAGAAAGTACCCTATGTTCTTGTTTTGCTGCTTGTTTTTTCCCTCCTGAGAGGCCGGAAAACCATTGCCCTTCAAACTGGATGTGGCTGCTGTCCCGAGAATAATCCTCAGACTGGAACTAGGTATTCCGTTCGGCCTGCCATTAGTCACTTGTCCCTCCTTTTTCTTGCCTTCCCGACTTTGCTCCCAAATCAAACCATTAAATCCAAAGTTTAATAAACTGCATAATCAGTTCATCTCATGGGCTTTTTTCCCCTGTTAAACTAGGTGTAAATTAGACTCTAAACATTTTAGATCAGACAAGTTACCTTGTTCTGCAAAGCTCCAGGTGAATTAGTGGCTCTTAAGAGGTTATAATTATTGTTTTATTAAGCTGTTACTGTTCATTGACAAGCCTGGGCCCGTCCACTGGACGTCAGAGTCCTTTTGCCAGTGGGAAGGCAGCCTTTTTTAACACTATCTTTCTTTCCACGTAGAAAAGCCACATTATTACTTCATTTCAAGGGTAAGTCTTTTAGAGGACAAGACAGTTATGCATGTTAAAGCTAAATATCCAGCTTGATTCCTAATTCATGTGAAATGTATAAACGGCTTTATATTGGCAGTGATGTAGTTATTTAGTTAGACTAAAGTAACACCTTTTTATCATGATGTTCACGGTCATTTAAGCTGCTACTTAGAGAAGAGAGTGACGGGGTCCTCAGCAGCCTGTTGCTTCTCTTTCTGTCCAGTTGTGGTTTCCCCAGGGGCTCTGCCTGAGTTTCCTCCTGTAGCTGGAAGTGCCATTGCACCCTTCAGGCAAGGCTACTCACAGCGTAGCTTGGCCTGATCTTAACTTGCTGCATGTTTTAGAGCAAGTCTTGGCTCCTTTTTTGTGTTATTGCCTTTCCCATGGTCAGGGTAGTCCTCTGGTCCTTGCCTAGCAAGCTATAGGTGTACCAGCCTCTGAACTCCTCTTTGCTGCCAAGCTCATAAACCTCCCAGCACTCTTCATTGCCCACCTCCCTTCTAGCAGGTCACTGCAGCCACCTCTGCAAGCTTTCGTGCCTTTCACTAAAGCTTTTCTGGTTCAAGGATCTCTTTCATCCGTGTGCCGAGGTTCTCTCGCATTCCTCAGGATGGTCCCCCCTAATCTAATGATGGTAATAGAATCGTGGAGTGGTTTAGGTTGGAAGATCATGACCTTAAAGATCATCGAGTTCCAATCATCGAGATCAGGTCGCTCAAAGCCCCACCCAGCCTGGTCTTGATGTGGGGAGGTGTTTTAGCCCTGTGAATCTCAGTCCACTAGTTTCTGTTTATTCGTGTCTTACCAGCTAGGGGGTTGCTTCTGGGCAATGCGTTTTGGAGTGATGCAGTCATGAGAAACACGTGCCTGTAATTACAAATGAGGAACTTCCCTATTCCAGGCAGGAGGCCGTGCAATTCACAGCTCCATTGAAAGCTCCCTGTGATGCGTCGCTGGCGCCAAAGTGGTATGAACTTGCAAGGGCAGGCAGAGAGGCAACAGTGGAATGGAGGAAGGTATTAATTCACCACAGATTTAATCAGATTTTATCAGTAGTAAAGTTAGAGTGGATCAGTTCTCAGTTGCTGCTGGTTATCTTAGAATATTAGTAGTAATTAGAGACCTGTAAATAGATTAATTTAAAATATTTGAAGTTTTAGCCAGGGGAAAAGTCTGGCTATAGATTTCAGTAAAGGTTTAGATAGCATGGCTTCTGGTGTGCTGTACAGGGCGTGGGTTCCGTCGGAGCGTGCAGCGTGTTGGCATTTGGCTGTGTCACTGATTATTTAGAAATGAAGTCAGAGAAGCAGGCTGTATTCCTGTCTGGGCAGTAAATAGATTGACCCAAATCTGAACTTCTTACCAGCTGCCTGTGTATATCTATAATGCGTGTGCATGATATATGGCAGTAAGTATGAATTTAATTTTTATGTCGCCAATGTCACTTTGAAACAAAATGGGAGTAAAGTTCTTTCAAAGGCTTTGGGAAGGGCCTGACTACAGAATAACATTTGCATTGACTTCTTGGTCCTAAAACTCTAATTAAATTATTGATTATGAAGCTGGCTGCTTTCTTAATAGTTCCTAATGTAACAATTAAAGCAAAGAAAGTAATTAAAAATGAAAAGATCGGTCCACAAGTACAATCTTCAAAAGGTCATTTTCAACTTAATCGCTTTTTTTGAAAGAGGCAAGTATAAAACAAATGACTCATTAGTAAAAAAGCAATTTAGTGTGTGCATGTGTGTAATAATGTCCCTACCAGATTACGACTGGCCACACAATACCTCAATGAATTAAAAATAATAGCTACATTTACTTAGTTGGTATTATATTAACACCTCTCTTCCGAGAGCAGGCCTCCATTGCGTGAAGTGCAGTAGAAGGGACATAGCCCTAGGATGCTTCTACTCTGGCCAGCTGATAACCAAGACAGAAGCTTCAGCCAAAGAGAGCACAAAATTTCAGCAAAAATATTATGGTACCGTTTAACATCCTAAACAATGCTTCCTACTACACAGACCATTTACTAGCAATTTTTTTATAAGCATGAGAAGTAAAGGGAAATTTTTAGAGGTCAGTCAGGTCGGTTCATGGATGTTTATAGGTATGAAAGTACAAAGGTGTTTACTAAAAAATCTTTCAAAAGACCACTCAGCGCCGCTGCCTTTGACAGAGCGGAAGTGAGAGGTGACACTGGAGGATTTAAGAACTGATAGAAAGTTTGGAATCTACAGGCAAAAAATAGCCCCTTGTAAGCAAGGTACACAGCCAGGCACCCTTTGCCTTCCCCTGCCTGGAGAGTTACTGGGTTTCATACTGGTTGTATTCCGTGCTGCAGGCTTTTCACAAGGTGCTCACAATGCTATGGGAAGTAAAATCAGCCCCAGCTTTCACATCGTCTCCGAAATCTAGCTATCGTGTCCTGACAAGCCAGAGAAGGAAACACATTTGAGATGAAAGCTCTATTACAAATACTTTACCCTCTGCCACGGATCTTTCAGTATAAGATGTCTAGCTTGCGTATCGTTGCAAAAGTAGCTAATTGGTGCAATAGTTCATAGGTATGAAGACAGCCTGTTCTGCAGCCTCTTATAAATGTAGTTCAGTATCACCAGACTGCTTACACGTGCAAGCTAATTGGAAACTAAGCCAAACTTTGAAGCATGGATGTGGAAATTTGCTAAGCAAACACCTGCCGTAGTCAGCACCTCCTGTTCCTGTAGAACATGTGTATTCCTGTGCACAGGGAAATTCTTTACACCAAAGGAGACTCAATTCAGATAAGCATGTACGTCAAAGAAACGTATGTGGGACCTGTCTAGGAGTGATCTAATATTGTGAGCTTTATAGACATTTGGGGAACTGAACTCCCATGAATAGTTACTGTGCACAGCAACTGTAAATGCTTTCTCTAGATAGTAATTGTTGTGCTTGCTGCCGTCAGATTCTGCTTCAACACATTTGCTTAGAACCAAATCCTATTCTTGATGAGGGAGTAGGGGGGAGGAAGTCACTATGCCATTCAGGTTGTACGAGAGATACATAAATCTGTTAGACTGCTAAGTTAAAGGCATTGCATCTTAAATGCTCTTTCTCTTTTCCACAATTAATTGTGGAATCTCCTTTTCTCACATACTGAGGAAAGCAGCTTATAGACATGCACGTTTTATGAAAGGTCCTGTTAGTGGATTAGCCTGTCTGCCTCCCCACCTACTACTAAATACAGACCTGCTGTTCTGTTAGGTTGCAGTAAGGCATCTGGAGACACTTTTCTACACAAAAAGTGCTGAGATGGCTTTTTTACTTTTTAAATTTGAAGATTAGACTAGACTCTCTAGTCCAAGCATGAACTGTTATATATCAAACCATGCATTCCACTGTCCCTTCCCAGACGTAGCTGTAAGAACTTAAGTTTCAGAAGTCTAATGACATGGTGATTGTGGCTACATGTTCTCAAAAAGATCTGTTAAAAACCAAATAAACCCTAAACCTTACAAATCAATTTCCTTTCTACTAACAATAATGTTGTGAGGTAAGTAATACATTTTCAATAAATAGCTTTCCAGTTTGGTAAATACTGAATCAAAATGGTTGTGGTGAATCAATCTGTTTCTTTGTATAGATTACTCCCTTCTAACTGCTACTGCTTGTGGGTAGATTTATTCCCATTCTGGTTTCCCACAGCCTCAATGGGTGACTTTTTTAGACTCCCAGCTCGCGTGTCCTTTTCATAATGGCAAAAGAGATACTGGCTGGGAAACGGCTTGAACTGAAAAGCAGGCAGATCTTACGGATTTCAGCTGCGTGTTCAAAAAAACCGGAATTTCAGAGCTTGCAATATACTTGCTTAAAAATATTTTCTTGCTGCTGCAAGAAAGCTTAAGTAGTCAAATTTAAGTGTTGACTGCAAAATTGTCGAGGGTCCTAGTTTTGAAGGAAAAGCTGTAGGTTGTCAAATTGGTTTTGAGTAGAATGCCCCTTGCAGCGTCACAGATACTGGAAGTTTGCAGTGGTAATTCAAACTTAGAATATTTTCCATATGATAGGTGTTTTTTGTAGTACATATTTAATGACAGAGAACTGCCAGGCAGACACAGGTTTAAAACAGTTTTATGCTCTGATACCCCCAAGGAAACAGCACAGAGATGTGTTGTTCACGTTTTGTGGTCCAAGGCCAAAATGCAACGCTTTGATTATAATTGAATTCAGCTTCCACAGTCATAAGCATGATAAATATTTGAGGATGTTTTATGTTAAGAGGCAGTGTGGTTGGTCTAATATGAAAAGGATATGAAATCTGGGAAGTGCTTCTTCTCTTCCTCACGCAGCCAGCCAGGAATGTGCCTATGAGTAGCAGGCATATCACTTCACCTGTTTTCCATCTCCCCTTTCACGCTTTCTTGTTGATATAGACTGCAGCATAGGGTGTGAAAAAAAACACATTAAAAAGTAAGACTCTTACTATCTCACAGTGTGCTGTACTGATAATCTATGGATGATTCAGCTGAGGCTCTAAAATATGAGCATACTCTATTTTCTCTTTCTGGAATCTTTTTCTCCACTGGTGTTTTGGGTTATTCTGTAGAAAGGATTAATTTAGGATACAAAATGGATAAAAAAGGTACAAATGAAAGGTAGATCTTGTTGCTAAAATGGCAGAGGTAGAATGAAAAAATACATGGCAATTGTCCTGAGAAGGAGCTTCAGGTGTTGTACAGCGTTGACGTGGACATTGGGAGACATTAGCATGGGCTATTGGAGAGGAGAAGCAATGAGGCGGCACCTAATTTGTGTTGTACACTTCTATTTAAAATCGATCCAGTAGACTACCCTGATGGGATTTCATATTGCCTATAGAAATGGGAGTGCGTGTGTGTTCTTCTGTTGTCTTGCAGACAGGGTAATGTGACGGTGTTGTAATTGTGACATTGTCAAAACTAGTAGTGACTCACTTTGTGGAGAACTGTCTGTTCTTGTATCCTGAGAACCCCAAGTGTCCCCACTCAGCTGCAATGAATACAATGCTAATTACATGCTGTAATTTATGTGAAGCAATGAAGAGAGATGTGTCTCTGTCACCGTGCCAGTCTGGACTTTCCTAACAACTGGACAGTATTCCGATCAGGAGTGTGAATTGCTGTGTCATTCTAGTTTACAGCCAGGTTTTCTTGCATTGTAACATTTGCTCAGGCTCTTCATCTGAAGCTTCTCCTCAGAGTGCCATGGCGTCGCTTACAAAATTTCCTCTGCGTGTTTTCTCCTACTGTGCTTAATGGTATCTCCTTTGTTTCCTTAGAACAATTAGGTATACCTCACAGATGCACATTTCTCAAAGCAGTCAGCACAAAATTCCTCATCCCTACCATAAATACCAAGTCGTGTACACTATCCCATGCCCAATCCAATCGCGAGTACACTAATCCCTTCACAAATGGTGTGTTTGGATGCTTTGCGTTTGCTTTCCTGGCAGGCTGAGGTCCATCAGCTTCTTTTTAGGAGTGCAGTCTCAAAGCCCTTCTTGATTGTAAGGTGATTTCAGAGCTAGGACAGAAAAAAAAGTAAAGCAGCAGCAGCAGCATTGTCTCTCAAGTTCAGATTTCTGGCGATAGTTTGCTGCAGCACCACTAAAATTAATTGTTTCAGGACCTAAAGTGTCCTGGCACCGACACAGGAGGAATGAGATGCTGCCAAAAAGGTACCACCAGTTGATCCCCTGAGAACTGACTGTTCCTGCATCACTCAGCGTGGTTTTCAGGACAAAAAGGATTTACCGGTAAACACTGGTTTTACAGTTTATTTAGCTTTTCATTTTCTCCAAAAATAAATATGTGATTATTGCATTCCTGCTTTTCCTCTTTTGTGGCTCAAGCCCAGCTTCTCTGCCTCCAAGTGCGTTTCAGGCCAGTGTTTTGCAAATGATAGTATTTTACATGCCAGTCCCTTACTAAGCTGATTGTTTCTTTCCGCTCTCTCTGTCCTCAAAAATGTTTTATAAAGAAGCAATAATCTTTCAGAAAGAAGACATTTATCACACGCAGATTGGAAACACTGGGACAAAACTGATAGGCGAGAAGCAAAATTTAGCAGTATGACAAAGCCTTTGTACGTAATCTTCCCCTGTTGGTGACTAGAATAAATATCAACGGTCCAATTTTCCGTTGTGAACAAGCTCACAGGAAAGGAGGTGTTTGGTGATTTATGCCGATTTGACTGTGCCAGAGTCCTGCTTTTTATTTAAATGTCTCCTGTTTTATACTAGGGTTGTGCAAAAGCAACAGAGTTTCTTTAGCGAGAAGCCACAGAAAAGCAGGAGTGGTCAGGAGTAAGGCCGGGTGGGACCCTCTGTACGCTGCATTCCATGATCTACCCTGATCCTGCTGCCAAACCCACCCCTCCTTTCCAGCCTCATCCAGTAAGGGCATGCAACTGGTTTTACTAGTTGAGATGGAGCCCTAGAAAGTTGAATGTGGGACTTGATGCTTTTGGAAATGCAGGTAGCATGTCCACCTGTCTCAGAGCCTGTGCCTTGGGAAGTATGCAACCTCTTGGCAAATGTCCTTATGTTAACTCTTACTTGCCACTTATTTTGAAGTTTATCTTTATAATTGTGACAATTACACACCTCTGTAACTTATGTTTTGTTTGCCTTCTGTGTTCAGTGAAAATTTGCATACAGTAACATAGTTGACATTTTAACCATGTTCCTAACCATGTTGGTCCTAGCCATCGTGCTCTCTTCTTTGACTAAATAAGAAGCGGAGAGAGCTGCCCTCACTGGCTCTGCAGCATTTTGGAGACCTCATGAACATGCCTTGTCAGACATGTTCTCCCACCAACCCCCAAGTTATCTCTGTGTCCCTCCTGCAGTGCCATCATCACAGAGAAGGGCTATGGGATAACTTAGAATAATAGAATCATTTAGGTAGGAAAGGACCTTTAAGATCATTGAATCCAACTGTTAACCTAGCACTGCGAAGTCCACCAGTAAACCGTGTCCCTAAGCATGATGTCTCCACGTCTTTTAAATACCCCCAGGGGTGGTGACTCATCTGCTTTCCTGGGCAACCTGTTCCAGTGCCTGACAACCCTTTCAGTGAAGAAATTTTTCATAATATCCAATCTAAACCTCCCCTGCCGCAACTTGAGCCTATGTTGTCTCGTCCTATCGCTTGTTACTTGAGAGAAGATCAACTCCCACTTCACTACAGCCTCCTTTCAGGTGGTTGTAGAGAATGAGAAGGTCTCCCATCAGCCTCCTTTCCTCCAGGCTAAACAACCCCAGTTCCGTCAGCTGCTCCTCATAGGACTTTCTCTTTAGACCCTTTACCAGTTCTGTTGTTCTTCTTTGGACATGCTCCAGCACCTCAATGTCTTTCTTGTAGTGAGAGGCACAAAACTGGACTCAGTACTCTAGGTGAGGTCTCACCAGTGCCAAATATAGAGGGACAGTCACTTCCCTAGTCCTGCTGGGGCCATGCTATTCCTGACACGGGCCAGGATGCTATTGGCCGCCTTGGCCACATGGACACACTGCTGGCTCATGTTCAGCCGACAGTTGACCAACACCCCCAGGTCCTTTTCTGATGGGCAGTTCTTCAGCCACTCTTTCCCAGGCTTGTAGCGCTGCCTGGGGTTGGTGTGACCCAAGGGCAGGACCCGGCACTTGACCTTGTTGAACCTCATCCCATTGGCCTCGGCCCATCCAGCCAGCCTGTCCAGATCCTTCTGTAGAGCCATCCTACCCTGAAAGCAGATCAATGTTCCCACCCAACTTGTTGTCATCTGTGAACTTACTGAGGATGCATTTGATCCCCTTGTCCAGGTCATTGATAACGATATTAAAGAGAACTGGCCCCGATACTGAGCCCTGGGGAACACCACTCGTGACGGGCTGCCAACTGGATTCAACTCCATTCCCCACCACTCCTTGGGCCTGGCCATGCAGCCAGTTTTTTTTCTCTTGCCCATCCAAGCCACAAGCAACTGGTTGAGTCAGACCTTTTCACGTAAGAAACTTGGGGCCCAAGTATTTTCCACAGGTAAAGTGTTAATAGGCTTCAGTCTTATTTGTAGTTAGTATAATATGAATTTCAAAAAAGGTCAAGTTCATAGGAAATGAAGGTGCCTTGAGGGGGAAAAAAAAAAAAGGAAAGAACCTCCCAAAGTTTTATCTTGGGAAAAACTGTGTAACAAGCCTGAATAATTTTGGTTTAGGGGCGGTGTTTTTTTGTGAATTTGACGACTCCTAAAAATCTTTCCTTTCCAGATCTGGAAAATGGATTTTGCAAGATGTGCCATGGATTTGTAGAGTATTCCCATTTTTGGTTCCCTTTTAATCATGTTATTAAAAATTAGCCCTCTGTCAGTTCCTTTCTGAATAATGCAAAGCCTCGTGTCTCAAATTCCCCCACCACCGACAGCAGCAGCCGTGACCCGTGATGATGAAGTTCAGCTGGATTCAATTGAGCATGGGCAGGGAGAGGGCTGACGTTCCCCCATGGGCGGCTGCCTTTCTGGGGCTGGCTGAGGACACCCCGCAGCTGATCAACCTTAAGGGCACGCGTGCACTCCTCTCCACTACAGTCTTTCTGAGACCTGACATCAGGGCACATAACATCTTTGAAGCTTGAGGGCTTTATTTTAGAAGAATAATTGTCCTACTTTAAATAGAGTAGCTTTGCTGTGGCTAAGACTGATTTATTTTTTTTTTACTTTGTGACATTCTTTTGTTATTACTTTTTTTTTTTAAATTCCAAACCCTACTCTTTCTCTGGAGGAAAAAAAAATGCACATATTCATATCGAGATTTTATTTTTAATTTAGATCCTAGTGTTTTCAGTGGAGTGTGACTTGCTATAAATAGGGGTTAAACAATTGTTGAACCCATACCTGCAAATTAAAATGTGGGTGTCTACAAGTATAGGGGAGTGTGCGCGCAAATATTTTTCTAGATATATTTTGCTCTCTCAGAAACAATTAGCAGTCAAGAGTAAATAGCTGTGTTAAACCTGTAATGATAAAGACATTTTTATTTGATCTTGCATAATAACTAAAAAAGCCTAGTAGATAGTGTCTGCTAGTGTAATGTTCAAAAATGGGTTTGTTTTGTGATGACAGCCCATAACTGCCTGCTACTTAAATTAGATGTGCCACTTTTGAAAAGTTTGGATATTAAACAAATTAATGAAGCAACTTATATAGTCTCATTCAACATTAGCAAGTGGATTGCATTTCCTAATTAGCATGTAAGGAAATGGATAATAAAGCTTTTCCCTAAAAAATGTATTGCCAATTTTCACACCTTTATTCCAAATTTTCTCATTTTTAACCTGCCAAAATGAAATAAATGTCTGTTGGGGGTATGAAAAAAGTAATTACTTTCCTTCTCCTTTAACTTCCTCTTAATTAACTTTTAATGTATGCTGTTACTCAGGGAGCATCCTTTAATACTAAATGTGTCTAAAACAGAAAAGACAGAGATTTAAATGATTTAGATAAACATCTGCCTAACAGAGAGGCATAAAAATTACAGATTCAGAAAAACAGTGGCTCACTGCCAGCATTTGCAGACAAAAACCCACAAAAAATTGTTTTCTTTTTATATAAATCTTCTTCCCTTGTGTATATGAGCTTAGAGAAAATGATCAAGCCTTCAGGTGCAGGTAACTTAGACTGCAAATAGTGTATAGTAATATAAGTTTTCTGAATATCACCAAATTGCTCTATGTGCATCACCAAATTACCAGAGATTTTGAAGGAGGATGTATTATTTCTGGTACAAAGTCAATGTTTTGACTTGTTCTAGAGCAGCCCTTGTCTTAAATTAAGACGAGAAATGGAAGAAGAATTGTGGTTTCTATCCATAGTTTCTGCCTACCTGACTATATAATGCTAATCCATACTGATATTAAATAATTCTGTTTAGATACATTGGTTCTGTATTTAGCAATTTAGAACAATCGTCTACAGTAACGTGCAGTAAGAGTGTATTAAAATAATTACCTGCTATTTATTTTCAGCAATGTTGTACTGTCAGAAATGGCATAAGAAGAAGAAATATTTTGTCAAAATCTCAAGATTTCCAATAGTTGAATCAATAGAGTAAACGCAATTATTGTTGTTTATAGTCACATAATGATAGAGATTAAGGATATGTTACAAACGTAAGCACAAAATTTCTCTTAAGATTGTGTGAAGGTTATCTAATGAACAAGTATTTAATTATAAAATGCTGATTGACCCAACTATTTCATGGAAACATCTTTATGTTACACACTTCTTTTATACGGTAGGCAGCGTCCCAGTAAAAATTTTCTTCATCCCCTGGGAAGGAGCCAGGAGGGTTTCAGTGCTGGCCCCCCAAAAAGGGCAGAGCGCAGACCTTGGAGTCTGCAGTGCTGGCATGGGCTGTGCAGAAGAGCTGCTCTGCTGCTGAGGACTTGGAAAGCCCAAGTATGTCTGACTGGAATTGATACTGTGAAAACATTTTATCATAAATAGAAATTTGGATCCCCGTCTCTCGTATTAGATGCATAAAATGAGTTACGCAGGCTTTTTTTTTTAATTTTTTTTTTCCTTCTCACTTCTTGAATTCAGCATGCTACTGTGCAACTGAAGCCGTACCAAAAGGAAACAAACTTAAGTGAAAAACCCATCCTCCAGCATCTCACTGTATTTCGCTGGAGTTTGAATGAGGTGTGAGGGGGCAGGGTGTTGATTTCTTTAGCCAGACACATCGACTCTCAGCTTCACTCTTTGCTGTATAAGCCGTGCCGTTTTCATGGCGCTCTTCGCATCCAGCTGGAGAGTGTTTCCTCTGCAGCCATTAGCCCACTGCTTTATGCTCTTCTGTTATTATAAAAGTGCTACTCTCTGGCTGTAATAGTTCATCTGATGATAGAACATGACTGACTTGAACAGAGTTGTGTAGTTTACCTTATAAGAGCAGTGTCGTAACTCAGAAGTGTCGCTTGCGACGGCTGGTGTACTTAGAAATTCATAATGGAGGTTTCATGCAGGGGAAATGCTGGTTCTCAGAGAGGTGTATCCAGGTTTTCTATCCTAATTTTCGATCTTGGAACAACAATAAATTGACATCATTCCTGGGAAGAAGTGTTTTTTTAATAATCAAACACATTTCTGAGATTCTGAACTTCCTACTTGGCTTAGGATAAAAAGTCAATAGTTTGAAAACTTTCTGTGTGTCAATAGTTTGAAAACTTTCTGTGTATCAATACATGGACAAAATCCCTGTTCTGAACAACCAAGCTGTAGTGTCACCAGAATTTTGTGATACTCTCCTTTGACAGTTTTGATCTATTTTTCAGTTTCTAAAAATCTACTTAAATCTTGTTAACATTTTAGGACAGAAAGTTGTTTTGACTCAGTAAGCTAAGGCTTTTTAAAGGTGATTTTCAGCACCTCTGGTATTTATTTTACCAAAAGCATGTCAGTTGAGTTATTTAAACTGACCTGTATCTCAATCAGGTTTATTGCTTAAAAAGTCTTTATTTCCCCCCAACAACCATATTGTCAATACTTACCTCGCTTGTTCCAGTTGGCAATACCTCCGTTGATAAGAGGAGATGAATTAAAACATGAAAGAAAGCATAAAAGCAAGTAAAATCAGACCTGTGTGCTGCGTGTTCAGGACTGTTCAAGAGTGAAAGCTCTGGAATAACTGTATGTTTTGATTTCCTCTGGCTGGATTGGACTCTGTCCATGATCTCCCTTACAAAATTAATGCACTGATGAGAAGTGTCACATAAGGCAGCCGTGGCTTCAGTGCCCAGCAGTGTGGATGTACCCTGATGTATGGGGAGCTTTCTCTGGATGTTTTATATTACGGCTGAGGGGCTACTATCATCTTTTGCCAGACTCTCTGTTACCTTCTCTCATTATTGCGTGGATCCTATCGTACGAAACCCGACATCCTGCTATGAGCAGAAGCAGTCAGAATGACATATGAGATGGCTTCAAGACAATAAAAATTAGGTAGACCTCGCTCCGTTCTCTGTCAGTGTTACTGTCCCATTTTTTGAGAAGAGGGATCTGGTTGTGAAAGAATGGGAGGATGACAGCACGGAGTAGAAGGGTCGTGTTTTACTTTCCTATCAGGTAACTAGGGAGAGCGTGGGTTAGCACTGAGAAAGATGACAGAAGGATAAAATCAAGTATAAATGAGGAATATGTACTAAGAAAAATGGAAGTAAAAACAGTGAAAGAAGAGAAAGCAGTGGTGTCAGGAGGAAAGGAAGGCATACAAGAGCTTAAGGAAAGGAAACGGCAAACAAAAAATCAGGACGTATTATATATTTTTGGTATCTGTTTTCTGCTCGGAAGCTTCTACCAAATAAAAGGCTCTATAATAGTGATTGATTTGTAATCTCTAGTGTCATTGCCCTCACTTCCCCCCAAAGCCATCTGGAGGCTGTCTGTAGACAGCCCATTGAAAAGTATGAATTGCAGCAAAGAAATTCTGCCTGGCAGAAAGAGGGATTGGTAATCAATTCCCTTCCTGCCAGGCAAGGCTGCTCTGCTCCCTTCGCGTTTGCTGTCTGGTATCCTGTCTGCAAAATGCCGTCAGAGATGGTACCCAGGGAGGAGCACAATGATACCAGGGATTACAAATCAATCATTCCCATTGTTGCTGGAGCCTGCTGTTGAACGCTGAAGACAGACAACATGTCTTTCGTTCGATAATTTAGTTGTTTTTAAGGATTAACAAACAAAAAATTGGTGGCTTTTCAAGATTCACTGCTGTCTCTGGGCCGGTGGTGGCCAGGGGGACGATGTCCAGCTGAAGGGTGTGTTGGTGGTGGTGGAGCCTGGTTGCCCACAGCATGTGGTTGGGGGAGCGGTGGGACAAGCACGCTCCTGTGCAACACCGGAACTCATTCTTTTCAAAGCCTGTGTCTTCCTGTATTTTCTCTCCTTTTTGTGTGTCCAAGGAGCTGGGCAGACAGCGTTTTGAGAAGCGTGTGCAGTCTGCTCAGAAGTATGACTAGAAAAGGCTGGGACCTGTTTGTAATGCAGAAGGGCGGCGCTGGAGTTGAGGTGTGGGTTTCACAGTGGTTACCTCAGACAACAGAGCAAGGTTGTGGGAGGAGGGAAAAACAGCCCCAAGCTGAAAACCCAGAGGAGAATGGCTTTGGGGTGAAGTGCCAGAGCACTCGTAGGAAAGAAGCAGCTTGTTCCCGGGTGTGAGCTCTTCCCTCCTCTTTTAGAATCATAGAATCGTCTAGGTTGGAAGGGACCTTTAAGATCATCTAGTACAACCAGCAACCTAACTCTGATTAAAAAAAAAACAAAACATCATACAAAAGAACCTCCCACATTACCAAACTATGTCTCTAAGCACCATGTCAACCCGTCTTTTGAAAACCTCCAGGGACGGTGCCTCAGCCACTTCCCTGGGC